>UFQX01000603.1:162704-383776 GCA_900497675.1 Arapaima gigas | reverse complement strand
AAAAAAAAAAAAAAAAAAAAAAAAAAAAAAAAAAAAAAAAAAAAAAAGTCTTCCCTTCCTAACTACTCTAACAAAACACAGAACTAGAAACAGGACATCACTCTCTATACACAAAACTACTCTCAGGCTATTTACAAGTATGTAAGCACCAAGGGAATGCAATGGATCAGAAGTGAATCAGGAAACAAACTCCAAACCATCAGAAGGGAGAAAAGCTTCACCATCCTCCTCACAAGTGGTTACTGGTGTAAGATGTAGGACCAGAAACTCAGTCAGTTCACCCAGGTTCATCACATTTGGTTGCAGCCCTCCTCATCAGAAACAGGTGAGAGGGAAGAGTCCAGGACCACGATACAGACATGACTTTCACAAGCAGTAAACACCTTCCCACGACTGCTGCCATATGCCTCCTAGCACCACCCCTGCACCAGTGACTGATAACTGGACATCAACAAGCTCAGCGGAATCGCAAGAGATCACGTTACTTATGCTTACTACATCTCACCGTCATATGACACCTAATACTTAAGAATTTTAAAAATATATTATGTACGTACTGTACTTTTTAAAAATAAGCTTTGGTAAAGAATACAATACTGAATTATTTAATAATGGTATGGATAACATACTTTAACTAGGAAAAAAACAAAATAGGTTTAAAAACATCAATAAATGTTTGAAAAGAAGTTGCTGTATGGTGGACTACAAATTTTAAAATAATCCCAAATACGATTCAACTTGCAACCTAGCTGTTGGTCCCTAACCCAGGTGCAAGTCAAGGACAGTCTGCCTTTAGTTTCACCTGAGACATTTTATTTGTCTACAAAACAGTTATTCTGACTTTTGCTAAAGTTTAAACAAGTCATAGAGACATACTAGTAGCCTAATGGTATTTGTTCTAAAGCTAATTTTAAAACTGCACACAAAAACTAGCCATAACATAACATTAAACTGTTCCCTGTTATGAACGCTACTTACTGTTTGAACTCTTCCACAAAACCAATGAACTGGGCACCAGGAACAAACAGAACCAAAACTTTCACCAGTTAACCTTTGTCTTAAAAGACTCGCATAGAGAAGTGGTGTGAGGGAGCCTGACCTTTCCCTGGGTCTGTTCCACCAGGATGCGCAGACGCCATCTGGGACACATCATTTCGCCTTTGGCCCCACATCGTGCCCGCTTACCTGGGGGAGAGAAGGAGAGGTAAAAGAGCTTTCCAGGACAATATCACTCAAATGCAAGTACAGGTATCCCTTGATATGCAAGCGCTCGACTTAAGAGTTTTTGCGTACACGAGTGAAATTAATACCCTTTACCAAGTTACGACAAAATATGAGGGCGATAATGCATTTACAAGTAACAAGAGTCAAAGAAATTACATCTGACTTATGAGATTTTAAACATGACTAGATATAGACAAAAACAATAGGTGCATACAGAGTAAGAAGCATCACATGCCTCTGCATCTTTCTAAAAAGAATGCTGACTGAGTTTATATTCTTGTACTGAACACCAAGCTGCCAATTATAAAACAAACTCAGCAAGAAAACCTGCACAGCACTCAATTTATAGAGATACAGCAAGGATTGAAAAAATGAAATAATTAAAACTGACTATTTCTCCTCCTAACAAAATACAGTGGAGCAACTGAAAAACCAAACAGGGTAACTGTTAACAGGGCACTGTTGTGCATACATTATCTGGTCTCCACAGCCACCAGGATTAGGTTACGCAAACAAACGAGGCTTCAGTTCTTGCTCTTAGAAAAAAAAAGTCTACATTCTAAAATTGCACAGGAGATGCCTCTAGCATTCCAGCTAAATCAGGGCAACTGCTTCAAAACAAATACACGGTATAACATTGTAAAAGATTTTCAACACACTGGCTTCTGAGAGACTGTGCAAAAAAAGTTTTCAGTTTTTGCAATTTAAAATCAAAAGAGTAATTTGTGCAATACAACATCAACAACATTTCTCGTCACCCAATAAAACACGTAAGGAGTATTATACATTTCAAATTGTAGCTACAGACACACTGATAAGACCTCGAAGCAGGAGCAAATAGGTTATTTTACATATTACGCAGATGCCTAAAAACAATCTGTTCTTCAATCACTTTCAGATTCAGATATATTTCTGACCAGTTATGTGACAAGTATTCCTGAAGTGCAAAATGTTCTTCATGAAGCAAACTATACACCAAAAGAGGTAAAACCAATTCCAAATGTGCCTTAGGGGGGTAAACAAGTTACAGAACCTGGCTTTACATTACAGTCTAACAATTGTTAAAAACCCTACATACCCATTTTGGGAGTATCTCATTTCTGAGCTTGAAAATTTCATAACTCCATCATTTGTAAGGTGTATCTGGGCAACAGGTTTCTAATAATTACAGCTGAACCACAAGTCAAACAGACACGTTGACAACTCCTTCCCTGTTCAATAAGGAAGAATAGAAAACAGCTAACATTACTTTTAATTTCAATACCTATCCATCTTCAAAGCATACACATTTTCATATACAGAACTGTCCAATAAAATCCGGAATGTGTAGTAATGACTACCAGAATATAAACATTTTTCCTGTGTAGAAGTTATACTATTACCAACAGCACTGTATAATAATAGTCAAGAGAGCTAAAATAAAAGATTTCTCCGAGTTACAAAAGACTTTATCTGCTGTAGTGATCTTGAAGTTCCTCAGAGTGATAATATATGCTCTGGTAGCGTTTACTCTATCCACATTCTGCCAGTCCCAGCAATACTGGTAATACTGGCGAGCTGGTTCCTAACAAAAAATGTACAACGCAAACTGACAGAAATAATTAGATGTGACTGGAAGTAGATAATGAAGCATTTGATGTACAAATTGTTTCCATAAATGTTTGGCTGTAAAAATAGATGAAGTGTAAACCAATACAGAACCCAAGACACCCTGTATTAGGTGTGCAGGGCATATAAATAATGCACATTTCAACAGATGTAGGGCAAACCTTGAAAACAGGTTCTGGGAAATTGTCTAAATGCTAAAACTGATTAAAAGCAATTTTATGGAGGGTCGGCTATACAGGCAAATTAAGCAGAAATGATTCTTAATTAAATGTTAAGTATAAATTCCATGTCAGCATTACACAAAACAACTAACAGAGTAAGTTAATCCCTTTACGATCTGTCCCTCACAGATCTGCTGCTAAGATGAGGCCAAGCATATGGCAAAATGCATCTTGACAACCCAAATCTACACATTAAAGCTTTCACTGCAGCTTTAAGAAAGGAAAAGGTTTGTGTCAACATCATAAAATTAGAGGAAATATCTTGATCTAGAAATAGCTTTTTAAAAAAATCTTACTCATTTACCCCATTAGCCAAAGTCATTATCTCTGTGGATTTGCTGACAGGCAAGAAATGTGTTCTTATCTAAAGTTCCATCATACCCTTCATGGTCAGTGACCAAAACATTGATTTCTGCGGAACAAGCCACTGGTCTAGAATCACTCTGAAAACAAGTCCTTACCCACACTAATTTTTCATAGCTGATGTTTCTAGTCAAACTGACTTACAGCAGTACTGTAATTTATTCATTAAGGTATTATTCTTGCAGTATCAGTTCGGGGATTCAAAGCAACTACCTTCACAATGTAGGAAAGCAGCCCTAACAGCACACCCTCCCAAACACAAGTCACATAATTACTGTCACCTACCCAAATATTTGAATTTTATGACTAAACAAAACTGAAATCAGTCAGTTGTAACTACAACAAAAAACAAGTGGGCACAATAGCGACGAAACTTGTGTTTCGGTGAAAAGCATGTCTGTCACCCGTCACCGTGTATTAGTGTGTGCTTTTAGGAAGGTCACCTGCTGATGTGATCTTCATCAGGATATGGTTAGTCCTGCATTACTCACCATTTTACTAGGGTCTTAACTCATCAGCAGAAGAATAAAAATAACTTATGGTTAAGAGCTAAATATAACACCTATCAAGAAAGTATGTGCAGGGTCATAAGTGCACATCTGCCCATCTCTCACTGTCAGGACAATACAGCTATCAAAATATCTTCAAATAGTGCAGCTGACTTGAGTTCCACAGTCCAGAGCCTGCTGTTCTGTCAAATGTACATTCTAAACGAGTTCCTCACATGCAAAGAGAAACTAAGTTAAAAACAACTGTCAACTAAAATAGGTATTAAAGTAGAAAACAAAGGGAAACGGACCTTCAGAGGGTGTCGTTCACACACATCTCACCCCGTAGTGGGGACGCTGCTGGGCCGCTCTATCCGCAGGAACTCCCGATAGGGGACTCCCAGCCTCCAGGGACCCGGCGCTCACAACACGGGCGCTGGTGTCACACACACCGACACTGTCGCCCGCTGCCCCCGTGGGTCTGGCTAACAACCCAACCGGCTTGCTGACCGGACAGTCCTGTCAGAGGCCACTCACTGCACTTCAGCAGCCGCGTGTCCTCGCCTGGATGTCACCGCCCGGGAGGCTAGCGAGTTAGCAGCTACAGCAGTTAGCGAGCTGGGCTAACTTCAGCGATGGATCCTCGGCATTTCCGATGTCACCTTTCCGAAACGCGCAGGGCCATGTCCACGGGCTGTCCGCACTCAACGGCGTTGCTGTGGGTTCACACAAGTCAGTCTGTTCACCGGCTGGTTTTAACAGCAGCCAGAACTGCCCTCGACTTCAGACGGACACCTCCAACAACCAAACTCTCATTATCATAGCTAACAGGGAAGCTAACGCTAGCAAACTTTAGTTCCTGTGTCAGCAGTCTTCACAGACAATGTCGCCTCGCGCCGCAAGGAAGGCCTTCTGTTTGTCTTCTGCGCACGAAAATTTTTTCCCCAGCGTCAGTTTGAATATCCGCCTCTTTGCCTGTAATTTCCCGGTCAAACCTGAAGACTCCGTGGAACGTAGTTTTTCCGTCCGCCATTAACCGAAGACCTGGGAAAGGCAGAGGAAACTATGAAGACGGAGAGGCGCGTCGATTCGCGGGACTACGGTAGTCTCGCGAGATGTGGACTCGAGAAAAAGATGGGGGAAAAAAAACCGACCCTGAGCAATTGTTTCGGTTCGATACGTGTATGACGTGTCGAGAGAGAGATGAATACTGAACTGAGATTTTCATAAACAGTGACACAAGTGCAGTAGTTAAGTGTAGTATTTAAGATCTTAAAGCTCTTACTTAATAATGAAAACTGACGGATGTAGTACGAGCCACTGTGGCACTGTTTCTGAGAGGCTTCTTTCATACACAAAAGCTGATCCTCAAGGACAACATTTATGTTCATCTGTTGTGATAGTTTTGACATCACGGGGAGTTACTTGGAATATAAACGTTTTGAAGGAGAAAAATAAAATTTTGCAAGTTTTGGCATAAGTTGAGGGCTGAGCTGTGCCGTCTCAATGTTTAAAGAAGTCTGATTTGTTTCCCATTATTTGTGTATAACTCCATTAAACGCTATTGATGACATTTTTTGTAGAACTTGACAAGTCCTTGCCCCAGGTATTTCCTAATGGGAAATTAAATTCTATTTACTGTCTCCAGCAAAAGCTGTATTTTTAAATGGAGTAAAATTTGTTGTCATGTACTTCTGTGGATTCCAGAGAATTATTCAGCTCAAATTCAGTAGGTAAGAATTCTCCTAGAACTACTCTTGGAGAAAATAAAACAGGAACAGTATTTAGTTTCTGAGGCTAATTCTTTTCACAGCATTTTGGACATTTGGCACTTTTCAAGTCCAGAGGTCATGTGCCACATATGACAGTGAGTTCATGTGCCCCTCCAAACCACTAACAGGGAAAGGGAACCGCTTATATATGTTAAAATCTGTCTCAAAATGCTCTTTTGTGATATTTGGTTTTCCCCAAACACTGTTGAGAGAAAATGTGTTCATTGGGACATACTTTTGGCTTTGTTTATTCCAAAATAGATGAGATAAGTTTTCCACCTTAGGCTATGTTGAACAATTTAAAAACACTTCTTTTTTTATACAACATTGCAGCAGTCTTTGGTTCGGCTGGATTATCTGCATGAATCAGTCTGTATAAGAAGTCATTGTTACTTCTCACAGGATCACTGCTAAACAGCTTACTGATAATATTCCAGAGAAAATTAACCCAGAGAGAAGGTTGAATCACATTGTCTTATGTGAATTTGAAAAAAACATTTTGTAGTAGCTGGTGTTGTGCATTAAATTCTAACATTCAGGTGTCACTCTGTTTGACTTTTGTTCCATTTTTAATACAAACTCAGGTCTCTGCCTGTCCTTTTCAAAATATTCACATTTATTGTGGGTACAAGTAAATATTCATCCATCTATTCATCTTTTTTCTGTAATACCCGCTAGTCTGGGTCAGGGTCATGGAGGTCAACATCCTGTTCCCAAAGCACTGAGCATAAGGCTATTAAACCACATCCTGAATGGGAAACCAGTCTGTCACAGTAAACAACAACAACAACAACAACAACAATAATAATAATAATAATAATAATATGGGTCTAAGGAAGCTTAAACATTTAGAACAGGTTTTCCTTCGTTAATAGGAGGTATCCGAGACTTACCCAGAAAAATTTAAATGGGATAACCTGCAGAACATTCATTATAGTCGCTCTACGTACACATTGCTACACAAAACATATATTACAGCAGTCTGTTCTTGAGATATCATAAAACTTTGGCAGTGCTAATGAATTTAGGTTTATTAGGTATAAAAGTGCTTGTTAAGAGAGCCATGGAATTGCAATGTTAAATCATCTTTCATTACTAGTTCAGGTAGCCCAGGCTGATAGGCTGCACATCACATGTCAGGGGGGCAGGTAATCAGTGACAAGTTACCTGTCTTACCTGTCTTTCAAAGGCTCTCCTGTTCCAGTAAAGGTTGAAGAGAGATTCGGGAGAGACACCAGTCTCTGATCCCTACCCGTCTCCAAGTGAACAGCACCCTACCCACACCGTGAACCTCCCGCCTTCCCAGTCCCATTCTTATTCCCTTATTTGCAACCCCACTAAATCCTCACACCTATCCCACCACTGTGTGTCCTGCCTCTTTCTGTTCTGCACTCCGGCCCGTGTAACACAACAATATTAAATGTAAACCTTGTCATCTGAGTGTAACTGATACTGCAGATAAATAAATAAACATTGCATTGTTTATTTCCTTTTGGTGTTATTACTACAGTTATGCATTTAACTGCAATTATTCTGTTTTTAACCTGTTGCGACCTGTTTTGTAGTATACATTTTATACACATTATATACATGAATTGACTGAGCTGTAAACTACACAAAAGCTCCCCCCCCCAAATGCATTCAATATTATATCGATTGGTTCAGAAAGAACACTTTTATAAATTTATTACTCAGTAAATAGTTCTCGTATGAACATGTAGTATATTGAGCATTGACAATATTAAATTAAAACTGTGTTGCTTTACAAGCTGGTTTAGACGACATGTTAGTCTTTTTGTACATTTTTAATTAATGCGGCCAGACTTGCTGAAAGGTGGCTTTAAAAATGGTAACGTGGGAGGGGTGTAAAGAAGCTCCAAAACCCCTAGAGCGACACGTGTGATGTTTCCCGAAGATCCTACAGTACTGGGTCACATATGGAGCGGTGAAGTGACACCGTGTCACGGCGCCCGCAGGCGATCAGTCCGGTTTCCGACGGGTGAAAGAATAAGAAGGGAACGAGGCACATTCGCCCCGCGGTCCCCCGCGATGCCGTTGTGTTGAGGACCACCGGACCACTCCCACCCCGGGCCGCCCTGCAGATAAATAATTCGTGATGAATTGGACAGTCGATCGGAGGGCAACAGGAGCAGCTGCAGCTCTGACCGTGACCGCTGGCGGTTTGTTTAGTCACCCTTTTGTGAGCGGCGTCGCTGCCTGGTTAATTATTTATGCAGCCCACCTTAATTATCCAGACAGGGAGGCTCCACCCCCTCCAGCCCCCTGCGACGCGCTAACCTGTTCCCGTCCATAGCGGAGCGGAGCGGGCGGGGGGAGGGGGTCGCCTGTCAGTCCGTTCCTGGCACCTGGACTCCAGAACGTGTGAGCGGCGACGACAGCGAGGACAGCATGTGGGGAGCAGCGGTCTTCTGCCCGGGTAAATGAACAGCCCGTTTGACAGCATTTTGAAAAAACACGTGTATATATGTATATGTGTGTGTGTGTGTGTGTGTGTGTGTGTGTGTGTGTGTGTGTGTGAAGCGATCAAGTTGCGGAAGAGCGTTGCCGTTGGAAAAAGGGCACCTGTAGCCGTGCTCACACACACGATGGATGGACCGCGATGCTGCTGCTGTGTGGACGTGTGCCGGGTCAGTGTTGGGTACCATGTACCTCTAGCTCTACACCCAACGCTTCGATCCCGATCCTCTTACCCAGCTTTACTCTGTTGTATTCTATAAATCACAGTAACTGGTGTTTGCTGTGTATCTCCTAGTTCTTGCCGTGCTGTGTTGTTGGGTCAAATGGAGGTGGTTTAATATCATACATATTTGAGGAAATGTATAGTTAGGAATATCAGACATTCTCTTTATACTCTGCCACCTGAACTTGCTGTATTACAATGTGGCTTTTATCTTTATAGCTTTATTGCAGTTGTTGACAGTTGAGTCCTTATGCGCTGTTTTTCCTGCACTGCTGACTGTTCATGTAAGTTTTTTTTTTGTCCCCGCTTCTTTCTGCTGCCCACCAAACCCAGGTCATTGAGATGCAGACCATGTTGGACAGCTGTCTACATGCCATCCTGTGTAGACTGTGTCTCAAAAAATCTGCAGCCCCACGTTCATGTGCGATGTTCCCTGCATTGCATGCTTCTCTCTCACCACTGTTGGTTGTCCTTCTTTTCATTTCATTGCTGCTGCTTTTCACCGCTGTTCCCAGAGTCCACTCTCTCATTTGAGCCTCCCTCTCCCCCAGTGAAAGGATGGCGTTTTCAAAAAGGTGGTCCACTGGTTTGTTGCTGTCGTTTCAACGTACGCAGCATCTGCCCGGCATTCAGGGTGCTGCGACCAAAACAATTTGAAATTATATCACTTGTACTAGTTACTGGCGAATGCAATTTGATTATGTCACATGAGGAGGAACAAATTTCAGCTCTCTGAGGGTAAGAACTTGGATGGGTTTTCATGAACTAAAATGCCCAGTCAAAATCAGTCATCAGACTGGGTGAGAAATTCGACTTTATTTTGCCCTGATATACGGAGAGTGAGAGATGGATAAATGGCGCTGGTTGGTAGCACTCTCGGACCACAGCTGTGCACCCCTGACCTAATGACAATGTTGGATGGTTAGATGATGATTACTACTGAATGCTCTTAGTCTGAGGCTTCCAAGATTCTTCACACATGTAGATTTCATCAGACCATAGAGACAGAAATAGCTGAGAAGAGGCACTATGCAATTACATGGAAAATCATCAGTGTCTTTGAACAAATAAAGCCCAAAACTTGCTAATTTGAAATGAAACAGAAAAGAAAGACATGGACAGTCAGTGCTGTTATGGACCTTTGATTCAATGTTTCATACGGGCTTTTCTTTGGAGCAACAGGCAATTCTTGAATTATGCAGGCAGTAACAATATAGCACATATTTGGGGTAGCAGAGTAGTAGGTTTGATTCTGGCTCAGTCTGTGTGGAGTTTGCAAGGTCTGCCCATGATTGCATTGGTTTCATCCCTGTGCTTTGGCTCTCTTCCACAGTCCAAAGACAGGTGTTTCAGGTTGACTGGTGACTAAATAAACTGTAGTATGTACGTGAGAGGGCAGTGAATGTGTGTGACCACTGTGGGATAGTCTGGGTGGACCCTTGACTAGGCTTGTACCCTATGGTTCCAGGATAGGGTCCAGACTGCAGTGACCCTGTCTTCAACAACTGCTGATTTATAGTGACTGAGTAAATGTTCATATAAAAAAAAAGTGTTCAAGTGAATGAACACACAATGAATTCCTCCTTATTCTATAATGAAACAGACTTCAAACAGTTGTGTAAAAATGTCAGGGGACTTCAGACAAATAATAGTACTTTAATTGTTGAGTCATATTTCTGATTACATATTTTGTCTGAAAGCAGCACATTAAGTTAAAGTTTCAATTTTTGCAGAACAGAACTTTCATTTTGACATATGTTTGATCTTAATGTCATGTTTTTTCAGTAGCTCTGTTCCTTAACAACAATACTAAAGATACTGTGAACAAATAGGTATCAGAAATGTGGGCTTTCAAGCGTTTAGTTGTGTACACAGCTGATATTGTTTCTGTTGTTTGCGTTCAGCTTATTTCACCCAACTGCCTCTATGACAGCCAACAGAAAACAGGATTTTTGTCTGATCTGGAGCAAAGTCGACTGACCTGTTAATACTTATAATAATATATAATGCAGCCACATTATTCATGAATTAATTTAGTTTAAAGAAAACATAACTATATGGGACAACTAATTTTTTATGCTGCATGCTTTGCAAATAAAAAACTGAATGACAGTGCTTTTTTTATTTCATGTTTCTTGTACGATGTGAGTCACATTATGTCTTTAGCCAGGGTGACTCATACTAATGTAAACCTGTCTGTCAGTCCCTTGTCAGGCTCCTGAAACACACCTTTTAACATTTTCCAAAGAGAGCTGCATTTCCACTGGCCCCCATTTAAGAAAAGGGGGGAAGTGCAAAGAAGCCTCTTTTCTGGCAGCAGTGTGGATTTCATTAAAACAAACGTGAAAAATTTCAACAAGTGCTGCACAACATATACTGTGTAGAAAAGTTCTTAGTAACCAAAAACACTGACGACATATCATTGACATTTTCATCGCTTCATTAACCTTAATGTCATAATGAATAAACTACGGAATCTTGTTCAGGTGTCAAAAAGTATCTTTCATATTTATCCTTTGTTGCATTTTTTTAACATTGTGTTGCACAACTGAACTACTTGTCGAGGTTTCTTTTGGTTTTTGCACAACCTCCTTGTAACATTCGCAGACACTTGATAGTACTGTAAAGTGCATTTTGCAAGAATCACGGCAAATAAATAAACGTAATAATGTATGCTAGTATATATGTCTCCATGAAGCAGTAGCAACACAATTTTAAAACCTAGGCAGCTAATAGTATGTTTACGAACAAAAAATCAAGACCGATGGTTCAAGTCTAATAAAAGAAACTTGGCAAATGTGATTATCTAATCTCTCTATAAAATGTCCAGCAGTTTAAGTTAGTTTTATCGCTTGCCTTCGGATTAACATTTCAGTTCAGTAGTAAAGAAAAACTAAAATTTAAGTTAAAACAACAGATATGTCTGATCTTATCCTTCACCATTTGTCCTGGTCAGGGGTGTGGCGGTCCGGGTGCTCGGCTATGAAACTATACCCTAGATGGGGTGCTGGTCCATTGCAGGTTGCCCACAGACTACTGGCAGTCTACTGTGACCAATAAACACGAAACACATTTCTTTAGACTGTGGGAGGAAACCCACTCTGACCTGAGGAGAACATGCAGACCATGAAGACTGAGCTGAATTCAAACCAACGCCCAAACATCCCAGGTGCTGTGAGGTGGCAGCGTGGCTCACTGCACCATGATGTCACCCCAAACCGCAGGTGAAACTTAATGTACCTGAAGAAAAGCCGCTTGGCTCGTGTGGAGTAAATGTCATGCGATCTTTGGATCTTTTTTAGCTCTTTACTCCTGTGATTTGACGGTCAGCACTCGGATGTTTGATGTTAGTTAAAAATTAAACAAGCACCGTGATCATTCCACCCCAAAATTCATGATGAAAAAAGCAAAAAAGGTGAGTGACATAATGACCACATCCACAACCAGAGGAGGCGACATCATTGACTGCTCTGTCAATACATGGGACAGACATTGCATATTTGTACAAGATAACAGTCTGCCATTTCCTGAACGTCTTTTTATACGTTAAATCGGTTTCTGAAACTGATGAAAAGTTAAATTGAGTTTTGCGCACACATGTGGGAGTGGCGGTGTTGGGGTCCTGTGGGAGCAAGTATTTTAAGCACGTATCATTTTTACATTTCCATCAGATTTATTGAAATCTCGGGACTGATGGAAGGAAATGTCAGCCGTGTTTATGGATCCAGGTCTACCACTGACATTTATCTCCCACTGTGCACCTGTGGCTTTGTTTGCATGGTCTAATGGGTTATACTGCCCTGAGGGCAAATCTCTGTCCATGCAGACCGCATCTGATGACCAGCAGTCACACAGTATTAAAGAATTATGTTGACCAGTTTTCTAAACATTTTTTTTTTGTAGTTTATCTTTGTTAAGACATATTTTTCACGTTGGGTTTACATGAAGTTTGAATAAAACAGGTTGACAGTGCAATGGGTCAAACTGCCTGAGCAGACAGAGAATTCACAGAACTGTTGTGACTATAATAAAGCATGTTGTTGTTTTATTTTGGAAAAAGCACGAACAGAATATAAGTAAAGATTTGTTGCTCACTGTTGAAGTGTCAGGACGGTGGTACCCAAACTTATTTAAACCTCTGGACATTTTATAGAGAGATTAGATAATCGCATTTGGCCAGTTCCTTTTATTAGACTTGAACCATCAGTCTTGATTTTTCTGTCTTAAATACATTATTAGCTGCCTATGTTTTAAAATAAGTGTCGCTACAGCTTGACGGAAACGTTTATATTAGCGTGCATTTTAAAATGTATTTATTTGCCGTGATTCGTGTGGGATGCAGTTCCACGATTTTTACGGTTTAACTTATGTGCGTTTGTAACAGAGTTTTAAAGTAGCTGTTTTAACGTAGTTCAAGAGGACTTGCCGAGAAATTTTCTCAGTGATGGTTCACGCACTTTTTTCTTTTTTCCTCTGCAGCCCACGTCTTTTCTTACAATGCCAGTGTGCAGAAAAATGTCCTTTCATGTACTACATTGTCAGGAACTTATTACACATCTCCGGGTTACCATCGTCCGACCTACGACAACTCCTACTTGCGAACGGACTGCCATAAACCCCATTATATTAAACATTCGAGTTAAATACGATGGTTCGTAATAACGAACGCGCGCACTACTTTGTGACGCTCATGAAAACATTCCGCGGCTTCGGCGGTTCTTCGGCTCGAGCCCGCCAGTTTGACTCGGGTCACGGTGGCGTTAACGTTGTGCTAAGTGTGTAACTTTGTATTTGGTTTATAATTCTTCTTAGTAAGACATCGATGGAACGAGAGTAAGTGTTAACTTTTAATCGTCATCTTTTTTCTTTCCATCTAAACTGTTCCTTTAACGTTTTTTACAGTACTGTATACCTTAACATATACACACATAGATTCTCTCCAGTACGGCACCGTGTGTATCCGTAGTTACTTTTATTATTATGTTTAAGATGTTTTAGTGTATTTGGAAGTGTTTAAGGGTTCTTTATGCATAGAAAGGTAAAATATGCACTATACACTAAGACAAACATTTGACTAACTGACGCTAAATACGAACCGTACGTACCTGTTCCGACTTACGAACAAATTCGACACAGAAAGACACACTTAGGAACGGACTGTATGTAGAAGAAATGTACACGTTTAAATCAGGAATGTCAGGGATTAAATTGTTGCTGTGAAAATGAGAGAAGCGGGCATGGAAAAACGATGAGGACCGACACACCTGCATTTCAAATGTGAAGAGAAAAAACGGACACAGGTGAAATATGCGAGTTTAACCGTGCTGCCTTGGAACGTCTATGTGGAGAATGTCTTGCCTGTATTGTTTTCTAGAGGCATTTTATGAGATTTTTTCTTATTACAACAGTCGTCGGATAATCCATCGTAAAACGTTTGGCATCAAAGGTTACGTTGGACAAACAGCAGCGGAGCGGAACTGTCTGAAAATACAAACGTACAAGAAGACCGCATGAGCGCGGTTCTTCATCCCCGTTGGCTTTTAGAACATTAACTGCCAGAATTTGGCAGAAGCTGCACATCGCTGCAATCCAGACCTTCTTGTGTAGTGTCTGGGATATGTGTCGAGTAGTGTATAATATGTCTTCTTATGACATATTCAGTTACATCGAAACAAGACTGGCGTTTAGAAATGGGACGGAATGTAAAATCCCTGCATGTTTTCCTGTAAACGGTCGACGTGACGAACTTCATCCGTTTTTGCTTTTTCTTCCTGCAGAATTAATTTTGCTTTTGCTTCTGTTGTGAAGCCCAGCTTTGTAACGTATCATCGGAACGCATAATGAAAGAAATGTGCGGGTAGTAATAAAAATAAACGATGGAGCGGAGAAATGAAAAATCTCCCCAGCAGCAGGGTGCTTTTAATATGGAGCTTCGAGTAATTTCTGTGATGTGAAGGGTTAAAATAACCGTGAGAAGAAAGAATGACTTTTAACGCTTGGGATTCAACGCCTTCTTAACAAATGAGTCAAAGGAAAAAGAAGAGCTCCTTGCTGCTAACTCGTGTGGCACATGAATGTGTCGTCATTCGGATCCGGTGCGGTTGTTTAAAAAAAAAAAAAAAAACCGGTCGTAATAGTGAACCCGATACATGTTACTTTAACGGCGTGTTTATGAAATCGTCGAACCGCCTCCGTGATTCGGTTCTTTTGTAACCTACGCGTCCGTATCGTGAGTTACTGACATGTTCCTTGCGCTCGTGTGACGTCATTATCCTTGTGACGTGTGTGATCGCCGCTTTCTCGCAATGTCTGCTTCGTTTGTAGCCTCCCTCGTTGCTCATTTCTCCTCCTCCTCGACTGGGTTATAATCCCACGGTACCCTCCTGGCAGCGAGCAGCCAGGCGGTAGCAGCCCTGCTTGGGGACCCCAGTCTGGGAGGCATTTTGCGAGGGGGCTTTGGAAAAACTGTGGCCGGCAGCTCACATTCAAGGCCTGTTTTTATGAGGGTCACTGCAGTTGTGGTCTTAGGGTGTTGAGCTTCAGCTGGGCTGGTGATTATGTTTTCTGGAGTTGAAATCTCTGTCAAGGTTTGCTCACATGTACCTCCCCAAGGCTGTGCAAAATCAATACTTTGCCTTCTATAGCAGAATGTATTGCGCAGATTTAAACATTGTGCCCAACAGCTTCTTAGATGTTCGTCTTGCAGCTTTCTTTCCTGATGTATTTTATCAAGATTAATATTTTAACACACACGTATATGCTGCCCTGTACAGCATATAAAATAGTAACATTTCCCATCATTTTAGAAACACTTTTGAAATAATGGCAAATAGTATTTTTAATAAGAACTGAAAATACAATAACAACCTGAAAGCAATTAAATCACAGCAAAATATTGTGATAGTTGTCTCTATAATGAAGTGTGACTAAGTACTTAGTTATTTAGCTGTGCTTTCTTTGTCTGCCGGTTTCTTCGTCACAATAAATCGGTTACTGACTGCTGTAACTTTCCAACTCTGTTATTGTATTAAATTTTATTGTTTTTCAGTAATTGCTGTGTCTGAAAGGGTGCAGTTGCAATAGTGAATCTCCCCTTTGCCTGAACGTGCTTTGGCTGGTGGTCTTAACGTAGAAACAATAAAGGTTTGGTGAAATGCTTTGTCATTATATTATGTGCAGTTCTCGATACTGCCATTGCTAAAACAAATGATAAATGCAATAGTTCTTGCAGTCAGTATTTCTCTAAATACTTTATGTCTTCATATGCTGACATGTTTTTTCAGATTTCATTTTGACATGCATTTTTAAAAATTATGCTATCATAATGTTGAGTATAATATTTACCGAGGTTTCGGCACTGGCCAAGAAGAACATAAAACTAACTGTTCTTAGAAATGGTGGCGGCATACCATTAAAATGTACATTTTTACGTTAGAAACAAGATGCTACATAGGCTCAAAAATCTGTTTATAAACACACGACTGTAAGACAGTGGAAACACCTTGGATTCTTGGACGGGTATAAATCTGGTGACCCTCATCTTCAGTTGTCCCTTCTCTTCAAGCAGCTGTTTTATACCCTGAATCTTAGCATAATTAATGTTAAGTTCCATTATTATCTTCTTATTTATTTCGTTCTTTGCATATCAAAAATAGCAATTACTGCACGGACCATTCGATGAACGACGAATGTCGTTTTACCCGCAGCCTTTTCTTTTAAATGAGCGCTTATGTTCTAGGATAAGAATAATAAGGAAAAAGCCTTTTATTGCAGCTGTGCTTTGCAGGATGTACAAATGTTGTGATGAAGCGTTTGAGGATCTTGTGTGTCTTGCGTGTTTGGAGTGTCTGTGACAGGCATCAGGTGGAAAGGTGGGCCATTTGCATGCTGCATATGGAGTCCTAGCTACACCCACATGGTGGGGTGAACGTAGAGGAGCAGGTTTCATGGTTTCACTGTTACACACAAGGCTGACAATTTGCACTGACATTTTCTTCACACGTGAGCCTATGGTTATCCCTGTGGGAACACCAGGAGAAACGGAGGCCAGATTCGACTTGCAGAAGATGCGTCTTCTTTCACAGTGTAAGTGCGGATTTGCAGTTGTCAGTCTCTGGCTGAAGAGCGAACATTTTTGACCTGTGTCGGTAAGTATTTTTGTGGTGGCGTAAGGGTTGGACATTTTTAAGTTGGGTCTAAACTGGCCTGAGCCCACGTCATCATGCAGCAGGTCACAGAAATGCAGTTTCTGCATATCTTTTGGCAAAAGGGGCAACAATTATAAAGTAAATGGTTGCAGTTGGAGTTCTTCTCTCAAGTGTGTGTTCTGCCACTTTACAAGAATAAAAGCTTTTGATGAGATGGAAAAAACAGTTATTTTAAATGAAAAAACATACAATACCGCCATTTGGTAGAATACTCAACACATACTGCTGTCCTGGTGCTCTACAGAGACCTGGAATGGTAAATAAATGTTGGTTAAATATTCAAGCAAAGGAATATATCAGTTTTAAATAGAAAATAATGTCTGTTTAAACCTGGATTTTGTACGTTTATGCTGTTCAGAATGATTCCCCTATTCAGCTGTGTTAAATTTATGTATGATAGTTACTACGTGGAACTTGGTTTTAAATAATCCAAGCCATTGAGGAGAATCACTCAGAAGCTCTGTATGGCATCTTAGGTAAACGGAGGAGTGTGTTCAACGGTCAGCTCCTCTGTTTGCGCCTTTCTGAGGGGCCCTACTTGAGCTAATGTCTGCTGGGGGACGCTAGGCTTTATAATGAGTCCTCTCAGTCTCACCTTGGGGCTCCTGACCTCTTATTGCCTGAGTGGATTGAGATGTCAGCACTTCCATTTTCTTTTGTTTACTAATATGCATGCACTCTCTCTTTTTGCACTACTATTAGCAATGATTTAAAGATTTATTGGGCCTTTGTCCAAGGTGAATTATTGTCAGACAAGGAACTTTACAATGGTTTACCTTTTCATAGAGTAAGGTATTTTTACTGGGCAAGGTCCTATAGGTAGGAGTGGCAACTGGACCCAGAAGCCTTCAGATTGCTAAGGAACATTGCAAGCTTGGACACAACCTGCTGTGTCCCTTACTTTAAAGTTGTAGACAAGCAGCCCAGTAACAGCTGTCTTCTTGGTCTTGGTTTCTCGAGCTGCTGGGATAGAAGGAAAACGCAGAGCTGTGATGAGAGACGTTTTTCCCCGGTTTGCCCCACTGATGGATGAAGGCCTGCAACGGTGAAGCGGTGAGGTGCTGCACCTGCATTTGTTCTACCAGCCTGCTGGTTTCACCTGGGGACTGAAGATTAGTGAAAAGCTCTGGAGAAATGGATGGGAACCAGAAGAACAGTTTGTCTTGCTGCGTGCTGGAGTCAGGGTGTGAGCAATGGCCATCGTCATAAAACAGATTTCAGTAACTTGGGATGCACATAGTGTATGATGGTAGTATAAATTTCAGTGTAATGTACCTCCAAAGGCAAAGACTGGAATGAACACAAAAGTGTATTCTTTAGGAAATATGCATCTTTTATTGCAAAAAAGCAGTTTTAAACATTAAGTCTTCCTACAGTAGTATTTAGGGTATCTTTCCACCGAGAATTGCAGAACAGTTGTGCCATAAAAGCTCTTACCTGTATATTTATTTCTTTTGTATTGTTCTGAATGACTCCAGAGTAATCTTTCCTTTTTTCAAATCAGAAATGACCAGCTTTAATGTAAACGGTTTAATGTGAACAGGTAATCTTATTTTACTGACCAGTTATCGGTGCCAACACTGGTTAACCAGTAAGGCCTTTAAAGCTGTTTTGTGTGTGTAGAGTTTTGTTTTTACACCGTGGCATTTGCTTCGAAGGAGATGTCTTCATCTTCTACACAAAACGTTTCCTCGCCTGCATAGTTGAAACTGAACGCCCCGCTTTCCAGCAAAGTGAGCCGTGTGTGTGACAAGCGGCCATGGGTACAGCAGCAGTGTAAAAGTTAGGAAAACGACGAGACACGCTTCGGTAAAAATGTTTGAAATCACCTTTCCTTCGTCTGTGTTTTGTTGCTCTAACGTAAGTTGACACCCATGCTGCTCCCGAGGAACAGACTGGGAAAAAGAGGGTACGGTGGTAAAGACATGTGATGGTTAAATCGGAGCAAATTATGAGCAGCAGGTGCTCCAAAGGTCATTTTTTTTCTTGCGCCTCTCCGTTTTAATCCACCATAATTAGCCTCTTGGGTTTGCAAGTTATACTACTTTGAAGAGCTTATGGATGTGCACTGCATGATTGTGTGTTGGATATTTCCCTCAGCACCGCCAAGCCCCTTTCCTCTCGTTTCTCATTTGACACAAGCGTTGGAAGTGGTCCACTTGTTTGGATGTGATATTGAAAGCACCAGACTAGATGTGCCTTGTGCGAGAGCGGCATTTAATAAGTAATCCGAGGTGGCCCTTGAATAACTCGCCTGCGCTGACCTCCAAATATCGTATCGTTTTAAGAAGCCGCTTGTCATTTTTCAAAAGACCGTGCAATTCGAGTGCTTTAATTTCTGTATTTCTAATAAATCAATCACTCTCATTACTCTGATTTATACAGCAAATATTTAAACCAAGGCGTGGGGTGCGAATGTGCAGTTAATCTCTGGGCTGGGAATAAAGTTTGCCTCTGAACATGCAGAAGGAGAGATCCGCGGCCACATTGCGTAAACCTGCCTTGTGGTGAAGCTGATGGTTATTTCTCTTGACGGCAAATCCCGGAATCATTTCGGTGAAGGTGGTGGTAAATGGTTTTTAAAATGTGCGGTGGGGTTTGTGGCCATTGTCTAAAATGTACAGCAGTGTCTAAAAGCATTAGTAGGACTTGCCTCCAGTGAAAGTTTAAAAGCAGATCTTTTCCTGAAAAGATGCTGAGCTGCACGCAGATTTACGAGATAGACAGAAAAATGTACTCGAAAAATTGCCGCAATAAAACCCGATTCAGCCTGACAAATGTCTTAATTTTTAATCTCTTTTCTTGTGTTCGCCATTGTTTTAATTGTAACGGATATATAGAATTACAGATGTTTTGTTTTAGGTGAGCTGTTTTCAGCCACTACAGTTAGTAGTGGTAGTAGTATAACAGAAATAGTTACAGCACAGGTTCCACGCTATGCGGTGTGTTGTATTTCATGCTATAACTGATTCTCGATGCAATTAGAAAATGGATTTATTACAGTCAGGTTCAGTGGATGCGCTGTCATTTACAGAACCACCTGTGCCAGAAATGTGTTGTTTGGATCAAATATATATTTATCTGCGGCAGATGCCTTCATTTCCCATTCAGTCGTAAGCCGTGGTGCAGTCAGGAGACTAATTGGAGCCCGTGACGGAAGCTTGGCAGAGGCGCCCAGCTGGGGGCTGGCGTTCCGCACGGCGCGGCTGCCATTAATCCAGCTCCTTCCGAGACAATCCTGCACCGGCGTCACAGCGCAGACCCTCATTAGCTCGCCGTGGCGAGGCAGGCCGACCGGCACGGGGGTCAATGCGCTGTGCTGCGCTGCAGAGGTGGATGCCCTGCAGGGGGCCGTCGCAGGGCTATTTCAGGTAGTCACAGCGGGCCAGCGGTCAAACGCGGAGACGCAGCGCTGCAGAACGTTCGCGGTGTCTCCGTTCTGAGCTGACATCAGGGATACACTTTGAATAGTTAGCCCGATGGGCAGGGCTGAAGAAGTCTGTAATTTGCTCTATGCTAATGTCATTATAAAAGTTGCTCAGGATCTGTGTCATACTTGGAATCGTTTGACCCCCGATGAAAGTTCTGTAGCGCTGGATGGGTGGGGATGGCTTGGATGAAATTATTTATAAATTGGACCGAAATTGGAGCTGAATAGATGGCCGTCGCACTGGGGATGCTGCTTTCGTGGAGAGACCTTGTCTCAGGATATGTCGACCGTCCCATTTTCACCTCTCTGAGTGCAACTTCAGCAAATCTTTCCCTTTTTTGAGCCGCCTTCTGCTGTATGAAAGAACGGCATTGTGTTGCAAATAGTGTGTTTCACGTGTGTGTCCGTTCCCGATACGTGGCCTGTAATTTCTCCGTTGAGATGGAAAGAAATCTGCAGTGTTAAACAAAGTACATAGGAAAATAACAGCAGCGCAGTTGGCCTCTCCCCCGTATCTAGAAATAATGCAATAAACTGATAGTAATGACGTTACGTGAGGATGAGGAACACTTGAAGTTAGGAGATTTTCATTCTTTGTGAATAACATTATGCTAACCAGGTTAATCCTTAATGAACCCTCCTCCGCCATTCTTACAAAATCAGAGTTTTGTGTTTGCGTTCACTTGCAAAATTTTTCGAGCGATTTACTTTTTCGTGCTTTACCATGGTTTCGGTTCAAAGACCTCATTGTAAAATTTAATTCCCACTAGACGCAATGCCTTCAGCTTGTTTTTCTCTCAGAAGAATGAATTTAGGCCACTGACTTAAGGTTCATTGTCTAAATTAGTTTTAGGAGCAGAAAACAGTCAATATTGTATCTCATCACGGAAGTTTATCATCAGAATGGACCCTGGATGCTGTCTGTGAGCTTTATGTGAGGCTCAGTTTACTGCAATGACACACAGCGCCCGTCCAGCTCTACACTCTTCAGGAGCAGAACGCTGGCTGGTTTCACGTATTGTAACTGTGTTTGTAGCGCAGAGGTAGAAGGGGCTTTTGAGTGGCCTGGGCGGTCGGGTCTTTCAGCCACAATGCCGGTTTGAGTCACTCGGAGGTGACGTTGGAGGATACGATGGGTGTCTTCACCACGTCCTGGCAGACACAGCACAACTAGCACAACCAGGAGGAAGAAATTATATCTGAAATTGTAAATTCCCTATTATTGATTCAGCAAGGATTCCCACTATTTTGAAGGTTCGAGAATCAAGGATTGTTTGTGGTCAAACACCCTTATACAACCGGTATGCAAGGGTACGTGAAGGGAGGATTCAGGTGCGTACCAGCAGCAGCTAACACTCTCGCGAACTTCATCCGTTCAGTGGCCGTAAATAATTTGTTGTCTATTTTTACACTTCCAGGTTCCGTTGTCATACTCACTTGTGTTGTGTTCTGACCATGTTTCTTTTGTTCGTGGTGACGGGTCCTGCAGGACCAGACTGGTGAGAGGACCTGCAGAATTAACTTAACTGCAGGTCTGAGGAGGACCTCATGATGTTGTGCCCCTGACTAAGGTTCCAAGCACAATTTGCCTCAGTAAAACACCAAGGTGTTCATAAAAAGTCGGTGTGTGAGACTGTGACTCGAGTGTGAGAGCGGTTGCCAAGCAGTCCTTCTTCCATCTCGGCCTTTAATGGGTTTGTCTCGTTGGGTGGGATTTGCTTGTCATTTCCTGGTACTGATGTACATAAGCTTCTCCTTCCTTCTCTGGCAGGGAGGAGGCTAACATGTGATTTGGCAGCTTGGAAAGTGAACAAAAAAGTCAGTCATAAGTAAAACTGAGAAGAAGATAACGGAATCGGTGCGACTGCGATTATACTGTAATGTGGCTCACCTTGGTCCAGTTGCTGAGCTGGTCTGCTTCTTGCAACAAGGCATAGAAACTTCTAGTGTCCATGTTGTAATAATGGCATCCGATCAGCATGGCGGCTAAATAGTGGTTGTATTAATCATTATAATATGGATTTTCCCTGTGGGGCTCTGCTTCTTCTCTTCTGCATGAGGTACATTCACTTTACAACTCAAAATCTTCTGTACAGTATCAAGGTGTATAACAGAGATACGTGTGATTTCTTTATTTCCATTAACAGCGCCTTCTTTCTTCTGTCCTGTCCTCTCTTTGCCGGGTTCTTCACAGCACTATGTTGAAGACCTGGCCTCAGGATGTTGAAACTGGGCGGCTGTTCGGCTGGAGTGCACACCCTGTCGGGCCACAGTGCCCTGAGCATCCCTCAGCTCGGTGTGGGCACGGGCATGGGTGTGTGTGGCGGCGGTGGGCCGCACTGCTACGTCCTCCTGCCACCGGAGCAGGAAAGCTGGCGTAAGCACCGGGAGGGTCTGGCTGAGGGCCTGATCCCCACCGGCACCCGGCTGAAGCCCCCCGCGGTCCTCGGCCTCAAGCTCCCACACGCCGGCGATGCGCGATCTGCCGACGCCTCACCACGTGGGCCGGAGATGGACCTGGCCATCAGCCCCCATGTCATCAAGCGGCGACGGGGGGGCCTCCTTGAGCAGCGCGACATTGTCAAGGCCCACCAGGCCCACAAGATCCAGAGCACGCCCCAGGCCCGGCGCAAGGAGTGGGAGTGAGTATCTCGCGCAGATTTCCCACCCACCTGCTGCCTCCGGCAGACAAGAAGCAGTTTGCACATCTGGAAAGCGATCACTGCTGTTGCTGGCAGATGAAACGCAACAAGTTGTGCACATTCTAAACCGAATTCTTAAAATCCACAATGGCTCTCTTGTTGAAATTGGGTACAAAATACAACGAAAACACTTGGAAAATGCTCTCGTTCCAAGATGAATTCACGGAAAACTGGTGACGAATGCAGTTTTCCCTGTATGGTTTCAAGTAATGTGAACAAAACTAAAACAGCAGACACGCGAGTTTTTTTTTTTTTTTTTTTTTAATGACTTTTGAAGGCGCTGCTAAATTAAAGTCATGTGGGCTCCTATTGATGTGGCGTAATAATCGCATATCCAGGATAAAAGATGAGAGCTTGGGTCTAAATCAGTGCAAAATATTGCGTCACTCGTGGAAAAGTACAGCGATCAGGCTTACAGTAGTTACCGAGACATGGTGGCACTGAAAGAAATACAAGCCCTGATATTAGCAGGCTGCTCAGTGCTACGCTGCTACTGCCGTGGTGCTTTAGAACAGCTTAATAATACATGGAATACATAACACGTCCAGCAGAGCTGCTTTGACACATTCAGATGCACGGGGTTGTTAGGCTGATATATTGTCGTGAGAGCGGCAGAGGTGCAGCGCCCTCCTCCAGCTCACAGAGCCGTCTTCCCCGCTTCATTATGCAGAAACAGAGTTATGTAAAGTGCTCTAATGGAAGAGTGTAAACTATGGTGACTTTAGGTGAGGACCCATTATATACCCGGTTGTTTGTAATGGAATAGCAGTGGGTCAGGCAAGGTGCTCTAAAGGGTGGTCATTATAAATCCAGAAACACAATTAACAAATCCGATCGTGGTGTTGCTAATGGTATCCGTGTCTGCTGCTACACAAACCCCTGTCGCAAATGAAAAAGCAGGTATGAAAACCAACTTTTAATGGGCAAAAAAAAAAAAAAAAAAACCGCTTAAACGTGTTCCTTCATCAGCGCTTAAGTCCGGCTGTGCCGGGTAAATTACAGACTGAGCTGAGCGGAATTTATTGTCCAAAGGCCACGGGAGAAATGCACATTATAATGTATTCATGTGCAGTTGTTTGTAAAACCAACGTTGTTCCGGAAAGTTCAAGCCACCCATAGTTCCCCTTCAGGTGAAAGCTGCTCTGCTTCCTTTGTTAGAGAGGGGGACTTGGTCCCCACGTGGCTGTGGGCCACAGGTCTCTTTCCCAAAGTGTCTCCGGGTCCCATGGGCACAAAGAGCAGCCGGCGAAGATGCAGTGTAAGGCCAGGCTTTCAGCAGTGGTCCCGCTCCACGACCCCTCAGTCTCTGGGTCACTCACTTCTGCCCGGACTACCTTTGCTGTCCATTATCTTTTTCTGTGCTGACTGGCACCCCGCTGCCTTTGGGACAGAGGCAGACGGAGGTGGGGGAAATGGGCAAAAGTGCTCTGGCACCCATGTCTGCTTAAAGAACATTTTTCCCAAGGGGGAAAGATGGCAAAAGATGGCAAAAAAAACATTTATTTTGTGTGAACGCAGGCATGGTTTCCTCCAAACGCCGACTGAGCGAATTCCAGACGGAACAGTCCGGTCCACTTACGGTCATTTCATCATCTCCTTTCAGGTCGATTTACAACTGTTTTGTCAGCTCCCACGTGGAAAATGCAAACATAAATTTTGAGTCGGAATGATGGGATGAGGAGATCCAAGGCATAAAAGCACGTTTTCGCTTTGTTTCTGCAGAAATGCCCATCTGTCAAAGTATTTCATCACTGTGGCCTGTCTGATGGTGTTATTTGTGCTCTAGTTTTATGAGGAACAGAGTCAAGTTCTAAATTAATTTCTTTCAGACTTTTAAATGCACGAAACCTTCAAAAGTATTGGTCACCAGTAGTTTGTTTGCATGGAAATTTCATACCTTTTAGCAAATAAAGTTTCTGATCTTATTTATATGTAACTTGGACTAAACCTCGACGGCGTTTGAGGGTTTTATGAGCAAGAAAGCATCACTGGAGCGGTGCACTAGTTGTAACTCCTATAAAGCGGAGGAGATGTAAGCATCATCTGAAATGTCTGTGGTTCCATCTATAATCCTGAGTTGTGCTAAAGAGACCTGTCAGCTAGACTGAAAAAAGCAGCAGAAACCTGTCCCGCAAGTTTGAGAAAGTTATTAAAAAATAAAGTAAATTTAAATAAATTTAATTCTGCACATAAGTGCACACAACGAACGACACTCGGCAAGTAGCATCAGCAAGTAAAGCGGGGGTGACTTGGAGTTTTAAGTATAGAAGCATCAGATTAATGGCCGTTCTCTTGGGAAGTGGATTAATTTAATGTAGAATAAATCAGCGCCAGTCGATTGATGTTGATTCAGTTTTACGTTTAAATTTGCGGATATTTGTTCAGCAGATGCTTTTCCCCAAAGTGACGCATAACTTAATAAACAAAAGTACATTTCACAAAGGATGAAGTGCTTTAGATATTGGCTGTCAAAACACAGCGGGTTGGTGTGATGCGCCATTGTTTATAGACTCGGGTACCTGCCTACACAGCTGAGAATTAGGTAGGAAACACATAGCAGGTGGTGTCATTCAAATATATGGAGCTGTTAGGCATTCAAGAGAGGAGTGGGATTGAAGGAAGTGTGTTAGGAGACCCTTGAATACCGAAAGGGATTCTGCGGTTTTGAGTGAGAGCAGGAGATCACTGTACCACATTCTGGCCAAAACTGAGAACTTATGGATCTTGGGTTTTGGAGCCCTTGTGAGTGGGACCACCAAACCACCAGATGTGGAAGAGCGTAATGCTCTTGCTGAGGTTTGGAGGTTGATCAGGCCTTGAAGATCCTTAGAACGTCTTGTAGGCCGTAAGCTAAGTCTTGAAGTTGGATTAGGCAACTACAGCGGGATGGAGGGAAGATGCATGTGAGCATCTCGACTATGGCAAAATCCCACAGGGCCCAGTCTGTTTATAGTACCGGTTGTGTAGAAAAGATGTTGCTCCCACAGTTTGCCTCATATGGGGTCATGAAATTCCACTTTTGACAATTACATATTAGCTGCTAAGAAGCACTTCTGCATGCAGGTTACTTTGCCCAAAAGTGCCCAGTCATGTCCAGAAGCCACATAACAACTTGCGCTCATTTTCATGAATAATATGATCCCTCACAAGTAATTCTGGAGCAGCATGAAAACTCAGATTTAAACCGGTAGTGTGTTGGGTCAGAAGAGGAACAGTTTGACTGTAAATCCGAAGCTTTACAATGAACTGTTTTCAGAGACTTTTCTCACAAAGTTAACAGCGTCAGTTCTATTGCGCACCTTTTCTCAAAAGATTACACATCGGAGGAGAAAGTCACGCGGTAAAACGCTTCAGCCCCAGAGAGTCCTTGCACAAAGTGTTTTGGGGAGAATGTTGAAAAAGGGAGGAACTGTATGATAAGCCCCTATTCGGGCCGCTTGGGTGCGCAGATAAAATAATATTGTCCTGTTTGTGATGAAATATGAGTCAGGAGGCAGCAGATCAGACTCTGTGAAGGCTGTAGGGTTAAGTTGCTGTTTAATGAAAAATCATCGACTGTCATTTGCAGGTAATAATTATTGGGCGGCGTAAAAACCAGGGGATGTTTTCTTTTTATAAATGGCTGTTGACTTTATTTATAATTAATAGGTTTCACACTGGGAAGTGAGGAAAAGGCGCAGACGTCACGGCCCTCCTAGGATACGATTGCCCTCCTGTGTGTTTGCATATGGAGGGAAATACACGACTACGTCTCAGCCGTGACTCCCTGTTTGGTGGCCTCACGGGGAACTGTGAAAACTGCCTTGCAGCTCCGGCCGGGATGGAACTTACTAGAAACTATCCTCTAAGAGAGCCAGTGACTTGGATGCTCCTGAATTTGTACACTAATACACTACAGAGGGTACACTAATCTCTCAGCATCCAACCTCTATATATCCTCATTTTCACTATGATGGCTCTCGAAAATTAATACAAAAATATCGTATGACGTATTTTGAATGTATTTTTATCTGAAGTTTATCCAGACTAAAAAGCTGAAACGTGAATAGAAATGAACAAATAAATAGTGGGCGGTACCATAATAAAATTCTGAATGTGGTGTAATAATTGTACTTACAAATTTATCCAATGCGTTCGCAGGCACTGGTGCCTTATCAGCTGTTTCCTTGCGAGTCTCCTGCTCCCTTTGTGCGAACAAGTTTGCACAGCGTCACTGCATTTACTGTGATTTAAGCCGGGTAATTCAGCTGGTGCCCATCGATCCTCAGAGGAACAGGACGAGGAGGAAGACCAAGAACCTAAAATCCTTCCCTGCAGGACAACAAAACTTTAAAAGAAGTTTTAGAGCAGCAAACACAATGATCTCACTATCTGTGGAAAATGATAGTGAGATGAACAGGTGCCTTACTTTCAAGAACCTGTTGCAGGTTATAAAGAGATTTACATAAGAGAATTGCATGAAGGCAAACAAAGTTCCATTTTCGGATTTTTTTCCGCCCCACATCCTCTCCTCCTTCATCCCTTCCAACTGTTTTACGCCCCGAAGACCTCCGACGAAGACGCCGCCCTCCGCCCAGCAAACCTCACAGGCCTCTCTCCTTCAATTCATAGGACACTTACTCAGTAAAACCTGTTAGCCTGGTTTGTGTCAATCATTAGCAGTTTTTTAAACTAAATTTCATTTTTAAATAAACCTATTTATTTAAATGCCGGTGGCGCTACTAATATCCAAAATCACAGTTAGTGTGCACACTGCGCCACGCAGTATAAGCATGCAGATTAAGGACAAAATTGTGTTTTCTAATGAGGTTACTGGTGTTTACAGTGCTTATCGTGGTGAAATCGTGAGTTTGTCGTCATATAGGTGTTTTCTGATGGGCTGGGTGCTCATTGTTTTATTATTTCCCCCCTTTTGAAGTAATGGGAAACAAGCACTCGGTATCCACTCGGTTTTCAGGGGCAAATTAGATTTGGATCCCAATGGATTATTGCAGTTTAGGAGTTTCTTTCTCACGTAATTTCCATCTCGCAGCAGACCTGACCGTTAAAGGTCGGAGCGGTTTGGTTCAGGGTTAAAGGCAGCTGTGCGTCTGGCCTAAAGTGAAGCTGATCTTGTAGGTCTTTGAGCAGCTTGTTATTAACACGCTCGAAGGCCACTGTCTTACCTGTCTTTGGCACATATTTGCTTTACAACATCTCACAAGTGGCTGTTGTACTGCACAGTCAAATGTGCATATTCTGCGACGGGCTTTGAAGGGAGGGATTGTCTTAATGTAACAGTTCTGAGATTTGATCTATAACTGGAACTGTGGAAATGCCATTGCTCTTTAGAGCGGAACATTAAAATGACACCCAGATTAAATTTTTATTATAGCGGCGCTAAGTGTGACAAACCATTTCTTTTCCTCTCAGAACTTGATTTGATTGGGTAAATACGCCGACCCCAGGATATCGCTGCTGTATCGCCATGGAAACCATCTTTCCCACTCCTTTCCTGAAAGTCAGAAATACGTTGATAACCTGACAGCACTCCCACCTTTTGGCAGAAAGCTGCCTTGCTTGGTTATGCATCTTTATTCTTCCTGTCAAACATTCTGCCTCTTCTGCAAGATAATTCAAAGGCCTGTCCGCTCAACCATACCTGCCTGACCAACCTGGGCTGCCGTTTGTTAGCGCCCCCTGCTGGACAAAACGTGGCATGTCGCCTCCTCTTACAAACGTCTGAGGTTTTGGTGCATCTTCCACTCTTTCTTCAACCCTTTGAGAATGAGCATATTTAACTCCATTTAACTGAATCTGCACTCTTCTGACAGCTCTTATCTTTTTTTATTCTGTACCAATACAGCTGTTAAGTGCTGCGATAAATAATTCCTCCAAAAGAACATCTGCAGAGAAAACAATTATAAATATAAGAGTTTGATTTCTCATTATGTTTAGTAGCATATCTGTGTCATGTTCGTTCCATACAGAACCTCTTTGTCTGCTTTGTTCTGGTCAGAGATCTCCTGCTGCCGTTGTGAAAGAAAGCAGAAGTTTACTTTCGCACTTGTTCCCTCTGAAAGTTTGTGAGGAGTTCAGGCCTGTCAGACTGTGAGCTCCGGGGACCCAGAAATACAGAATCCGTGGGTCACGACCTGTCGACGTCCCTCGGTCGTACTTCTGAGCGCCGACCTTAATCTCACATCCGTGCAGAGACAGACTTGGCTGCTGTGGATCTCGACCTGTTGACGCACTACAGCACAGTCACGACAAACCTAAGAGTTCGTGTTTCAGTGAGATGATCCGTGTCGTTCGTAGTCCGGCTTTTGCACGTGAGCCGCAGGTGCTACCTGGTCTCTGAGCCTGAACTGTTTCCCAAAAAAATACTGCCTGGTCTCAGATGTGATATTCTGAGCGGGGGTCCTGAAATTGAAATGTGGTGGATTTAGAGGGAAAAAAAAAAATTAAAGACGGCATGACTAGCAACGTAAAGTGCAGACAGATTTAAGTCGACGGTATGTTTTTGCCGCACTTTGTGGTGTGAAAAATGACGCTCGGTGCACTCGTGTTATTAGAAAGTCCAGAGGGAGGAGGAGGGATCCTGCTACTGTCTGTGTGATGTAGAGCCTCCATAAGCCATGTTATTGCCTGCTCTCCCACGCCTGCCTCCACTGGTTCGCGAGTGTCGCTCTGAATGAACGTCCAAAAATTACAGTCCCACCTCCTCCTGAGCACCTGGCGACACATATATCAGAACAGACAACTCGTTTCCACCCAAGTCTCTTTATTTTGGGTCAACATCGCAGTTATATTTATTTATCTGTTCTGTCTGTTTCCTTCAGCAGTTGTGAACCAATGTGCAGCGTGTCGGAAGACCAGTTTTGCACGGTCTCCTTCAACGGGTTAAAGCCAGCTGAGATGTTCCCAAATAACATCACCGTGTCCAGTGATTCACATCTTTTCAGTTTCTACCTGACCGACCAAATCTGTTCAGTAACCGCCGATTCTTGCATCACAAGTGAAGGAGACCATTTATTAATCTATTTAATAACCACCGATTCTTGCATTAAAAGCACAGTTGAAAATGAATCCATATACTGTAGTCATTTAATATGATTTACACATTTCTCAGTATTTATAAATAATCTATTCCTTGGAAAAAATGGTTCTGGTTAAGGGTAGACACTTGAATGCCTCAGAAGTCTATGCTGTGCTAGATTTTAGTTTTGTTTATGAAACATGAACTGCAGTGTTATTAGGTTATATTTAAATACATGTTAACCTTATTTTAAAGTGAACACAGTATATTGTGCACAGCAGAGGTGACAGAAAGAGTGGGGACCAGGGAAGATGGTGGTTGCTGGTAGACCCTGAGAATGACCATCTCCATAAAAAGAGAGTCCATCTTCTTGAAACAGAATGTCTGTATCTGCTGGATTACATACCTGACACGACGGCACCGACCCCCCCTCCCCCCCAAGTGGCACCAGAATCTCTCATCCAGTTGTTCTTGTTTCAGGACCTTTGTTCTCCTTGATGCTGCTCCATCCTGGTCCCTTTCAGCTGAAGCTAGAGCCATGCTGGTCCTCAATATTCAGATGTTTGGCTGAACCAGGGTTGTGACAAACCGCCAGTCACTTTCGAGGTTATTTCTAAATTATCTGAAAAACCTGGGTGAATAATAATCTACCTGGTTTAGATTTAACTACAAACTGCGGGGGGAAAAATCTTCCATTTTTATTGAACATCAGCTGTTGCCGCTCTCTTGTCCAGACCTTTCCGGATACGTATAAATACACGTAGGAGCACGAGCTTTAGGAGACAGCATATATGAATGGCCCTTTGTTGACAGAAGCTTACTTCTTTAACAGACCTGCTTCACAGCTACAGTAAACAAACCCAGAAACCAGCTTTTATACCGAGGTCCAAAAATACACTTCATGAAAACCAGCTCAAAGATCGGACTGTTCAGGAAAGCAAACAGTGGAACAGCCTCTGAGCAACACGAGCTAATGTGCCAGTATCCCCCGAAGCTGAATAACACCATGAACCCCCAAGAGGGGAAACGGGAACATTTATCGACTGAAAAATTTATTAACTCTTTATAAAAATGGTCCAGGCTGACAGCACGTGTCAGCATCAGGGTCTCAGTTCTGCGGAGGCCCACAAAAACACCGGTTACCTGGCACATCGCAGTAAAACGCATACTGGGTACCGTGAGGTTTCCCACCCTGAAATGGAGCAGCACAGCGAACGTTTCTGTTTGGTTATCGGAAATAAGCGCTTGGGTGGGTGGGTGCGGTTTTAAGATGCTCTGCATTAATTTCTTCCAGCGGAAAGGATTCTTTAATGTGAAATAGATAACTGTTTAAAAGTTTATTGCTGGATATATTTTTTTTGGTTGAAATGCAGTTAGGTTCTTCCCTTCATGACCTTTTGTCCTTTGTTCATTTCTGCTAATCCCCCCCTTTGCCCCCATTAGCAAAAAATGTGGATGTTTTTTGGTTTGTTGTGTGTCCTGGGACTGATGTGAGAAACAGCATGTGGACCCCCATAACTCTGTTTACGCTGTGTTTTGTGTGCTCCATTATTGAAGAGTCTAGCTTTATTAACACCAGGGCTCAAAGTAGGAGAAAAATGACCTTGAACCAGTTACCTTTTTTTGAGGTTTTCGTGGTCCAGAATTTAATCCTCATTGCTCGCGTTGGCTGGATGTTCTTAACCAGCTCTTTACCTCGCTGCGGAATACTTGTCCGTAACATTAAAAAGGTTCAGGGTAGATAATATCGATAATAAAATAACAGAAATGTTAAAATAATTTCAGCTCTCTTATAGTGACCTTTGCTTCTGGAATTATTGTTAAACAAGTACAAATGGCACTTGTATGAAAATGTGATTTTGAAGCCAGCAAAGAACTATCCAGAAGGATTCCTTTTTAAAAAAGGGAAAGAAAATGTCAGTGGTGTGATTCACTGCAGTGTCAGGCAGTGATTCCAGGACAGGTTCCCGACCCGGATCCTGACCAGGACACGTGAGCAGCTGAGCGCCTGAGAGAGAATCCAGTTTCCTCACATCCACACAGCCACAGATCTTATGAACTGAATACAAATCAGGTCTCTGTATTAGTTATTTCCAGTCACAACAGAACTGAGGATTGATTCCTTCAGTCTCCCTGTTACATTTCGATGAAAGACTGAAGTGAGTGCAGTTTGAAGGCAGCAGTCGCTGTGGCTGGAGGCTCAGTTGCTGACTGAAGTCGTACAGTTCTGGCCTCAGTGTGAGAAACTATCACACAGTCTTGTATAACATTGATCCCGTATTTTTAAAATTTATTTTCACACATTTTGTTTGCACTCTTCCACTTGTCACAATGCAGTATTTATTTCTTCAACGGATATTAGGGTCCTCTGTCCGTACTTTGTTGTACCTACGCCGTGGGACCTCGTCGTGTTTCCTTTGGAAACATAAAAATGTAATGAGAAACAAAAACATATTAACTTTTATTTATGTAAGTTAGATTTATTCCACGGTGGTGTGGTGAGTAGCGCTACTGCCTCTGGTTGTCGGTTCAGATCCGGCTCAGTCTGCGGAGTTTACCTGTTCTCTCTGTGTCTGGGTGTGTTTCCTCACACAGTCCAAAGACATCTTGCAGGTTAAGTGATCACTCTAAACTGCCTGTAGTGTGTGTGTGTGTGTGTGTGTGTGTGTGTGTGTGTGCGTGTGTCCCATCCTACATTTGGCTTCATGGTGTAGTGCGCAGTGTTTCTGGGATAGACTCCCACGACTCCGACCAGGAAGTGGTTAAGGATATTCGATAGGTGGATTATAGGATCCGAGAAAAAATATTTCTATGAAGTGTCTTCAAAAGTTACTTCCAGGCTGTTTGTGACTTTGACCAGGGTAAAGTAGCTAAAGACGGTTAAAGATGCCGGATGCATGTGCTGTTTTCTCTGCTGGCTTTTTGGGCACCTATCAGTTTTTATTAGTTATGTTATAAAACCAGTAGAATCAGATGCATTTATTCATTGTTAGGTACCACAGTGTCAGTGATCCGGGATGTTATCAAATAAACTTTCTTTAGACACACTCACCTCTTTAGTGCTTCCGGAATTTTCTGGCCAAGATCCCCAGAGCTGCAGTGTGCATAACGCTGATGTCCAGATTGTCTCAACTGCGTCCCACCCGTCAAGCAATAAACTGGATTTTGTTACTGAACAACAACCACGTACAGGATAGTGATAAGTGGTCTTTATATTTGAAAACGCTTTTTATGAAACATAAAAGTGATGAACATACAGGGCCGATGAATGTGAGAGCATCCCTTTGCCGCAGGAGTGCTGGGCTGCCTGTTTAGAGCACATTTCAATTTCAAAGGTTGTGTTCGGCACTGATTCATTACTGGAAAATACTGGATGTGTTTGTTGAGCGGTCATTATTGGGGGGATCAGCACACTACACCGTCCTTTCTGCAAACATCATCAGCGCAGCACATCAGGGAAAATATGATTAAATATCGGCAAAATAACGGTGTCCTAAAACAAACCAGCGCTCTGTTTTTCCAAGGTGGGGCGAACCAGCGCACGTGTGTCTTCCTGCACGCCTGATCTGTCGCTGGCTGTTCTCAAAATGAGAGAAGTGCCCAGTGTGAGAGATCAGCTGTCAGCAGAGTCCTGAAAAACAGAACAAACACCCATCCCAGTGACCAGCTCATACCATCGTGCAGCTGGTGGCGCCCTCTTGTGGACATTTGTCGAACTATTACTGCATTACAGTCTCGTTTTTTTCTGCTTTGGCCCAAGGGGGTCTAAGAAAAGCCTGGTTACCATAAACAAATGTTTTTTTTTTTTTTTTTAACAGCTTCTCTTTGTCTTTCTGTGGTTTTTTTTTAAATCCGTCGAATGCCTCCTCGTGGCTTTTTAAATTAATTCTTATATGCCAAAACATATGGTGACCCTAGGGGGATGTGCAGATATAGATGCAGGATTGAGACGGTTATAAATTGACAGTATTGTGAGGTGCAGAGATGCACTGGATAAAGGTTTCAGAAGGATAAACAGCAGTATTAATTAACATGCGTGGTCAGGCTGTGTCAGGTGTGCTGGAGTCGGATGAACGCCGTCCACCTGAGCCCCTCATCCTCCAGCCCGCCCTGCGCCCTTTTCAATGATACGACACCAACGGCGTCAGGCAGAGCTGTCACACTGCGTCCTGCTGTCCTCTCCTCCGCTCTCCACCCCGTGCGGACAGACAGACGCACCGTGACACCAGACAGGTGGATTCTGGTGCCGTTAACATTCGCGCCACGTCCATCGCGGTTCCATTCAGGTCGGGCCTGTTTATCGATTAATTCGCGCAAGTTTCACGGCGGCAGCTTGAAGGCAGCGAGGTGATGCTTTTTGCAGAAACGCATTACTGATTCTGCAGAGGGAGCAGCGCAAGCTCTGTTTTTCCTTTTATTTGTCACTGTGAAATGACTTTGATGCTGTTGGAGGTCCCCAGTGCTCCACAATTTGTAAACAGTGTGAACTTGGCACAGGTGCCGACCGGTACAGCGGGGAGCGGCTTCATGCACAAAATCAATCCATCCGGAGGCAAAGTCCTTTTGCGGAGGAGAACGAGCCGCGATCCACCTCGCATTTCTGACGAAGGCTGCGACACGCTACGAACGCGGTATAGATTCTGAGTGCATAGCTGCCTGTGTGCTGCAAAACTGGGCGCTGTGGAGCCTCAAGCCTCAGAAAAGATGCTTGTTTCTGGATGACTAGCTGACCCTCATCCTAAGCCAGCTGGTCTGGTGGATGCTGGTTGTGTGCAGCCCGCCATCTGCCTGTTTGTGTGGAGTCAGCCGCTCTCTGCCGCTCACCATAACTGTACCACCTCCACCCACTGCTCCCATCCCTTGCCTGGGTAGATGGTGCTTTATTATGTCTGTCTGAGTGCCCAGGTCCCCATGCTGCCCAGTGGACCATCCATCACTGCAGCCTGAGGCCTGGTTGGAGGCACTTGTACAGAGGTTTATAAAAACAGGAAACAGCCCCCCCATCCTGCTTGCAAACCTGCACATGTTGCCCGGAGAATTACACAGCTTGTTGGGTTTTACTGTAAATACAACATTTTAACATTGCAACTATTTATTCTTCTATTCTATTGTATATTCATAGGCTACCGGCTCAGTTGTGAAAGTACGTAGATCACATGCGAACTGGGGGGAGTCTCCGGGGGTCTCCCCATCATGGGGAGACGGGTGTTTCTTCCTTACATTCTACACCAGCTCCTCTGATTCTATGTAATAACCACCACACTTTTTTATGGCTGCTTTTTTACTGTGATGTTTATGTTATGCTTGCCTGTGTTGATATGTGGGACACACAGCAGCGGAGGCTCCTGAGCAAAATGCTTTCTCTTTGCCGCCAAGTGCTTGAGCGAAACTTTCTTATTTTAATTTTTTTACATTCTTGCACGGCGTCTCACACCAGCGAAGAACAGAACCTGCCGACCAATGAAAGAGCGACACCGGCCCGGCTGCCACGAGCCGCACTCGCACGTCTGTTTTTCGGTTTATTATTACATGCAGTTACGATTGTGTGAAGAATCGTCTCGGAACAAACATTCCCGATGCCGGAGAGAGTACAGCGCTAGGCCTCTTTCCGCTTGTCACGCTAAAATGAAGCTCATCGCCATTTTTTTGGCACCGTCGGGAAAAAATAACGTCGCCGCGCTGCTTTTTCATCCCAGCCAACAGTCTTGTGTATCCTTGTGCATCTGCGTGTTTGTGTTTTCTCGCAACACCGGTTTAAAACCTCCATCCGAAGTCTGCGGCCATTCATTCACTTTGCTGAAATATCTTTAATAGCGAAGCTGTCCGCTTCTGTCCCGCTTGGCATCTTCACTTTTGCCCTCAGCAGTGAAAATGCACCTGGAATGTAAATCAGGGTATTAATGCCAAGTGACTCAGTTGCCAAAAATTGGCTGTTTGACAGTTAAGGTCACGATTCGCTTTCAGACGTTCAGTTCGTCGTGCGCCATCTAGTGGTCCTGAGGGGCATTGCGGCGTCTCGCCGCCATTCCTGACCGTTGTACGTTTGTCCACCAGGTGGAACCAAAGATTTGGACATGGGCGTCAGCGTCACAGGAGGTCTATCCCCTACTTTTCATCATTATGCCTCTGTTAAGGAACCTATAATTGTCTTAATCTATTTTATTTTATGATCGCAAATGCAATGCCTTCATTTCCTCCAGACAGTAGCATCACCAATTTGAATTAAATCAGGCTGTTTCTGTGCTGCGGGTCAATGAGTGGTCAAAGCCCAGAGTCCCCTGGTTCCAGTCATGTGGATGTGGGGTGGTGAATAATTTCAGCACGGCCCATCTACTCGTGTCCGTTATAAATACTGCACAGGATGATCAATGAACAGGCGGTGCCGAAACGTCAGATGGCAAATGTTACGACTGATTTGAAAGTGACCCGAAACTCTTTCGAATCGGATGTTCGCTTGATCTGACTTTCTGCCGGATGTCGGAAAACGTGGAAAAATCCGAGGACTGGGCACGTCACCGTTGAGGGGAATCGGGACTGACCGTAGCCAGACGGAAATGACGTCGACCCGTCCGGCACGTCTGTCCTCCAGGTTTCTGCACCTGTCTTCCGCAGGTCCAGGAAAAAATAGATTATTTAACGTTTTACAGTCTTTAGAAGCCACAAAATAAGCACAATGTCGAAGATACTGTGTTTTTTCAGCTAACAGAAGAGAGGCCTAAAATCATATTTGCTTTTGAAAAGAGCAGGAGAGACAATTGTTCCCTCACTATGTATCAGTATGTTTTCAGCATTTACTGTTTTTTGCACAGTGAGGTTATGAATGAACACATGAATGAACAGGCAAAGGGCACCATATTTAATAAAAATCCAGTGTAAGCTATCGTTCATTTTTTTAAGCCATCGTAATTGTATACATGTCCTGTCAGATGAATTAAAAATGCTGCAGTTTATATGAGACGGCAGCTGGAATCACATCAGTTTAATGGGGAGGGGTAGCGGACCACCAGTAATAATATTTTCTGCTTCTCTCTCCTTTCGGTCCTTTCTGCCGTGATCTTTTGGAGGGAAAAAAATGCTTGTTTCAAACGTTAGACAATTTGTCTCCTGTATTTTAAATAATGATGATGTTTACAGTGTATAAGCGGTATTTTGATAATGAATAACCGGCATTTGCTCAGAATCAGATCTGAATCTCGATTAAGGAATTAATTCCAGTTAACATACAAAGTATTAAAATGCTTAGCGTTTAATATGCTACTTTCATACCTTCGGTAAAGAATGTTTATTTTTGGCATTTCTCAGCTTGCTTGCAGTTTGGTGCTGCATAATGGAATGATGGTAATGTACAAAATTCTAACAAAAAAATTGAACAAAATTTTTGGGAAATAACACAAAAAGCTTGGAGGGAAGGAAATCTGCTGGTTTACGTTGTGCCGTTTAGACCGCACTGGGCAGCTCAGAATGAGCAGTAAAGCCGCGAATCCTCATCGCTTTCTGCCGCACGATGCTTTTGCAAGATGTGACGCGGTGTCCCCTGCCGCGATGTCCGCCGGTAACTCGGCGGGCGAAGAGCCTTTCCGTTCGAAAGGTTAAACACGGCGTCTTTTACCTCGACGCCGCTAAGCCGGCAAGTCCCCGAACTGGTCGTAAATTCTAAGGTGTGTCGTCGCCATGGAAACGGCTGTTCGGAGGACGAAGAAGGATGCGGCAGCCGGAGCGACGGAAGAAACGCTTAAGGCGAAAGCTATTCGGCTGAATTACGTTTCGACCAGAGGCGGCTGAAGGAAATTGTGGCCCTGACCTGCGCCGCATCAGTTGCGAATTACAGAATCATCGGGTGATCGTTTCCTTGCTCTTAGGAGTCAATTACAGGAGGTGTATGTGCATCTCCCCCCGACCCCCACGTCTCCTCCCACTATCTAACAACCAGCTCGTGCATCAGGCTGGGCTTCCTGATCATAGCAGCCGCTTTCTTACAGAAACCACAACTACACAAAGATGTGACAAAACTTCCTCACATGGGTCTATTTCACTGTATTCCGCCCTTCTATCCATTCATCTATGCATTTTTTTCCAGGAAAGAATAATAAAACTGGGTTCCCCAGATGGATTCAAATTACAAATTAAAGATACAAAAAACACGTCATATAAATTGACAGCATAAATACCTGGAATGAAGAATAATTCCAAAATATTTATTCAGTTTGGACTACATTTGAAAGCCATCCTTGATCATGTAGAAGAAGGTAGCTGTGGAGAAACCAAGAACCGAGAAGCATAAACCCGTTTTGCCAGACCATTAGTTCCAGTTCTAAGTCCAAGAAGGGGTGAATTGTATTTCTTTCTCGGACTGGCGTTGGGCCCAGATGGTGGATCTCCCCCCCCCCCCCCGGCTATTCCTGGTCTTTGTGTGGTGCAAGAGGTCTGTACGGCTTCTATTGTCCGCCCTGGCATTGTCGCTCCCCCTTTCAGCTCATGTCGCTGTTCGCTTATCTTCACCTCACCGAGGCCTGTTGTTGCCAGGATCCCTCTGCCATTCTCACCCAAGATGCCTTCTGCCTCTGCGATGTCTACTTGGACATTTGTAAACCTGCCTTGCTGCTCTTTAACCTTGAATTTCACCTGCTGACCCAGTCTCTTCTGTTCTCTCGTGGTGCTCCTTGGTCTGCTTTGGTGGCCTTGTTCCACCGTCCTGGACTCCCGTATATGAAGCGCCTCTGAATAATATCAGCTTCTGTGCTGTTTCTTTCATTTCAAGGCCCAAAATTCAACAGTCGCTTTATTGTCGTGCTGCACAAGTAGGGGGTACAGATGCGCAGAAGAAATCGAGGTGGAGTTTCTCCTGGACCACGGTGCACAGTACACTAAACCGACACAAGACATCACAAAGAAACTGAGATAGTTGGCAGTAGATAGATAAATAAATAGAAGAATACATTTACAAGGTGACATTGAACAGGTAGATGAATAAGCAGGTGCAGACATTATAGGGCAAACAGTTGGTAGTGATGGTGGTGACTTCATTATTTATGTTTTAACTTTTATATACTTTAAGAAGACATGCTTTCAATATATCCTTGGGTACTGCATGCTCATACGAATAAAGGTGCCTGGCCATTTACTGTATGTCGTACGCATGCAATTGAAAGGTCTCCATCCCACGTCTGCTGAGGCGCTTACCTGCACAGGTAGAGTAGAAAACACTTGGCTGTGCACCTGGGAAAATTAGTGTGGAATCCACACAATGTAAGTCGCTGTGGAGAAAAGCATCAGCTGAATGAATACAGTATTTTTTGTTCATCAACATAGCGGACATTATTATTCACAGTCCTGCTGTAAAACTGCTCACCTTTTTATACGGTTTACATTCTCTGCCTGTATCTAAACCTGAAATCGCACCTCCGACCCTGGGCAACTGCACAGTGAGACGGGAATAGGAACTGTTTTGAGTTTATTTATGGCTGCATACTGTCACCTGTTCCTCTCGTGCCAGAAGGTGTGTTTTCTTGTTATATCCTCTATGTGAGCCACGGATTTTCCAGGAGCTTTCCTGGCAGGAGTTCACACTTCTCTTGATCAGAGAAGGCCTCACCGCGCCATCACGTCCCTCGCTGCTCACACACTGCGTAATAAAGTTCTGAACCCGAAACCCTGACGCTCCTGTACCGCGATGTGTCGGCTTGTTAACGCCACGTGGAAGGGGGGGGGGGGGGGNGGGGGGGGGGGGGGGGGGGGGGGGGGGGGGGGGGGGGGGGGGGGGGGGGGGGGGGGGGGGGGGGGGGGGGGGGGTCCACAAAATCCAAAATCAATCCGAGAATTTCAAACGATATTTAGCACCTCTTTCAGGAGACTTAAGAAACGCGAGGAATTTGAACGGTGCGCAGTTTATTGTTGAGCTCCTTTATAGCTGTCTTCTGAGAAATGCTTTTCGTGACACGGCATCCCAGTAATGACCTTATTTCATGGCTGATCGTTGTAATTGATCTCTGGAGCTCGTGAGCTGTACCAGCTGCCTGTCTCGGACACTGAGGAATTGATTTGTTCAGGTCTGCTGGGATATTGTCTCTGTTGTCGTGTGATGTGACTGTGCGGTGACTGTATTGACATCTGTATCACCTAAGGCTTGTTTGGAATGACACACAATATCACCTGTTTCTAAGGTACACGTTCAGAAGCTGTTGACGCTTCTTAATCCAAACTCTTCCACTGTATGGTTTTATTCCCATTATCAATTGTTTAATCGTTTTTCTTCTGTTGCACGGGTGTCAGAATTGTATGTTCGTCCTCCTTTTGGCCTGTAAGTCGAACCATTTCACCGTTACTATGCAAATATACATTTTATCAGCCAGAACAAACAACATTTCAAGTGAAATTATATTATTAATTAACATTTAAGTGAAATTTTGCCAGAAACGTGGGTGTGTGTTGGGCTTCACGTTCTGCTTAAGAGCCTTTTTGTTGTTTGTTGTTCCAGCCTCTCTGGTGGCTTTTCACCAGTTGCATTCATAAAACCCTTATGAATATGTGCTGACATGTACAGGAGCTCCTGCTCTCAGCACCCCTCGCACACGCCTGTTTTTCTGACCGCCTGTTTTCGCTTTCCGTTTGGTTTCCGTTTGGCTGCTGGCCCTCCTCGGCGCTGGCGCCTTATTGTTGCTACTCATTGTTAGGAGGGATCTTCTGCGGACTGTTTACTTGGTGTGTCGGGCTGCTGCGGACCACTGCGCCACGATATGTGCCCCCCCACAGAGGTTCTTAACCATTTCCAGACCAGAGACCCCTTTAACAATCTACAGAAAGCCAACGACTGCTCCCAGCAAACTGTATATTCAAAACTGAATTTTTTTGCATAAAAATATGCCATAGACGGTAATAGCATAGTTACGTTTGTTTTTTAAATTGTATTTAGAATTGTATTATATTCAAAGCAGGTCTGTACTTCACGGACCCCCCTTGAAGCCCATCCACAGACCTGTGCTACAGTCACTACGAGAAGATCGAGAATTGCACAGGCGCTTGAAGAGAGTAAATAGAGAAGCTTCCTCAGACACAGGAGTTCTGTACCGAATGAGGCTCGCTGTTCTCTGCTTTATTTTGAATGTAATTTTATTAAGTGATTTTAAAGAAATTGCTGCCACTCCGGAGAAAGACTGAGTCGAGCACTGAGATTTGTCTCATTGTAAGGGGTTGGCTTTAAAGGCACTGTGCTTCTTATGTCCGTAAGCTTCTCCAGAAACGGAATTTCAGAAACGATCCCGTGAACATAAACTGCAGACATCTGCAGCCTCACAGCAGACCAGAGTTCCTCTGCTGCAGTTTCCCGTGTCCAGCAACTGATTCATTATGGACGAGACACTCAGAAATGGAGGTCTGTCCTGCTGTACATGCAGTGTGATTTCACACAGTGAGCTGTCAGTGGTGGAAAGATCATCATAACCATATTAACGTGTGTTTTTCAATCACACAACAGAAGCTGTTTGCCTACAAAGGAGTATTTGTCAGAATGGAGTGTGACTGTTCAACTTTTGTCTTTCTGGCTAACAGACAATTAGTTTAGGTCTATTTTCTGCTTTTCTTGCTCTGAACTTCAAGTGATGTTTTTGAACTTCACTGGTGTCACTTTACAGTGTTAGAAAATGAGATTTTATTCCTGAGTAATGGGAATCTTAAAGTGGCAATGAAAATATTTTTGAGTTGTAACATTCTCTATGCTCTGAACTGCATCTATCAGTCCTGTTTTGGATGTCCACTACATTTCAGCTAAAGGTTAATTTTTAGCTTAATAAAATCAGGATGACAAAAGGGTTTATTATTACATGGGCTCCAGCCTTTGCCATTACTCAACCTGGCTACCTGGCCTAGGAACATTTCGTGGAAGTCACGTCATGAATAATGAAGGTACTTTTACCTTATTAGAATGAAAATGATTGTGATAATAACCTGGACGGTAATTCTCTGTGAAGCAGTGAGGTTTTAACTGCTAACTGGGTACAGTTCCCGAGGATCAAACCTAACAGGGTGTAGCACACCATTAGAGTTAACAATAAAAACATTATTTATTGGTGGTTGTTGAAACAAATCCCACAAAGCACCGCAGGTGAAAAAGAACAATAATCAAAGTCTACAGTCATAAAAAAGTAGGAACAAATGAACAAACCACATGTCATTCTGACTTTAGGGTCATTTGAGGAGACTATTTTGGAGTGTGCTGTACTAATATATGGCCACAATGTGTGTATATATACATACATAATACTTTGTCTAATTGGAGCATTTTGACTTATTGATGACTGTTTCTAAGGTTGCATACAGCACAGAAACCTGTGCATTTTTTCATATGACACCTCAGTGTTTAAGTACTTTGAATGTTATTCGTTTTCATTAGCAAAATAATAAAGGTCAGTTTAGGCTGTTTATAACTAATGTTATAATGCTATGATGCTATAAAGATATGTTCACCTTGGAAGTGTAACAGCCTTGAAGACTGTGTGTGTTATTAGTGTTAAATAGTCTCTTTACAGTACCGTGTTATTACCATATGGACAGCTGGCATCTGGAGCAGTTAAGAGAAAACACTTCTCACTGGGTACTACTGGAGTAGGGATGGGACTTGAACTGACAACCTTCAGGACACAAGACCATTTGTTCAACCACTGCACCTGCTGAATTAGATCTGGGTGTAAAACAGAGTTATAACTACTTACCAGGAGCGATCAGAGGGTTGAGTTTGCTGCCTTCGTGCCGCGGGTAACTGGCGGGAGTAACTGGAAGCTTTATGTACTGCGCAGAAGCAGAGGAGCTCATGCTGGTTTTATTGCAGATCAGAAAGGACATGCTATGATGGCATTGCCAACTGTCCAACCGGACTGTTATAATCTCATCATTTTTCATCACCGTTTTTATTTAAAAAAAAAAAAAAAAAAACTCCTAATAAAAAGCACTACAATAAATACTTAAAACCGCCATTGAAGGGATAGAACTGATCCATAAATCGAAGTTAAAACCAACAAACAGACACACAGCTCAAACGCCTGTTACCTCTTTGACCCATAGAGGGCGCTGAAACAACCCGTCGCTCGTGCATTTGGCCACGAATTACGGTTATCAAACGGTCAACCGGCAACGTAGCGAAACCCCTGAAACAAAAACGGTTTTAACGATTATTCTGAGGGCCTTCAGACAGCACTGTCTAAGTTCTATCACAGTGAACTACTTTTCCTGTGGATCATTCCGGATTGACACGGCGGTGTCAGTTTGGCAGCTTTTGGCGCCAAATATTAGTGCCGTTATTTTGCGGAGTTTAACGGCACACGAGCGGCGCAGAGGAGTTTCCTACAAACATGGGGCGTGACTGATACTAACAGCAGAACCCAGAGGAAGGAGGCAGTTGCTGGACATCGGGTGACTGGGGGGCACCTTTAGGGCGGACACACACACACACACACACACGTCGCTATGTACCTGTTTCGTCACAGAAGAGCGTTCTAAAGCAATTCGCGCAGTTATATGCGGAAAACGGGGGAGGGCGGGAGATTAATGGGCTTTTTTACGATGGTGCATTTTAGTGTGTGTGTGTGTGTGGGTGTTCGTTCCACGTTGAACTAACACAGCCTTGTGGGCGAACAGTGCAAAGGAGCAGCGCGCGCGTGCGTCTGTGTCACTGTCCCACCTTGTCACCTGCTGTCGTTGGGGGTTGACACCCCCCCCACACGAGGAGGAGGAGCAGGAACGAACACACACACACACACACACACACACACCCTGCAGAACGTGCACGAGGAGGAAATCTCACAAGTTCAGTTTGATGACGGCTGTGTAGCTGCTGTCGTTGCGAGAGGAAGGTGATGGAAGCGCCCTGCTCAGGTTTGGCTGGAGACGCGATCGGCGGTGTAACGAGAAGAGACACTTCATGGCACCCGACCGCCCTGGAGACAAAGACAAACCGCCTTTTCGTCGATTTTTCCCCATAATTAATAACCTCCATCGTTGAAATCTGCTGTTTGTGAATTTCGAGCGCCGTTCCGCAGCTCGCGCCGGATGACGGGGTTTGGCGCGTGAGGAGTCCCACTTGTGGTGGCAGGAGGTCGTTCTGTTTGCGTGAAAAATCTGCAGTTTTTGAACTGTGCGGAAAAGAGAAAGTTTGGGTCGCGCCGACTGGTTCTGTGACGCACTGTAGGGGCGCGGAGCTGCCGCGGGTTCGAGGATGAGCTGCTGGGAACGGTGACCGTGTCGGAGGGAGTCGTTGCCTCCATTCGCGAGGACATTTCCTCTCGGACCTGAGGCTCTGAGCGGCGCCCCGGCGGACTCACGTCTCCGTGGTGCCGCACATCTGGACCAACTCGGCAAGGAAATGTCCCGACTGTAGAACCGTACTCCTTTTTCCCGCTTCCCGCGCGCCGTCGCCCAGTCTCCTGGGGACTAACCCGTTTCCCGCCCTCTCCACCCCCCCCCTCGACCCGCTCCTCGCAGGATGGCCCGCTTCGGAGACGACGTCCCCGGGTTGCTGGGCGCCGCGGACGGGGGGTCGGAGCGCAGCCGGAGCCGCGATGGAGCGCCGCTGTCCACAGGTGGCGTGTCGCCCGCCTTCAAGCAGAGCAAAGCGCAGCGCGCGCGCACCATGGCGCTGTACAACCCGATCCCGGTGCGGCACAACTGCTTCACGGTCAACAGGTCGCTCTTCTTGTTCGGCGAAGACAACGTGGTGAGGAAGTACGCCAAGAAGATCATAGAGTGGCCATATCCTTTACACCCCCCAGCAGGTGATGCCCAAGAGCCCGCACAACACACACACACACACACACACTCGACATAACACAACCCACTTGTCTGTTTCTCTCACACACAGATACACACCAGGTGTGTTTCTGGCCCAGTGTTAGCAGTAGTGGCCACCTGAGAAACACAGCTTGTTTTATTATTATCTGTAAGAAAAGTGTCTTCTTCCTCACTTAAAATCTTACATCTCTATTCCTAAGTATTAAAACTGACATGAAAGCACAAAACATTGTAAAAGGGGGGACAATATTGCAAGTCTTTTTTTACTGCGGATTGCTGCTTTATATATTTTAATATCAAGGTATCTGCAAAACCCATAAAGCCATAAAAATGAGATAATAGATAAATGGGTAAGTGATCAGTTAGTCTGACATTGCGATTTGGAATAGGTCATATTTTACAGAGAACAAAAGCAGAACTTATAAGTTTTGATTCTGTTTTTGGGGCAGTTGCTTTGGTTATATACCCAGGTGGGTGTTAAAGGTTGTTAAAATGCAGCGTTCAGAATTCCAGCACCACGGACAGCCGCAGTACTGCAGTTTCAACCTGATCCCTGCCCAGTGTGACGGCACTAATATCCCCCGCATCCTCCAGCAACAGCTTTTTATACTGACCTTAAGTGCACAGGTGGCTGAGTTTAACATACAAACATTCATCCCACCTTACAGTTCCAACCTTGTGTCTCCAAAAGCCTTGTGGCTATTTAGCTGACACCATTCACCAAGACAACCATCATTTATTTTGCTTTTATTCAAATGTAGACATGATCTACTGTAGAGTGGAACTAATATGAAGGTTTTCTGTCTAGCAGTTGTGCGTTGACTTGATTTCCTTGGAGATGGCATGAAAAAGTTGGCTGGAATATCTGGTCAAAGCATTAAACTGCACCAGTTTCCACACCTTCCACACATGTCCAGATATAAATCAAATAAATCAGAGTTACAAGATGATCTGCCATTTTATGGGAGGTGTCCTACTGGAGTCAAAATTCAGTTCTTCAAAAGACATTCAAACTGACGCCGTAGAGCAAGCAGGTTGTCTTCAGGACAGGCTGTGTTTAGCTGTTGCAAATTAAAAACAGCCCATTGTAAGATGCTGAAGTTCAGCCCAGCTTTACATACAAGTATGATGTATTAAGGGAAAAAAGATGGTTCTGTGTGATTATCGATGAAACAGCAACTACTGTTTGTTACTCTTTTTTGGAGAAATAGATAGTGAGCGGACAAGCGAAGGCTTTAAAAATAATAAAACCCTATTTGTGATGTCTACTAAAATGTGATTTGCAAGCACAACCTAAAAAATCAAGAAAAATGTACCATAAAAAGGTTCAAATTTTTGGGTGTCAAACCTAATATGTTGTCTCTGTGTTTACCTAGATGTTCTGTAGCTTAACCTAAACATGCTTTAACAGAAGTTTAATGTAAATTCCCTAGTAGGGCGAATAATAAGCTCATTTTTTTTCATCATTACTTTTATAGAGGATTAGAGGAATTATTTTAATGGATTTTTTTGGACTGTACAAAGGTCTTTTTAAATGTGTCAAGTTTATTGATTTGTAACTTGATGCACTCAAGAAAGACTACTTAACTGCTTCAGCAATCGGAAAGGGAACAGGCTGTAGGCATTTATCAACCGACACAGTTTAGACTTATTAAAAAGCAAGCAGACAAATTGCAAATACTCGAAGCACTAAACTGGAAAAGTTGTCTTTGGGTGGGAATCGCCACGGCAAATGCTGAATTGGACTGGTAGTAACGTTGAGTGGGGGTTGTCTTCCCTCTGGTCCCTGTGAAAGCCTGGGACAGACAGCGTTGCCCCTTATCTGATGCTGTTGTTTAACGGTGACCACCGTTCTACCTGTATGCAGCTTGTAACCTCTCTTTCTTGTCTTTGTTGAGAGCCATCAAGTTTCACTAACTTGTGTAAACCTCTCTATCTTGTATGTTCTAGTACAATCCAGGTAGATGCTACATAGCACTGGAGGCAGATTTAAAAAGCTTTTCTTAGAACCACACTGGGAAAGTTATAGTTAAGAAATTGTAGCACTAAGTTGCTCTGTGAATGATGTTTAAGCAGATCTAAAGCCCAGCATTCAACCTCAGTTAGGCTCAAGCGGTACACTTTCCCTTTATTTTACAGTTGGAATAGAGTAAATCTTAATGCACCTTTGTAAGCTTAAAAAATATAGCCAATAAGTATTGGTGAGTATCTAAAGAAATTAAACTCATTATTTTCTTCACTGATTATTTTAAGGTGAAGTGTGTCTTAAATTACCGCGATATGGAAGGCCAAAGGCAAAATACATCTGGACTGTTTTTTTCAATGTGTTCATTTTTGTTCAATGAAGTTTTAAAATGTTAATGCTAGTCTCATAATCAGGCAATAAGTAAAAGAAAACTTCTTTAAATGAACATAATCAATGATTGTAGAATTAGAGCTAGTTTTTGTTGATGAAGCAATCTAAGCGCCAGTTCTGGTGTTCTTTAATGGCAAAGTATCAGTACGACGGGTACTGTCGATTCATGTTTTTACTGTGGTGCATGTTGAAGAGCTGCGGTTTTGGATAGAGTGTCAGAAAATGAAATAAATTTATTTTGATTATTGCTTTATGATGCGCAGGCAACAGGTAGAGCTCATGTGATCGTTGTTGCTGTGGAATTCCCCTGGGCCTTCTTTATGTACACAGGCATTCATTTTTAGTGGTACAGTGTCTCATAATGCCTGAGCAATGAAGTTGGATGTAGGTTCACACTGTGGAGCTACATATTCTCCCTGTTTTTGCATGAGGTTCCTCCCACAGTCCAAAGACATGTTTCAGGTGAACTGCGATGGAAAACTGTTTGTAATGTGTGCGTATGGACACTCCTCCCTTCTAAGTTGTACTTTGTCCCGTATTTGTCCTGTACTTTATAAGGTTATCGACAGTGAGTGAACAATCTTTTTCAAATATATGCTCAATATAATTGATTCTGTGTAACATTGCTTTCAGCCCTTTGTGGTCAGTAATATTTGGCTTTAGACACAGGCATGTGGACAGCAATGATGTGAATTCAGCATCATCTGTGGTGACTGATAGCCATTGCAAGATCTGTGTCTTGGTGTTTAGGGAAAACATGTCTTTGTTAGCTCTGGAAGAAAGTGGGTTAAACGTGTATCCAGATTCGTATTGATGGAACTGATGAGACTCTTTTCACAGAGGCTCAGCCTGTGTCAAAACACAACTGTTTTCTTTAAGTTTGAACTGTACCTCAGAGTTCTCAAGTCTTCAATGAGGAGAGAATTCTTCATAGCTCTGTAATTGTCTGACGCAACATGAAGACAAAGTGGTCTCCTCTAATTTACAGCTCAGTTAAAGTATCTGAGTGATCATATGCTGGTGCGAGAATAAGTTCCTGTGCCCCACTGTACACCCAGGGAGGCTATTCCGTTGCTCCACTGTGGACATGGCCTGACCTACGCTTTTATTTTTTGTATTGAAGGAAACATGGTGTAGTAATAACATCAGCAATAATAGTGATAACAATAAGAATAATCATGTCAACACTAATATTCTCACGTATTGTCTGCAAACCATTCTGACATAATGTCACAAAACAACAAAGGGAAGACCTGCCTGTTGATCCAGATGATGCAAATCATGTCAAAAAAGGCCAACTCAGAAAGTAACTCAGAAAGTAACTCAGAAAGTACAAGGACATGTCAGCTGAGGTCAGTCAAATGCAGAACCTCAAGACCAGAGTAGTACTAGTAGTGGTGAGATTGCTCAAGAAATGCTTCAAGAAAGGTATTGAGATGGAGATGGTTAAAGACCACCCAACTGCAACTGAAGTTGTAAAAATTGCACTAATGATTAATAATAAGTACTCTACATAATAAGTACTCCACAGTCTGAATTAATCTGAATTAATCAAGAGCCAGTTGAAATATGTGGCTTGAAAGATGAAACTGTTATTATTGTTATTATTATTATTATTATTATGCAAGAAAGAAGTGACAGGTGTCTCTCTGTGACTTGTAATTAAATGTAACTGCCTTGTCTCACAGCCAGAGCCATTTCACAGCTGACACCCGCTTTGTATCCCAGGTGACAGCTTGCTGTGGGGGCACTGAGGCCGGACTACTTAATCAATTTTGACTCACTCCTTTTCACACCTGCCTGTAGTGTCTCCCCTCTCCCAGCTGTTGAGAAATTTAGAGACAACCTGACACTGAGTCACTGGCGCTCAGGGGGGTCCCTACAGTTGTGAGAGGGAAGAGAAACAGCCATGACCCAACAGTCGGGTCTCTGTGGTGTCCATGTAGTCCCTAGAGCTGTGATAGTGGAGAGACACTTAACCATGGCCTGTCAGTGGGGTCACTGTGGTGTCTAGGGGGTCCACACTGCTGTAAAGTGGGGAGACTCAGCTACTGTGGAGTCACAGCTATCAAGTTACCTGTGTTACCCCTTCTAAGGGGTAGATACAGCGGGACATCAGGTGGACATTCTAGCATGTCAAAGAAAAATTGTTTTATATAATTTCAGTATCTGGAATTTACATGCTGGTTTTGTAGATTAGCTGCTATGCAGTGTTTGAATAATGATCACATTACCCCCACAGTTTTGTTTGCATGGAACTCATTTGAGTTAATTACCTTAATCACTTTAATCATCTCATAAATAAATGTTACATCTAGCAACGCCGGATCAGTTTATGTGTGGTACCATAGGGCAATAAATTCATGTTTTTGATGTTTATGGTGAACATGACACAAAAATGTAGAGCTTGAAGTGAAGTATGCCGTTTTCCTCTGAATAAGTCGGGGTTTCCAGCTGTTTCCAGCTTTTTATTTGAAGTTCTTTAAGTATTTCCAGCCGGTGTTTGAGACCCCTGTGCCTGCAGTCTTAATAGTGGATTTGCTTTCTCACACTCTGGGGATTTGTGTATCTGACTTCTTGTGCATAAGCAACAACAGTATCTCAGTCCAGTTGTTATTTTGCTTCTCCTTTTTGGTTTTTCATTCTCTTCATGTCTTAAGCTTAGTCATGTGTAGCCCAGTCAGACAGAGTAACTGCTCACTATAGTTATACTAGTTGCATCCAGCTTCATTTATTATTAAAGTGAGGATACAAGCATTTCTACTTGCTCTATTAACAGCATAGGCCGAAACCTGTCCTCTTTGGTGATATGCTGTTGTTTCCATTCAAATGATTGAATTGAGCTTAAAGTTTGTATAAAAAACATCAGTCTAGGCAGGTGTCTGAGCTGTAAAGCAGCCCCTCTTGGTGTCCCTCTGTCTGTTAATGTACACAGCAAAGTGAAGAGAGCAAATTTAATGATGCATTAAGACACAAATGCATAATGCCGAATTTCTAAGGAAAGTTGAAGGATCAGTTACTGACTAGCAGCACCGTTGGGTTAGATTACAGCACACACTAAAAATGACACAACCTGTAACTTCTGCTTGAAGAGGGTTGATGAGTGCTATGTTTTTGGACTGCAGTGAGTAGCGGAAGACTGCAGCGAGGATACGTCTGTGAGGGAGGGTAGAGTGCTACCCCCTAATGAAACCCACACACTGCTGTGGTAATGGGGGACAGCATGGAGTGAGCAGCTGCTCAGCTCCTCTGATCGTCACTGGGGGGGCAGTGAGCGTTGGTGGGGCAGGAAGTGTCCTGTAGTGATTTTAAGCTTTTAATGACTTGCTCCATCAGTAGCACACAGGTTTGAGGGACTTTTCACTGGGAGCCTGGGTGCCCACAGTGGGATGCAGGAGACAAGGGGTGGTGCGGAGAGGGTGGGGCTTAACCAAATAGATAGGATGTCCAAAAACCTTCTCCCAGTCAAATGAGCGACAAAAATAATGCTAAGCATACAAAGCATGGGCCATATAGCAGACGTTCTTAACCTTTTATAAGAGTTTTATGAAAGCTAATTGCTTCTCGTAGAAAAATGTCCAAAAATAAATTTGCTGAAAATATTGCACATAGTTTATAGCTGTGATTTTTTATTTCACAGAATTATGTGATAGATAATGATAATATTGGGGTTATAATATTTTACACATATTCTAAAATCTTTTGTTTGGACTATAATGGACTGGCATCCCAATCCAGGGTGTAGATTCATATTCTAGTAGTCAGTGATTCTGGGATAAGCTCCCGACCATCACAACCCTGACCAGGATACACCGGTTAAGGACAATGGATGGATGAATGGAACTTTTTTTGGTTAAGCAGTACAGAGCAGACTTGAGATTCGTGGATTCCAGGTTATGAATACTTGATACAGACATACATTAATACTGTTAAACTCAGGTTAGTGTGCATGAGACAAGCAAGTCTCAACACTTCCACTGCAATGAATGATATTAATTTCTGAACGTACTCCATGTTCAAGTCCAAATAAGATTTATTTGTTTATCCTGAAATGTTTATTTGTGATATACTTTCACTGCAGCTTTCTAAAAGAAAGACTGTCAAATTTAAATGATCGCATACAATATAGAGTATCTTTTTCTTTTTCAAAAGAATTATGAGATCAGAAAATGGTAAAATATAATTTTTCCCTAATTCAATCCTTTTATTTTTACTGCTTGCTCAAGACAGATGGATTCTTCTCTTAGGTTTGAAAACAATGGTCCCTTACAGAAAGTTGAATTAAATCCTTATGATTATGCTTATTTACTAACAACAGTTACAGGTGTTGTGTGTATATAGGGCCAGTCTAACCTATCTGAGCTAACCTGGACTAACCTCAGCTGCAGGGACACTGAAATGTGTCAAAAGAAATAAATCAATTTATTTTACTTTTTTAAAATTAGTATCATTTTACTTTGACTATTTGTTCTGTTTTTAATCATGCCCTGGTTGGTGAGGATCCTTTAAATTTAATCAGTTCACAAATACGTTCAAACTGGAGAAAGTGCTTCACAGTCGTTTTCGTGTCCCAATACTGAAGTATTTTAATTTGTTTAGTCATATGTCTGTTATTATTAACTTTGTATGCAGATTGGTTTAATGGCTACAAATTATGACTCAGCAAAGGTGAGCTGAAGTTTTGAGGAGGATGTAAAAAATTTTTCATAGCAGGGACCAGTTAATATTACTTTATATTTTACATGTATTTTTATTATGAGAAATGAATTTGTGCATTTGACAAAAAAAAGGAATGGGAGCCATCACTATTTTTATTTTGTTCACTTGTTCTTGCTGTTGTCTGTGACTTTTCACTTTTTACTGTATCATAGGGACATACCGGCTATTATGGTATGATAAGTTTTGGCTGTTGGATGATCAAGTCTACACAAATGTATAATAAATATCTGCATGTTGGTGTGTTGGCTCGTTCTATGATGTGGGAGAACAGTAAAATCTGCACTTATATTCACTTTGTTGACAGAAATATTTTTAGTAGACCTGTTGTAGTTATTAACCAGTTCCCACTTTCAAAAATATTACACATCTATAAAATATCAGTTTTTCTTAGGTCATGGCATTTCTGGATGGTTGATAAAGAGTGCTTTTGTTTGTTTTTAAGATTTGATAGTACATAATCTCTGTGCTCGGGGATAACTTGCTATTTTTGTGTTGCGGTGCAGTTGTTATTAGCAATCATTTTAAGCTTTGACATTGCATACTCTCTTTCTGCCCAGGGACCAGCTGTTCTTATTCTGTTTGAACTATTCATGTATCGTAAATATATCTACATACTGATACGCTTGATATTACATTGCATTAGTTTTTGAGGTTGTAGCAGCTGTAGTTTATCATATTATGGTGTAGGTAAGGCCCAGGGCTTCCACCACTCTAAGTCTGTCCCTTATGAATAACTTGCAGCAACATGGTTGTAAATTTCTCCCCTTCTATGTATTTTATTTGTGTTTTGTGTATCAACACATTCATCGAATGAAGAATAAAAGAGAAACGCACTATGCACAGGTTCCAAGTGCGTCACGCTCCATCTTCATGGCTGTGGCTATTTTTAACCTGTTACAGTATAGTTGGAACAGGCCTGTCAGTGTGAGCTACAGATCCCAGAAGTCCTTGTTGAAAAACCTCCTTTGTGAGTAAATGATAGTTTTCTCTGACTGTGAGACGTGAATAATCAGTCAGAGGCAGGTGCTGTGACCCACTGGCTCTGGGAGTCCGCGTTCCTCTTCCTAAATGAAACCGCCTCTTGATAAACCCACTGTTCCTTTTTAGGCTCTACAGATTTCTCGAATCAGTCTTCAGAACTGCCTTGTGCCTACTGGTAATTTGATAACAAATAGAATTAATAAAGGAAGCCGAGGTATTGATTCTTGGGGTAGTTGCAGCAAACGGGGAGTGGCCATACATCTGTGTTTTATTAAATTTGAGTGCTCTCTGACTTTTGGCTCTGCAACCAGAGCCTGTTGCCGTGGATACGGCTCTTCCACTCCAAGTGCAGCATAGTATTTCTTGCTCTCCAATGACTGTGTGTCCAAAGGGACAACAGGTGGGGTCAGGGTTGAGGACACTGTCTGTTAGAAGATATCTGTGGTTTAACTGAAACATAACTGTGTTACCTGCCCTGTTTTCTCAAGCAGAACCAGGATTGTCATATATATTTTATGGCTTGAAGTGATGTTGACTTTTACACCAAATGATATGACACCTTGACTGCTTAAAGTTATTGTAAGAAGTACTCTATACTTCTCTCCATAGCACATCAGAGGAAGGTCATTATTATAATTCTGTCAATTTTAATATTTTTAAAATCCCAAAGAAAAGGTTTGGGCAAAATTCCAAGTACTGTTTCCTAAATTTAAATAAACAGTGTGACTGTTTGCACCAAAAGGCAGCATGGGGGATGTCTCTGATGTGTTGGCCCTATATGCAACAATTTCAGCTGTGATTCCAATAATCCACTTTCCGTTTGAACCACAACAGTTTTCCCTTGGTTATTGTGTGCCAAACCTTTCCTAGTGACTGCAGCAATCATTATCTTTCTCATTCTGTCATTGCTTTGCCTCTTTTCTTTCGTTCAACACTGCAGAGCAGGGATATCCTTCTGGTTCTGCTTCTCAGTACTTTCAGGCCTTTTCACAGTGCTGGTTGTATTAGTGTAGGATCTATAATCCACAACACAACCCTAAACTAGATGAGCATTTATTGATGATGAATGGATGGATGAGTAAAACAGTGTTGTATTATAGGTTTATTTTTATGCACTCAAGATCTGAAGCAGAATAGCAAAGTAACATGATGTGCATTATTGTGCAATTGAGAGCTGTTTCTGCCTAAGAACCATGGTATGTTTTTTTTTGCTTTAGTAGTCCCCATTGTTCTGCACACAACCTGCCAGGAGTCCCTTTCCTTTCCACCAAAATAGGTGAGCAAGAGGGAGCCACTGTTGTTGTGCAGCATCTGGCACGGTCAGTAATGCTATTATTTATGTGAGTCACACCCTCCACCAGCCCCCCTTTCACGAATTACAACGTCCTTTGTTTTCCTTTTAAGACCATGCTGCCACAGTGCCTATGGCATGGGTTGCTTACGAAACAGAATGTTGGTGGTCTCAATGAAGCTGGATCACAGACATGTTGATCACTGAGGCAGATCACACTGCTTTCATCAGGATGTGTGAGTTTATCACCAGTAACAGATCAAACAATGGGCAGTGGGAATGTCATCCAGAAAGTATGGAACAAAGGGTCTCTGGTGCATAAATAATGACCTTGTATTCAAAATGTATATGTACTTTCTAAGAGGAATAAAATGAAAATGAAGCAATATAGGAGTACTCTCCCTTTAAAAATCTGTAAATGAAACACATTTTATCTTATATCCATGCACATAAATGTAATTTTATAACAATGCTTGATGTCACATTTGAATGAATTATATGCCTTTTAATTTCTGTAAGCTTGCATCCTTAACCGTCTCCGTGCCACTCCGTTTGAGTACATGATCTTGGCCACCATCATAGCCAACTGCATTGTATTGGCTCTAGAGCAGCACCTACCAGGAGAGGACAAGACCCCCATGTCCAAGAGACTGGTGAGCATGATCTATAGCTCATTGTGCTTTGCACATATTGTAGTCTCTGTGCCACGCTTTGCTTTACAGTGTCTTCGTATATTAATGTGCTTTTAATATGCATATGACATGTCACTCTTCTTTACTGTTTAACCTGTGAGAACCTCAACCTAAATTATTATTCCTTTCAGGAAAAGACAGAGCATTACTTCATTGGGATATTTTGCTTCGAAGCGGGGATTAAAATTGTGGCCTTGGGGTTCGTGTTCCACAAAGGCTCATACCTGAGGAACGGCTGGAATGTCATGGACTTCATAGTGGTGCTCAGTGGGTGAGTCACTGCCGATGCTACCCTGCTCTCACCATTTATGGGTTTGAAGGAGAAACGCTTCATAAAAAGTTCATAAAACATTCAAATTCTTCCTGAAATTTATCATGTGAATATAATGCTTTATACCATATTAATATCACAATTCAAAAGTATGAACAAAATTAGTACATTTTATTAGATCCTTTCATTCGCATCTTCATAATCAGTGCTCAAGTATATTCTCCTGAGAGCACACTTTTGTTGAAAATATTTCTGTGTGATTATTGCTGAATGTTGCTTGCTGTATGTTATTTATGATGCAATGATATCTTGTTCTAGCTGTTCTGTTCTGTTGAGTCTACTCGAATGCACTCCACAGTTTGATAACACGATCTATAGCTAACCATTACCATCGAATACCCCCTCTTGAGCTATAGTGTATAAAGTTTGCTGTGCTCCAGTTTAATATTCTGAGAAAGGGCAGTCTTAGCAGCTATGTGGTACCTCCATAAAACACTCCATAGAAAAACTACAACCTTGATGAAAGCCAAGGGTTGGAGTTAGCAGGCTTTGAACATGAGGTTCCACTGATTGCAGGTTATAATTTCACTGTCACAGTCTAAAACCTACATTGTCCTAGAGGATTTAAAGAACTAATATAAAAGGTTATAGTGGAAGAATGGATTTTTGCTTAATTTTATTATACATTTTGTGCGACGGTGGTTTGTTTGTTATAGATAATTAAGTATTTCTTCCAAGACTTTATTATTCTGCCTTATTTCTCACTGGTACCTTGTTTCATTAGTTTGTCAAGGGGAAGTCAGTTCATTTAGGGTTACAAGCCTAAATCAGTTCTTAACTGAAATGTAAATCCAGCAAGCTGTACAACCACAAAGGATATGTAGAGCCCATATCATGCTGACATGATATAGACCTGGATCCTCAGTGGACTGTTAGTGTCAACAGGCATGTCCAAGGTGCAGATGACCCAAATGACGACTGTTTGCTACTTCCTAAATTTAATATCCAGAAAGAGAGTGGCTGTTTCCATATATCATAGAAGTTTCCCCTTTCTCCACGACTTCTTAAAATCTAAACTCAAGATTTTTCACATTAACCATCCGCATTTAGATGTTCAACTGAATTAATTGTGATCATGCTCTAGGGCACTCCGGCAGGGCCCCTGCTGGTACCTGTACCTTTTGATTATAACTCCATCTTCTAAACCACTAAGAAACCTGTTGCCCATTTATGCATTTTCAAGTAATATGGCCCAAGGCCTAGGTTGTCAATATATGCAGTAACACAAGTACAGTAAATAAGACTGCTGCATGCCTTACGGACTGGATGAGTCAGTTTCCTTTTTCTGATACTGGTCTTCTCACTGTAAAATACTGAGCTGTAAACACAGCTTTAGTGCTGACTCATCTGCACTTCCATTCATGTACGTGGGTTTCTACGTGTGCTCTCTTTCTCACATACATAGAAGGGATAAAATATTAATTTTTCCATTAAGCAGAAGGATAAAGTGGCCAAGAATTAATTAAAAATTTTTCTCTATTCTAGCCTATCAATCATTTATTCATCCTTGTTCATTGTTTGAGCTCCAGTTCCTTTGTTTAGAGGATCTGGCCCGGCAGACTTCATAGTTCATTTACAGACTGTCCTAATGACCTTGATAATGTCCTTCCTTGTTAATATCACATTATCAGCATCCTCTTTATAGCCTGTGCTCCAAAATGTTTCCATGGTATCAAACACTGAAAACCATCCAATAGTGGTTTTTCAAAACATATTAAAATATAAATCTATTTTTTATCTGAATGTTGTTAATATATGGTAAACAATATATAGTTAGTTTTATTTTCTCGTGGAGCTGCTCAGGATAAGAGGTTAGCGAAAATGGATGAATGGATGGATAGTTGTGTTTTTGCCTATTTCAGTTAAACTATTATATTATACTATTGCCTGTTGACATTGTTCCTTGAAATGTTGCTTTTTTGCTAGCTATGGTTATAGCCACAGAACCTGCCTAGTCATGATTTTTCTTTACTGGTTCCAGTTTAAAAATAATAGAATGATTCTGTCTGGGCCTGCAGGTTCATGACACAATGTTCCATCAAACAGGAAATCTGCAACTATGAGCTGAAATATTTGTAAAAACGTTTACAAGATTTAAAAGCCGTTTTATCTTCATTAAAGCACAAATTCTGTCAAAATTCAACAGAACTCCTGATTTTCCAACAGTGATTTACAAAAAACATGAGACAGCTGAGCAGATAAAAAGAAAATAATATTGACAACAAAAAGGTCAGGAAAACAAGTATTATTTAGCTTGAGCACTGAGGGACATTTTAAATCAAAACTAGAGTTAATGTATAAATAAAAGCAGAGATTTTTCTCAAACAGTGGTTGTTTGGATAAATCCTTTTCTTCTTTACTTTAAAAGTGTTTTTTGCTCTCACTAAAAACACAAGCTGTTGTCCTTTGCTTCATTCTTCTATTCATTATGATGACTTTTTATATTTGATAAAAATGTACAGAAGCATTTTAATTATGTTAGATAGAATTCAAGAATTAGGACATTGATTGCCAGAATGAACTGCTTTTTGAAGTCTAATTCAGTGTGAGAAATCTGGTAGATCTCAGTAGATTTGTTTAGAGTTTTCTTCATTCCTCAAACTTTGTTCAGCCCCGTGACAAAATACCAAGCATCACATTTCCCAGCATCACTTCATTGTTTTATCAGTTATTAATGCACCTGTTAAATGCACCTAACTAAATAATATGTCATGTAATACAGAAAGTATGGCTACCATTTCCCATTTGCCTCACAGCTTCAAGGCTGTACATCTGAATCCACCCTCATCTCCATCTCCACTTGATCCTGTGGCTTGCCTCCAGGTACTTCAGTTTCCTCCTACAACCCAAACACATTCTGTACACTTTTAGTGGTGACTTGAAATTGCTCCTGATGTATCGTGGTATCACAGATTGTGTGAGGGCCCTGTGATCATAAGTGTGCAAGGATAAACCCATCAACTGAAAAATAAACTGTATTGTTGTCTATATTTTTAGGTGCTTTATAATGGTTAAGTGTTAGTAATTAATGTATTTATTTCTTCTCTCTGTTATTCATTTTGTAGGAACGGATCAGAATTATATAGTTTTACATTTAAAGCTGTTCCTGTTGACCATGCTAACACACCAACAAGGCACCACTAGCTTTTATTTAGGGTTGATTTACCTCTAGGGTGCATCACTTGTAAGTTAAATCATCCACTCTGCTTATTATGAGGGCAAAAACATGAAATTTGTAAATTATTCCCAATTATTCCCAGTTGTGGATATTTGACATATTACAGTGAGTTATCAGTTTCTGTTAAATTTAAATGTGTCCAGAAAGCACTTCAAACAAGGCTGAATGATTTCAAGGTCAAGTGTATTAAAAAAAATAGAAACAAATGGGTATGTGGGACCAAGAGTGAGACTTGCTTGCCTTCACAGTATCCTGCAGATTTTACGTTAAGGCTAATGGCCATGTGAGCCATTATACCCAAGCGACAGGAAAACAATCCATGAAAATGGTGCCTTCTTCAAGAAAATAATAATTAATCTTGAATTTTTATAATTTAATTTTTTTAAATAAAAAAATTGAAACTGATTTATTGTGATAATATCCGAGCAAACAGTATGCTGCACATTAGTTTTTCCCTCTATGCTCTTTATTTCAGGTGATTTAATTACAATACTACATTGCTGATGAACTTGGGTCTATTAGAGACCACTAATAATAGAAATAAGCATTAATTTAATTCCGTATTTGTAAGTCATAGTGGGCTTGTATGCATCCACTGTATGGTGAGCCTGATGTCAGACTGGCTTTTCACATATTTAAATTTTCTATTTGCTTGTGCTAATTTGTAGGTAATCTGCTTTCAAGTTTTGTCTTCAAAAATCTAAGGGAGAAAAATTGTCAATGGAGGCAGGAGACAGAGTGAGATATAAACAATGTTAACTTGACCTTGTGGAAAAGCTACTTTTTGCAGATGTTTTTAAATAGTTTTGACATCATTGTTTTGAGAGGTTATATAACATTGTTTGTTGCAAGTACAATAATGTGTCCTTTAGAAGTCAGACAGACATACAGATTGATAGATAGAGAGATAGATGGATAGATAGATCGATCAATCTCAGTCTGTGTGGAGTTTGCATGGTCTCCCCATGTCTGGATTTTCTCTGGGTGGTCCTCTTTTTTCCCCACAGTCCAAAACATGTGTTTTATGCAAAATGGTGACTGAATCTCCTGTAGTGTCAAAATTATAAGTGAATGTGTGGTTACTATATGTCTGACCTCCATTCAGAATGAAACCTGCCTAGCACTGTACCCTGTTCTCCTCTAAAAGGGTCTAGACTGCCAGACCGTGTATTTGAATAAGTATTTCAGGAACGTGACCAAGAATGAGTGCCAGAAAAATCTTCAGTACTGATACTAAAAAGCAGCTTAATGATAACATTGGAGAAAAGCACCTATACTCTCTGTTGGGATTTAACTCACGTCTCCATTTTTTATCCCAGTTATTTATATTGCTGTTTCTCTGGTTTCCCAGTGACTTACAGTGTACTGGAAAACACCTGATGTTTAGCAGGGCATGGTTCCATCTCAACTTTCCCATAGATGAATCCCGCTGCATCACTATCTTCATGGCGTAATTTCGTGTGGACACGTGTCCTCTACTGAGACTTCATTTGAAAGAACCAACTTTAACTAAAAAATTCCAAAGCCTTGTTCAATGCTACTGAGGTACTTCTAGCTTAAAAAGTCTGTCATTTTGCTGTTCAGTAGAGTTATTGCTGTTGAATTCAGTAGAGTTAAAAGAAAGCAAGTATAAAATCTACATTTGAAATGAATAACATGCCAGTCACTGCTGTTATCATTCAAAATAATAACGTAGTTGACATTCATATTTGCATCTAGAAAGATATTTAAACAAATACGATTTGAAAAAATGGATAAAATATTATTAATTTTAATTCCACAAGAATCAGCATTATGGTTTTTTTATGCCACTTATAATTAATTAAATCTAATATATATTTTTTCCAAAAAGGGGAATACAGAATTGCAAGGTCCCTTTGTCTTTTGACAGTAGGTTAGTTGTAAAAAAGGTAGTTGGTGATTAATCTGTAAATTCATTGGTCTGGACTATAGGACAGGATCATGTTATGCTGTCTTTCCTCCAATTGTTGCTGTTATATTTTATTTCTTTTTCTCCCACTCTGTCCCTGTTCCTCACAAGACACAAAATAGCCACTGTCTGTAGGACCTTATTAAAAATGGCACAAGATTATGAGATGTGCTTGTAATGGTGGATGAGTCATTAGTAGCCATGAGCTATTAACAAACAGTCATCTTCTGACGAAAGCCAGAATGAAAACTGGAGGGTCAGAGGAACCATCTGAGGACCATATGTCAAGTGAACAGTGCCTTAGAGCTCGGTTTATTTTACTTATACAGTGTCTCAATAGAGGCTATTATCAGAAGGCCTGCTGGGCCAAATATGTCAGCGTGGGTGACAATTAAATTATTCGCCATCACATACTCTGGGAATTAAAAAAAAAACAAAAAAAACTGGTTTTGAAAACAAAAACTTGAGAAAGAGGAAAATAGGAAAGAGAAATAAAGTGTGCAAGCCAAAAGAGAGCAGGAGCAGCATTCAGACCTCTACCCATCTAATCTTTGGAAAAGAGCAACATTTATTTTCCACTATACAAATGACCTTTGAGGGTCTTATAGAAATATTTACACAATCATGTAAATGGGTCAAGGTTAGCACAACAAACATTTGTTTACAAAGGAGACATTATCCTTTATTTACATAATGCCTTTATCCAAGGTGACTGATAGGGTTGGGGCAATAAAGAGGGCACGATTCTACAGGCTTTGGAGTACTAGGTGGCTACAAAAAGTTCCATTTCTAGGATGACAGAGGGGTGGAACAGCCAGATAAGGGTTGTTTAGTCAGCAGGAGTGGGTGGATGAGTAGATTGGCAGTTGCGTCTAAAACCTGTTATATTGTAGCTCAGGACTGTAGTGATTTAAATGTTAATTTAGCCCTGGTAATCTCAGACCCAGTTGCAAGTGGATGGACACCCAGTTTGTTGAAGCAGGAGAATACCCAGTTTGTAATGACATTAATTGGTACCTTTGCCCTAGCGGACTCCCTCCTACTCTCTCAGGCAGCGTGCACATGGCATTGTGGCCGTCCTTTCCAGCATTGCATTGTCACAGTGTTGTTCCATTAGCACAGTACCCAGTATTCCGATATGCAAAAGCCTTCTCTTATCCAGCTGTCATTACTGAAGGGCTGAGTTTAGACATGAGTACAGATATTTTGAGGAACCTGGTTGTGAATAACACTACTGGCACACTGAGGGCGATAGAAATCCCAAATTTAGCTGTCACAGTGAATCTTTCTTGCAGGGTAATAAACAAGAAAACTAGACTATTTTCCTGCTTGATGCTTTGTGTTTTGAATACTGAAACTCATATTTAAATTTAAATATATTATAATAAAAAATGATAGCAAATTAATGTTGAGGTTTCTGATTTGAATGGTAATTCTTTTGATTCTTAACCCAAGTAGTGTACAAGGGGTATTTCATTTGGCTTTTTTTTTTTACAAATAGAAAATGTCTGCACTGCTTGCACAAAAACTACAATCATGTGCATTCATCCTTGTGACTATGTAGAATCAAAATCTTTTTCACAACAAAAGATGTGTCTTTGCACTGCTGTGTCCATCTGCTGAAATTTCCTGCTGGGCTGTTCCAAAGAAGGACTGCAGAGATAGAAAATACAAGGAGAAATGCCTTCTCCCTCGGTGTTTTTCAATGCTCATCCAGAAGGGAGGCACAGGAGTGTGAACGGCCGGTGCTGTTGCTCATCGGTCACAGGGTGCGGCCACCACTGAGCCCATACGCTGTGGCAGACAACAGAGTCCGAGGGAGGTGCAGCACAGAGTCACCATGGGCTGTCCATGACCCACAGTGCTCAGTGTCTGCCACCTCAGCTGGGTGGCTGTAGGGCAGGCTAGCCCAGCCCACTTGGCTGTTTTTGTAACCGTATGTTGTTTTAGTGCAGGATTCATATACCTGTCTTTTCCACTGAGCTGCTACATGGTTCTTTTTCGTAGTTCCCCTTTCCTGAGAAGATCCTGGGTGAAGACAGAAGCAAGCTCTGCATGTGTTTGCTGTTGCAAATATGTTATGATGTATTTCCCTACAGAGGTATTGCAGATAGTCATTAGAGCAATTTGAGATCCATCATTACCAGTAACAGAAAATGCACTTCTGAAATCGGCATCTGGAATCACTTCTTATTCCACTCCGAATGAACTTGGGAATGTGGCACAAAAACCCAGTTTTTAATAAAAATATATGATTTAAATAATATTTTTAAAGTAAATATTAAATTACAAATATATAGTAAGTAATATATGTTTTAATAAAAGTTACATTAAATATGAATTTGAAACTATTTTGGAATAAATATATTTACAGTATAAGCCAGTCAGTTTACAGTATACATCTATGAGCAGTTCCTCATGGAACAAATACTATATGTATACTTCTTGTCCAGGTTGTGATTTTAAAAAAATGGTGAAAAATTAATATTTAACCCACTCGGTAGTTCTGATCAGTTCTGTAATGTCTGAATACCGTTTTGGTGCATAATCGTAGTGTTTAAATATCGCAGTCTTTTTATCTGTGTAGATGGAGCTGCAGTTTCTTGCTGTATTGTTTCTGTCTCTGTGTTGCTGTGACCCAGTGCTAAGAAAAACTGCATGCATAATGCTGAGTTTATGTTATGTTAATCCAAAATCAAATTAGCTTTATTTCAAGGTGTCTTACTGTGGTATTTGTCACTAATGCTTAGGTTTGGGTGAACATATAAGTTCATCCTGATACATTTCACTAGCTGAGTTATCTGGCACTACCTGGGTAAAAAGGTGTAGTGGTGACACAGAATATATGATCACCAATCTGTTTTATGATTAAAGTGGTTGCATTTAGTACATAAGTATTATTAGTGCTGTCAAATAGGTGGATGCCACAGAAAGTGATATACAAGCTGGTTGTAGTAAAGTGGAAAGAAAAAACAAAACTAAAGTTTATTATCGACAGATCTCTAATGTGAGTAGCACTATGTGTATTTGTCATGTATAATTTTTATTAATTTTTACTTTTTAATTTGTGCTCATATAACAGCTACTGGCTCCTTTGATTGAACATGCAGGTGGTACTAACAGCAATGCGTATTGTGCCCATTAGTGCAACCAACATAAACAAACTTTTTTACATTTAAATTTAATACATTTAGTACATTTGTGTGTATTTACATCTTGTACATCTGTGTGTGTGTGTGTGTGTGTGTGTGTGTGGAGAGAGAAAATCCACCAGCGTCTCATACGTCAGCATGTGTGTAGAGCTTGTGTGGTATCTGCTGCTGTGTGTATATAATGTGTGTTTGTGTATGTGTGTGGGAAGCAAGAAAATCCATCAGCATCATGTACATATGCTTTATGCATGATGTTAGAATGTGCTGAATGTGATGTCACTATACATGTTTCTCCAAGCCTTGTCAGAGACTGGATTTAAACATTTCAAAATAGTCAGTAGCTTTTTTGGATTTCAATGAACTTGACTATGCAAAACCCTCACTTAAGATTAGAAGCACTTATATGCCAAAATTCAAATCTGCGGCTTGGAAAACAAAGCTGTACATAAAGAACAAAGCAAGAGACCAATAAACAGAAATTAAGCTTTATAGATATAGAGATCAACTGTCACATGCATTCCCAGATTAGAGCTTGTGTTTTTTTGATGTGCCTGAAAGTCTGAAAGATGGCTTTGCTCTGAGTAGATCTCTGAGCAGTCTTGAAAGACAGCTGTCATAGACAACAAACCTTTTGTCTTGTCAGGTTTTCAAATCAGAGCTATTTTAATCGTTATATGGTTGGAAGGGACAAGGATATGACAGATGTGATTGGTGGGGAAAATAGAAGATTGTTGGTTTTCACACTCTTACTGTAATTGTTCAACAATGAGACCCAGCTTGATGGCAGAACAAAAGTAATGACGTTTATCAGGTAATCTGATGCCATATATCATTTAGTTGTTGCTGCCTCAGGAGTGACAACTTTTTGGAAGTGATTGTTTCTTGAGGCATTTATTGGAGTCACCTTAAAGGTCCTTTGAGCACATTAGGGATCCTAGTTGTTTTCCTTCACAATTTGTGTTCTGCAACTACAAATTGGCACTAAACCTCTGTCTTTCAGCACAGTATGTAATTATCTCTCTGAATGGTTCTTTAAAGAGCAAAGTGCTTTTTGGCTCCAGTGAATTAGAACACAGAGAAGCAAAAGTCTTTGCAGAAGTAATGAGTGTGTAAACTGTGTGTATCTCACTGGTCATAGCAGGTTGTGTTGGGCTTCTAATCTGCACGGTCTCCTGGGTTTGTTGTATCGTCGCCTTAGTACCCTGTGGTCTGTATTAGATCTACCTTCCATGGATAGTTGACATTATTTCTTTAGGGTTTTTTCTCCACCTGCTTCCTTCATATCCTCCCTCCACAATGGTGGGTGTGAGGGGATGTGGTCCTTCCTCATTGTGCTCTTTCTGCCTTGGGGGCACATGGCATCATGTGGTGACACATGGACACAGCAGGGCACAGTAGCTGTCTGCTGCTCTGATTTGGACAGACAGGACAGGGGCGTCTCTGGCCTCATGGATGTCTGACCTCAGTGACCCAAGTGTCCCCTCACAGTATACACTACCTGTCCTCAGGGAGGCTGGTCCCAAGATGCTTTTGTCTTGCACATTGTTCTGTTTTAACACTAGTAGGCATTACATATCAAGTGCAGACGGGCTTATAAATCATAAATATATTTGATTTTACTGCATTGAAGTCCTTGGGCCAACAACTCAAACATAAGCCCTGGACTGGATGTTGTAACACATTTTTCATTAACTTCAAACTATATTAAAAACAAACCTCAAATCACTGAAAATAAAAAAGTAATCTCCACAACTTTCTGTTCAGTCCTTTTTACTAATTGATTCATGAAAGGAGCATGTCCAAGTCACAAGTGGGGCTTGTAGTGTAACTGCATTGGAACAAAGTGATACACTGAGGTTTTTGCTTTGTTGTTAACTGTTTTTAATTAGTAATACTCTGTTGTGTAGTCTCTTTTCACAAAATCAATGTTTTAACCTCATTGTAACTAATTATATTGTTGGTTTCACTCATTCGGGCATGTAAAAGATACGTTTCAATTTTAATGACACAGTAACTAAAACACCTAGTTTCCGGGGTTGTATAAAGATTTGTGTCTAAAGAACGTTATATGGCTGAAAATGTAAGATGAAAAAATGTGGAAATGGAATGGATTTCTCCAGATGTTTCCCAAGTGAATACAGAAGTTCTGCACTCCATCATGTTGTATTATTTCAGAAAGAAATTGCATTTAAGCAAATTAGTATTGCCAGCCAGAAAAGTGCAGGGGATTATTGGCAAACACAGCTTAACTGTTTTATTATCTTCCTTGCTGGCTCTCTGTCCTGGGTTCGCATCTAAGACACAAGTGAAGAGAAGTCAAGAGTAAACGTGATGTGTAGATCAAATTTGAAAGGTCTTTTCCAGTCTTTACTCTGTTATATATTTATGCACGATGAGCAGAAAGAACAACGAAAACAGTGTTTCCTTTCTAAAGCCAACAGGAATCTAATCCCCTTGACCCAGGTTGCTCTGCTTCTGTTGTTTCTTACAGGAATAGCTGTTATTACAGTCTGTTTCCTATTGTTTTCGAACTGACAGCTATAGCTTAGCTTGATTTATAACATTTATCTTAAATTGACTAAACTGGTAGTTGATTTGACAAGGGCCTGTTTTGATGACATTAAATGAATCAGAAGTCATTCATCCATTAGTGAAGTGTCTGGGAATACATTTTCATTGAGAGAATAAATATCTGTGTGTAATAAAACCATTTTCTTTCTAAAATACATTTTTGTTTGAGGAAATTCCTGACCTCAGTTGGTACTATTTAGACAATTTGACTCCACTAATTTAATTATTTACCTATTATTATTTATCCAAAGAAAATTATGCATTTTCCTATTTGTAATGCTGGATATTTTATGAGAGTAATTTGGATTAACTGCTCTCTCAAGGGTACCACCGCAGAAATCTTTTCTTTAAAATCCGTGCTCTTTAACCACTATTCTACCTTGGTATCTTTCTGTCTTTGTTTTGCAATTTTTGATATCTAATTTTGCAATTTGCCAATATCACCTGCCGTGAGATTTTGCTGGTGCCGTACACCATAACCAGACACAGAAATGGCTTGCACACTCAGGTCACGTCGACAAGCTTAAAAGCAGCATATGCTGCTCAGGAAACTGAAATTTCAAACTAATCTACATTATGGTAGTGACTGATTTAATAAACGGAGACATGCTGCAGTAAATCAGCGCGGACTTCTGACCATAAATTATCTTCACACTTCCTAGATTACGTTTCAGACTTGGACTGAATCTGGTTTTTGAGCAAATTCAGATGGCTTAAACAACATGAAAAATGATTTAATATCAACATGTATCAGTTTATGTATCGCTAGCAGAAATCCCATCCTTATAATGATGATAAACTACAGACTCCCTGTGGCTGTTTCTGGTTCTTGGCACTGAAAAACGTCAGCAGTAACAAACGGCTGTGGACAAAACAAATGCCCTTAAGGGAAGCTGGCCACAAAATCATCCAGTAAGAAGCTAGCTTGTTGACAGCTGGTTGAAAATCAACACCTCCCCATTTCAGGACAAGAAGTGTGTCAGAACCTTGTTAGACACCAGTTACTGGCACTGGCTATAGCAGGGTACAATGACAGGGACAGTGGCTCTGTGTTTGCTTTGTTGACTACATATTCTGCAAAACCCTCCCCTTCTACAGGCTCCAAGTCGTGCTGGGCACAGTAGTGTGTCCTGACTCCAGAACTGGATTTCTCCCAGTGGAAAAACTTTCACTGGGAAACAACCAACACACACAACTGTATAAGATGCTGCTACACAGAACAGCTATTACTGTACATGCAAAAGGAGATTGGTGCCTGTATGTGAAAGATTTCTGTAAGCAGCTGTAAACATTTTTTTCAAATCACACTCAATAACAGTGTCTCAGGTTTTGACAATTTTGAAATCCAACTTAGAAGCATTTTGTCAATTCCATGATCATACCAAAGTCGAGACAAGAAGGACTAAAATGGGATTTACTGTGCGTTTAAAAGGAGGAGTTTAAGACAACCAGATAGTTAGAGTTATATGCAAAAGTTTGGCCACCTCTGACCAAATTTCATTTTGATGATATTCTGTGCAAAACAGTGCACCCAACCTCTGCATTGGGGGGGAACCTCAGTGACACATTTCAGCTAATTTTAATACACACTATTTATTTGCTGAATTTAACAGATTGAAAAAAAAAACAAATAGGGTATGAGCAAAAGTATAGGCACCCTGTCAGTCTGTAGCACCCCTGGTGGCAGAAATCACAACCTCCAAATGCTTCCTGTACCCAGCTTCTTTCTATTTCTAGAAATATTTCTATTCTTGCTGTACGATTTTTACCCCACTCTACCTTACAGAATGCTTCAAGTTCAGAAGTATTCTTAGGCTGTCTCGCATTCACTGCATGTTATCTACCCACAAATTTTCAAAAATATTCAGGTATGGGGACGATGAAGATCATTTCAAAAGCTTATTTTTCTTTGCAGTAGTTAATGGTTCATTTTGGATCATTATCTTGTTGGAATGTCCCACCTCTTTTCAGATTCAGCTTCTTCACTGACTGCCAGACATTAAATTTCAGGATTTTCTGCACAGAATCCATCCTTTCCACTACTCGTGCAATATTTCCTGTGCCACTGGCTGCCACACAACCTGTTTTCTTGAAATCCTTCTCCTTTTTGTCTCCAAACATACCTTTGGTGCTTGTAGCTAAAGAGTTTAATTTTTATCAGACCACAGCAATTGGTTTCAAAATACCTGAGGCTTTTTTAAATGTTGCGTTGCATACTTTAGATGTTGCCGTTTGTGGTGAGATTGCAGGTCAAGTTTCTTTCTGAAGACTCTTCCATACACACCACGTTTGTGCAACAACACTGCACAGTGGCTCAATGTACCACTTTTCCGATGTCAGCTAAACCTTCCAGCAGGTCCCTGGCAGCAATATGGCGGTTTTGCTCTGGCATCCTGAGCAGCAAATCACCCAAGAGTTTTTTGCTGTTTTTCTTGCCTTGACTTCAATAATTCCGTTTAACTCCCATTTCTTAATGATATTTCAGACGATGGGAACTGCAACCAGGAAGCAATTCAAGATGTATTTACAGCCTTGTAATAGTCAATTATTTTACCAATTGCTTGGAGAAGCTCGTGGTTGCTGAGCACCAGCACAACACCCTGAATCAATTGAACACTCAGAGAATTTATCAAGTTCTGGAATTGTCACCACCTGACTTAGATTAAGGCCTAACAAGCCAATGAAGCTCTGAGACTGTGAAAAATAGCACTGGTGAGTCAGATGGAAGGTGATGGCTGTATTTAGCATTTTCTTTTTTAATCTGTTGAAATCAACAAATAAATAGTGACTCTGGTTTAAAATTAGCAGAACTGTGTCATGCTGAAATTTTTTCAATACAGGGTTTGTGTTCATATTGTTTTACATAGAATGTGAAGTAAATGTCTAATTTGGCCAGGGGTACCCAAACTTTTGCATACAACTGTAGGCTTACGGTGTGCAGCAAATGTAGGAAATCTCACCGTAGAAGACAGAACATGGGATAATATGACTAGAATGTGTGTGTTTACAAGAATAATATAAACACTTTCTTAAAATTCAAATGTCTGGAAAATGACTTATGAACTCAGAATTATAGGATGTTATTCAAATTTTTTTGGTTTTCATTTATTTAGTGTTTCCACAGTTTGTGGAATTTTCATTAGTTCTTTAACTGGTGGAATTTGTTGTATATCAGAGCTCTGTGCATTTGGGCAAATCGCTGCCATCATTGTTTCATCATTGTTTGAGTTTTCTGTCGTTCTTTAATTCCTCCCGATCCAAAAACCGTTACCAAAACAAAAGTTTGTGAGCCCTTTCAAATTAACTGGGTTTTTGCACACACAAAGTGTGGCCTAGCTTCAAAGTCAAAGTCAAAATAATAGTCAAAACACAACCTCTATAAACTAATAACATACAAGCAATTGTACTTTTTAACATTTGCTGTTCAGACTGGAAGAAAAAAGTGACAGTGAACTGGAACCATGGTTGCATGCTCTTGTGAAGATATAGTTTTTAACAGTGAAACCATTTTCTTGCATTTCTATGTACAGGTCCAGGCAATGGGAGGAACATTAGTCCTTTTTAAGTGCCACTGTTTGACAAAGTATGACAGATTATTGAACTGTCAGTCACTTTGGTGTACTACTGAAAAAATGTACTTTCTGTAATGTATTCAAACGGCATATAATAGATCATAAAATCTACAATCTCACAGCAGAAACCAGTGAAAAGGGACCACTGGGTCAGGACCCACTGGGATTTAGATCACAGTCCGTACACACGTATCAATATAAATAAAAAAGGGGGCACAAAAAGTGTGCTTTGATGTACAAATTGATGAATTATTAATATTATACATCAACATCATTACCATTAAATATTAATTATTAATTAATTATTCTTACTAATTAACATTCTTGAAGTCTTCTTTGGACACATACTATAGGACTACCAATAGTAGAAGAAAACCCATTTAAGGAAATTATGCAGCAGCAATCAAAGCTCTTGAAATTTCCTTTGAAACAAAACAGAATTAAGAAAAACAAACAGGAAACATTTAGCTATATATAAATAATACACTGTGCGCATATTTTAAGCAACGTAAAAATTTTTTTCAACCTGTGTTCACAATAATTTTCTCTCTGTATATTTGTGTGTAGCTCCTCAAAGTACTACTGCTTATATTCTTAGGCCTCTCAATAGATAACACCCGCATCTTTTTTTTTAAGGAATGTGGAAGCGAATCAAAGATTCTGTTTGCAGATATTATGCTCAACGTTGTTTCTTAAAAAAGTGCAAAAATATCAATGCTTTTATACTCGTCATCTCCAAATCACGCGTATGTAGACATTGTTAAAGTAGGTGTAAAGAGGCTTGCTTAGTGTCACTCAGTGGTCTGTGATTTAAATATTAAGATACAAAACAAGGGTTGACTCAATCGCATAAAATGTTAGGGGAGTGTATTGTAGTTAAAAGGTGCAATTAAATACTTGATGTTTTTTCACTTTGTTTTCTTTTAGGATCTTTTCGTAAGACAGTTATCTTAATGGATTTGTTTATTGTTGTCTGCCTGGGCCCATTCCCTGTGCTCCTGCTGTTCATCATGCTGTCAGTCTCCTTGAGCATTGTACAGCCTGCTCTTTATTTGAGGTCTAGTATCATGTGTCTAGTAGTAAAGGGTGTTTTTTATGCCCTTCCAGTGATACATGCTCTTTTACTAGACTACATGTTACATATGTAGACTATAGGTTCAGTGCAATGTTTTAACTGGGAAGACCAGAGGTATTATAGTCAGGAATCATGTGGAAAATCTGTGCAGTCAATTGCTTTTCAAATGTTTGTCGTTCCTGAAGCAGAGTAGCTCAGGAAATTCAAAAATGTGAGGATCCATCATATGGCCCTGTGGTGAAAACAGTGTTTTCCTGTACACTTTAGGTATATGAAGATTGATCAAAAAATACAAACAATTTTACACCCTCCTCAGAACTGAAAAAAAATTCTTATTATTTTTTTTACCACCCCTTGCATATGCACTTCACTTATACATCATCTAGCATTTCAGGAGTTGGAAGGATAAGACTGGTTTTTGTGTTTGGATGGATGCCCCATTGGGGCTTGGAGTCTGGTTGAGGGCTTGCACCTGCCATCAGGCATGGTTGTTGAGTTCCCCCCCCGTTGGGACTCCATTAACAAGATGGAGGCAGAAGTGGGGTGTCAGTGGGCCTACAAAAACAGCGCCTGCAAAGTGGAAGTGGCAAGGTGTGCTTATATGCATATGCACGTAACTGACAGCTGGCTATAGCTGGGGTTTTATTCTAATACTTCCCTCTCCAAATATTTTTTTACAAAACTTATACTTATACTTGTACTAATTTTATTATTTTAATTAAGCATATATAACCTATGCTTTTGTAATATATTATTTCCAGTAAGGTAGATTCTATATACTTCATTTAGTCTGCACTTCCTCTTATTGACACCACACCAGAACTTAGTTACTGATTTTTTTATTTGTTCCTGGAAAGCACAAACTATTGGTTGATTTTTGGTAAATAGACCGGTAAGACTATATCATGACAGCTCTGCCACGACTATATGGGCCAGTTAATAACTCATCTCGTTCAAAATGGATTAAACTTAGAAGTAAAATGTATTTTGTAGTCAGTCAGTGAGTCATTTAGTTTCCTTCTGCTTGTCTGGGAGAGACTCCTAGATGTATTAAGCAGTTTTAATTTTAAAAAATCAATGGAAAATGTACTTAGATGAATATTGGCCTTAATAAATGTAAAAACTCTCTGTGCTCCCTCAGTTGGTAAGCAGTGTTGAGGCTTCAGAAGTGTGAATCATGAGAAGTATGGTTTAAGGCATTCAGAGTGTATAATAAGCTAGCTTCTGAAACTACACTTGTTCTCCCAGAAGAACTCCTTACACGTCAGGGGGCACGTTCAATTACATGGTCACAGCTGACGCATCAGCCTCTGTCGGGGTTAGTGTCTTTAAAAATGAATATTTAGCCCTGCCTTGTGTGAGCTGCAACTTGTTTTAAATTTTCACTGCTGAACAAGTGTAAAGGGAAAAATGATGAAGTGTAAATTGAAAAGTGAACAGGAATGTGTTTGTAATTATAGCAATGCAGAGTCTAACAAAAGCAGCGCAGGACCTTCTAAAATAACATTTCAGGGACTTTAAAATGCCTAAAATGGCAGTAGTTCACAATATAAACATTTGCTTTTAATACAATGTATTAATTGAGGAATTTAAATTCCAGTGTACATACATGATGATTATATATTCTAAAGAGTTAGCTGAGTGTCTGATTAAAATGTGTATAGGTGTAACAAGGGGATGGTGGAGGATGTCCCCCCCCTAATTGTCCACTGTATGTAATCTGCCTCCCAGTATTTGTGCATTATTAATGTGTATTTTACTCAGAGCCCACAAGTCGGAGAAATGACGCCCTGTGCTGATACTAGAATAAATTATACCCCAGGCTACTTTTCAATGCATAATTAGAATGGTTCTTGCTGTCTAACTTTATGTTCAAACGAAATGCAAACAAATATGAATCAAAATCATAGGACAGTAGCTTCCTTTAGTGTCTTTATGACTGGTGTACACAGATTCCTTACACTCATTCATGTCAGTACCTATGAGAGAAATTACACTAAGCAAAATGGATCTTTTTGTCAATAAACAGATCGCAAAAAAGTGTGAAAGGTCACAGGTGTCACGGTCTAGTTAGGGGTATATTTTTGTTTTCTTCCTTAGTTGTTTTTGTTTGTTACACACTTCTCTATATACATAATAGTGTATAATTTCTGCATTCCCTGATAATGTTTCACTGGAGAAAAGGGGATTGACTGAATGTCTGGTTTCACCTCTGGGTTGCAATGTTTGGCAATTACTTTCAGATAGAGATGGCCATATTGAGGAGCAGATGGTGTCTAGAATAGTGGCATGATAGCCACTCATATGCAGAAAGTAGCCAAATGATAAAATTTTATCTAAGTTAAAATCCTTTGAAGGACACCATGACATCTGGTGTACGGCTGGCCCAATGACATTTTCTACGTTCCAGAAGACGTGAATGAGTGACAGCAGCAAAGGTTGAGTTTGGACCCCTGGCTTGAGGGGTGGTCTCTTGGTCCTGCCCAATGAGAATAAATCCAGTGTGAGTATCAAACAGGAGATATGGGCGTTTTCTCCCATTCATGTGTGTCTGAATCACATCAATAATTCAGGTCCACTCTGATCTGCAGGAGCTCCCTCTCTGGATGTTCCGGGTACACAAAATGTCATGTTTGCTTTACGCTACGCCATACTCCACCACAAAGGGACTTGCCATAGCTTTGGGAATGGCATAAGCTTCAGGACAAGCCCAGATGGTGGGTAAATTCCACCCAGCCCTGCAGGCTCTCAAGTGACACAGTAGTGAACGGGAGACTGCGAGGGAGCTCTTCAACACTATCTGAAGATGAGCCCATCGGCTCTTTTAACTCTGCATGGGGCAGTTATGCAACAGAGAGGGAAGCTGTGGATTAATCTGATGCAGGGTGGCCATACAAATGTCAGTCTTTGCACCTTGTTTTGTCTAGCTGACATGGCCATCATGACGTGTCCAACATGAACTATGTCTGCTTGCTATGCATACCCTATGTCTTATTGGCATAAGGGAACTGTGATTTTATTTAGGAAGTTTTAGTTTTGAGTCCCATAAGCAGAATCTTGTGTACTTCAGAACTTATTCCAGGTATTTTCCAAACAGTGGCACCTCATACAGTTAAATGGCAAGAATTTTTTCTCAAGTTACAGAATACACTGCTGTGGGTGCACGATTATAATAGTTGATACAGAACAAAGCTGAGAAACAGTGCCACTTGCTGTACAAAGTAATGAAATATATTCCAACTAGAGTGCACTCCGTAGTTACTGAAATGGAATGAGAATGCATGTGAAAAGATCTCCGGGATTCTCAAAAACCATTATGCATAACCAGTTCATTAAAAAGTTCAGTGCTACTCCTGAGAAGTTAGGCAGTACACACACTTCAGTTAACAAAAGTGAAAAGCAGTGCTAAATCATAATGAAAGCTAAACCTTACTAGGATGTTTCACCTACTTAGGCTACTGGTATATTTGCAGTTTCAAAACCATTTTAGGTTGCTTAAGTTTTTCAAGATGATGTTGGTTTCAATCATTTTGCTGTCTGTACACGTGAAAAAACTACATCTGTTGTTTTGTAATCACACTACAGCTGGAATCAAATCTTCAGCAGTTGCTGCTGTTGCAGTTCCACGTTTTTTTCTGAAAATGCTTCAATTTTGGTTGCAAGGAGGAATTTTGTGGTTAGATGTGAGACAAATATGCTGTGTACCCTCGGAATGTACATGGATATAGTTGATGTGTAAGCTTGGTACCGTACAAGTATATCTATTATCTATCCATCCATCCATCAAAAAATTGTAGGGCCTTTGAGGTCTAGAATGTATTCAGGAGGTATAGGGTGTAAAGATGTGTCACTGCTCCATCTCTGGGGAATCACACACTCTCATTCATTCAGACACACTTCAGAAAATTTACATTCACCAATTCACTTGAAAAACATGCCTAGTGACTGTAGGAAGAAACCAGGGGACCAGGAGGAAACCCACGAATAGGGAAACTTGGCACAGGAGCAATGCTGTGTCACCCCACAATTTATATATCACTGTTGGGACATTATTTCAGTTGTTTTACTTTTTGCTTTGCGCACCCTGCTGTCATTCCACCTGTACAGCTAGATATTTACAGAAACGAGTCAGATTAAGCAGTTTTCTGCAGTAATTTACAGGATGTGAATTTGCAACCCTATTCATACAGATACATTTCTCTGAACGCTATGATATATATTGCTGCCCCATTACTGCCCAAGTACTCCACTTTTGAATTATTTTCAATGATGTAAATGTGAATGAATGACTTTTTTTTAACTTATATGTAAGGTGTTATTCTTGATTTATATTTATACTAGTGCCTGGCTTTGTCTGTATGTCCTTCCTGGTCTATGGCAGTTAGCTAAGTGTTTGCTCTTTAGTTGCTATGAATAATTGATCTGCTGATGTTTGAATGATTCATAAACCATCTGGCACCAAACAGTATGCCAGTGTGAGACAGCTTTCATCAGTGCAGCGTTGTTGTGGAGTGTGTGGAAAAAGGGAGTTGTAATTAGCTACACCTATAAGCCGTCGACACAATAAAGTTTTCTAGATATAAACACAGTAGTATTGTTGTGGGGTTCACGACTTTAACGTATATAGAGTGAAATATTTACATAAGTCAATATATTGTACTGAAAGTTAATGGAAATAGCAGCATTATGTTTTGATAATAGTTGTTTTGATAGTATGTTAGAACATACATTAAAAATCCCAAACATGTGAAAATGATGTGATACTACATTACTTGCTGCAGTGTCTTATGTGGATGTTATCCTAGGAAGATATCGACTAATGTCAACCACAAACTTGACTAAAACAGTGAATCAGGAAGTAAATGAAAAATGTGTACAACTTCACTGAAAAGCTAATGGTCATAACAACAGGATAGGTATTTGTCATAACGGCATAAATTGTTTTGTATTTTATATTATTTTTCACCTGTTTTGGTTCCACAGAGACCCTTTTGGAAACAGATTATTATCAGTTGACCTTCCTCCAGCTCAGGCTTTCGTTGTTAGTTTTTGTCAGTTATACTGGAACGTTTGAAAATGTATTTTTATTGGCACTATTAAGACAATTTATGACTTAATGAATTCAGGTATAAAATGTTAAACTTAAAAAATAAAACCACTTGATCTTTCTATTCATCTATTTATCTGCAAAACTCATTAATAAATAAGTAGCGCAGTATAATTCCTGAGTTCATGCAATGATATACTTCATACATGTTATTCAGATGTCTAATGAACTACTGGAATTTTAACCAAAGTGTCTAGCATAAATATTGTGAGCAATGACCTGCCTTTTGAGAGACTGTATTCTGTTTTAAATTTTTCCATCCAGTTAATACAACCTTCCAACTTTGTGTTCAGTTGTGCGTGGTTAATTCACCATTGGATGAAAAACTGTGAACAGTCAACTACGCCTTATTAACTATGCTTTTGAAACCAGATACTCAGTGCAAAAATATTGCAGACTGATCTTTTTTTAACCTGTCTATGCACATTCGCAGAACATTTAACATAGACTTGTATATGACAGTAGTGAAACATAGTTGGACACAGGGACAGATACTGTAGAAGAATATCACTATATAAGGTCATACAGAACTTAAACTTGAGTATTTTAACTTTTCACTCGCTGTCCTTGGTCGTGCTATGAGAGTAGAATAATTTTTAGTGATTTCTTGGATGGTCTTAACAGCTTACCTAAACATATGCAGATGAGAGGACAAGTGTCATGTTTTGCCATCTTGGACCCTCCATGCAAAATGAAAGGAGGCAAAGAGGTCACAGTGGTCTGTGTCATTTTGAGAGGAAAAATGTTTTCACACTTCCTATTTCCTTTCTTGTATGGGCGCATTTTCTATTTTAGTACCTCGACACTTAATTGAAGTGAAACAAGTGTGTTGACACCTAGGATGTGACTAATCTGGATTGACATATGATTCCAGTTTTTTTTTTATTAGTGATTAAAAATAGATCCCCTGCATTAGAGTCAGCGCTGAGTAGCATTCTTCTTTGTTGACGTACACTCAGTACTCAAGATGACCAACAAGGCTCAGACGTCTTACACAAAGCAAGATATCAACAGAACACTTTGTGATGGAAATTGATGCTTTAATGACTCAGCTTGGTGCAGTAATACCTTTACAATTATTTTATTCTATGGTCAGTTATAGTGCTCTTTTTGGTGTTGAGAAATTTTTTGGAACTCTGTTGAACTTAAAATGAAAAACGTAGAAATTATGCACTCTAGCAGTTAGCTACCTTCCTTGGCTGCAATGTGAATTGAGATTAAAAATTTGAATTGCGTTCTTGTTCCAAGGCAACTTTTGCAAAACTGCATTTGGCACTAACACTGCAAGTAAATGAGAAAAATTGTGAGTGTCACTGACAAAATCTAGATATCTTATTTTTCCTTCAGAGCCATTCTTTCTATAATTCTTTGCCCTTAATGAACCTGCTGTTGGCATCATTTCTCACTTGAATTTTGCCTCCATTTTTCACTGATATCTTTAGAATCTCCTTTCCAGTTACCTGACACCTTTTTAATGGTCTGGGAAGTGTGTGCGCATGCACTCAGGTATAAGTTTGCAATTGTGTCAGGGCAATAAAATCTGAGAAATCAATAGCAAGACCTGGGTTTTGAGCTATGCTGTTTACAATGTGAATCTTCATGAAACTCTTCTTCAGAACCCCTATGTTGGTTCTGTTAAGAATCATTGCATATTATAACAGGGTAAGCCCTAGATAAACAAGATATGAGAGAATTGTGTTCTGTCCTTATGCTTTGAGAATGTCCACCCACTAATGGCTGAAGGAAAAATGTGAACTTACCTCCTGAGGAGAGTGTGAACCGCTGGCTGAAGTGAACTGCTGGCTTTATGTCCCCCTTCTGCAGTTTGTTCTTTTCTTCCTGTTAGAATTGAATCTAAAAGCTTAATGTATTCAAAGCAAAGCTCAAACTGGAACTAAACTAAGTGCCCTGAGTGAAAATGATAAACATACTGTATTTAACATAGTACACTGTCCTCATATGAGGTTACATACAACAAATAATGGTGCAACCGTCTAGGAAATGTATTCTTTTTCATTTGACCTCTGCAGATGAATTCCATGAAGTTTATGGTGTATGATAAAGACCTGCATGTACCACACGTGCTTACAAGCAGGACTTGTGCAAGCGACAAATGCTGATCTGTGTCTGCTGCAAATTATCGACCATTACTTAGCGTATGAAAATACTTACTGTTTGCTGCGCATATCATCTTTAACAAAAATGTTCATGTTTTCCACACAATCTACCAGCCATAGCTAACTTTTGCTAGCTTTATATACTCTTTTATTTTCACCATCTGAAAGATTACACATGCACCGGAGTCGTGGATGCACCCGGGTGGAAACCTCCATTTCCACTTCTTGCTGTGATAATTCGTAGCTGTGGTACTATAATGTCCTTAGTAGAATTCTGTACAGCTGCTCTTATTCAGCTCTCTTCAAAGCACAACACTTACTTTAGCGAGAGTATTGCAGGTATATCAAATGTACACAGAAAGAAGCCAACGGTTTATCTAACAGTCATTGTCCTTGATTAAAACTTCATTAAAGGCCAGTTCAAGCAGAAACAGACTGAAATGGGAGAGCTTGACGTGGGACAAGGAAGTAGTGAGTTGGCTCTCCAAACAAATGCACAACCCTTGTATACCAACCTAGCTTGCTGCCGTGCATCATAGACGTCCCTTCCACCTAATTGGAGGAACATCAGATAAAGGACAACATTTGCATTTTATAATAAGCTCCTCCACATGCGTTCTACAGCACGCTGATGCACTAATGCTTTGGACTGAACAACTCTGATAGAGTCCCTGCTGAGTCGCCTCTGTATGAAACAACATTAAAGCTTTCATTGAAAGAAGACATCTTCATTTCCAATCTGTAACACTAAGCTCTCATTACAGCTATTTCTGATCGGTTTTTCCATGGAGCGATTTAAAAAACAGACAGAACTGTACAGTGTTAGAGCCGTGTGTAATAATTGTTTATCAAGGCTAATGTTCCAGTGGGAGATTCCTTTTCAGTAAAGAATAGCTGTCAACAGTCCCAACATGCTGTCAAGGCTAGAAGTCCTGGTTAGCAATGTCATTTATTGCTTGTAAATATGTCAACTCATTTGCAAATAAGTTTTCTGTTCCAGTTTTATGCGCTTATGTTTTTATATGTTGGTGTAAGTATGATGGGCTATATGAATAATCACTGATAAACTTGTGAAAACTGGTGACTCTAGTCTGTCCTAAAGGCATTTAATGCCTCTCACTTATTGCTTTGGTGCTATCAGTGATCCTTGTATTTAAGGTGGTGTCACAAAAAGTTATGCTTAAAGCCACCAAAAGTAGCTAAAACAATAAGAGAGTTAACGTTTCTTCTACTGAAGGCCTCAGGGTACTCCTACATTCAATTAAAGCAGAATCTTAGACTGGGATGGAACTTAACATAACAGCTGCACTAGTGTAGGTAATGTAGCATTTCAGCCATCCATAATGGATGTTTGACCAAATCATTTAAATTGTTGCACAGGAAAATAAGGGACTGCATCTAGAAGCGCTACCTTTAGAGATGATAAAAGATGCCTGCTGCTGTTGGCAGTTAGCTTGATCAGCTCGTGTGAACAAGATTAGCAGTTACGTGCTTAGTGCATCGGTGCTCAAAATGAAAATTAGTTGCACATATTTTGGAAATTTAATTTAATTCACAATAAGACGTCAAATAAGGAATTTTAATAGTGATTTTGACGTTAGCTGTTTCAAATAGTTTATAGTAGGGCGACACACTGTTGATGAAGTCTGCAGAGCCAAGTTCATACAGTGCTGACTGTATTGTTCAGGACTTCTGGAATTTTTTTGTAATTTGACTCTGATAAAGGCCTGCAGCAGATGTCAGTGTTGCTATATACTCTATAAGCCTATGTTCCTGTATTGTAGCTGTGCACCTTGTTTCTGAGGCCTACACAGCTAATTTTTTCAATTAAATTTATTTTTATCGAGTACACTTCTCAGACAGTGACACCGAGCGCTAAACAAATGACCAAGAGATACTGTAGAAAGATATAACAAATACAAAGAAAGCCTATAGCAAGGACTAGTTATACATGTAATAACTATAAAGATGATACTGAGAAGTAAAGCTATAGACTAAGCCAGCTGACAGCTCCAAAGGGAAAAGCACAAAACTCCCAACCAAAATGTGAAAAATGAACCTCTGGGGGTCCAAGTGTGGTTACCCACCTCTTCTAGGCAGTCTAATGAGAACAAGAGAGCAGGTAGTTCCTGCTCAGAAAGAACGACTATACTGCAGTTATGAAAATGCTATATTCACCAGAAGCTAATAAAATGACATGCAGGTGTGTTGATCTTGTCCATCAGGCTGGTGTTCCTATAATAGACCTATGCTTTGTGATTTTTAAGATCTGAAAAGACCTGAGTTGCTACACTAATTGGGCTTCCTGTGTTGTTGCTGACTTATTTAAATCAGATATGTATTCAGAAATTCAGATATGTATACAAAATGTTGTATATTCTGATATTTTTTCTTTCTGTGTTGGATTTGTAAATTAAGCCTTCATGTTAATCACAACGGGGACACAGTGCAGAAGGAATAGACTAAAGGTAACATAGCAGTAAGGACACAATCTGTAATTCCCAAAATTTGCAGATACAAAAAAACAAATAGTAATAAATGGTTTGTGTTTTTGGGTTCTTTGTTATGTTACTGTTAATTTACCTATGAGCTAAAGTTTTCTTGGTCTCATTTCTATGCTGTATGTCCACAACGTATTCTTCATGCTTTACATTCCATGCATCAAGTTGGAGTAACAAACTCTTAAAAAAAACTGCATCATATGATAAATAATCCTGACAAACATTTACATCACTACATCTGCTTATCTGTGAAGAGATTTTCTTGTTACATTTACAAAATACAGTGATTTCAAAAAAGAATTTGACAGTGGCTATGGTCTCATCTGACACATGCTGCATAAACTAAGACGATGCTAATAAACTAAGAGATAATGTCAATACCGTGAATGCATTTGGTAGGAGTTTTATTGACAACTGAATAGAGTGCACCACTTGTCTCGTGGAACAGCGGTGGCTCAACAGATGGTGGGAAATGAGCTGTGGAGAAATGTTCTACAACAAGAAAGCAAGACACTTTGACAGCGAGAGATTTGGAGTCTTGGTTCAGCTGTTCCACATAGCCAAAATCTTTATGCATAGGGCTTCTAGCAGCAGGCTGGAAGGCAGCAGGCTAGTATTTCCTGTGGGAAATACTAGATGCTTCATCCATATTGCTGGTGAACTGGTTAATTTCTCCTCCAAGTATAGTCATCTTAGTTGCATTATACCAAATCAGACTGTGAATAAAGTGTCATTCAGAATGGATTCCACATGTCACAAATTTTTCTCTTGGTTTTTTCCCTAGTAACTTGGTAGCTTTTCTCAAGCTTACCATCAGCTTGCATTTCTGGTCACCATTTTGTATGGTTCAAAACCACTTAATGTATGAAAGAGTAGGTAGCTTTGACTACATTTGTACAATCTCTGGCTTCTACCATATCTGTGAGGAGTTGCCTTTAATGCTGTAGGATCAGTCATGGAGTTTTTAGTCAGCAAACATTTCAACATGCATACAAGCTGCTCTGCTGATGGCTACAGACCAGACCTTTACTGGGTACAGGCATATGAAGAAGTCTCTGGCTTTTAAGATATGCTTTGCTCTTTCAAATTAGGCTTTTTTGGATACATTTATATATTTTACATTAATAATATTCATTATGTTATGCCAATGCTGTTTAGCCAAGTATATAATGAAATTGAAATACAGGGAACTGAATATATGATTTTGAGAAATAATTGTAAAATAAATGTCGACAGCATTTTTGGGGAGGATGTAGTGTAGTGATTAGAGCTACTAGCTTGCAAAGATTTGTGTTTGAATCCCACTTCTAGCTGTAGTACCGCTGAGGAAGGTACTTAACCTGAATTAATATAGTACAACAAAAATTCCCAGCTTTTTGAATGGGAAAATCATTTTAAATCGCTTAGTATACAAACGTAACATAGTAAACTGCTTTGGAGGTCAGCTCATTCAAATCTAATAAACAATAATTTGCAGATACATATTTACAAATCAAAACTAGTGACTGTTTACGGTACAGTTAACCCACTTGTATTTCGGAGCCATGGAGGCTAAACATGCACGGATAATTACCCTGGAACCCATCATTTTCCTCAGCTATTGAGGGGGCACCATCCCCCTTTGCTGCACTATGAGGAAGAAATGTGGATGGATACATAATCACCCACCACCAAACTGCACTGAGTTATGGATGGATAATTAATCCTCTATTTAGCTGAGTAGCTTTTCTGTGTGTAATATGAGCTCATATTTGGTTGTCTACTGTATATAAGTATTTTTTAGTCCAAAACAGAGTGTCTCAAGCTGTACAGAAAGTTTCTGTAATCAGACAGAAAAGTATTCTGTGGGTTAAAAGTAAAATCTATCACGGACGCTAGTTACTCATTTCACTAAGACACAGCCTGACGGTAGAATGGGCAATAATCACTTTTATTTTATTGACCTGTAAACATGAAATGTGTTCAGAAGTAAGTTAGAGAATTCAGTTAAAAAAATACATCTGAGCATTAGATTACTGAAAAGATTCGATGGCCATGAGGCACATAAATATTAGAGAAATCCTGGGGGCTCATGCTGATTTTACAATTAAAACCAAGTACTGTTCTGTTTTATGCAGTATTATATAATATGTGCAAACGTATATGTCTCGTTCTCCCTGTCATACATCACAGTCACATATAAACATGCCTCTGGTACAGTGGAAAACGTTGCAATTAAATCTGATTTTTGTGTTGTTTGACTGGGTAAATCAGATGTGTTATAATGTACTTAATGTAGATTTGAAATTGAATAAATGCAGTCCATGCATGCTGTATGTTTAACATTTAAGAAAAGTACTGTACTCATTCTAACCGATTCTTATGGGTTTACTGCAGAATTCTGGCGACAGCAGGCACTCATATGAACATCCCAGTGGACCTGCGGACCCTGAGGGCAGTGCGAGTGCTGAGACCTCTCAAACTTGTTTCAGGAATCCCCAGTGAGTGTTCCTTTCCCCATTATGGTCACCACTCAAGAGAATCACTCTCACACCATATTAACTTGTGCTCGCTCATACAGTTTTGAGGAACATCAGAATACATTTCTGTTTTGATAATTGAGTAATAATTTTGTTACATATTGTATGTATTTTTAGCTCCTGGGGCTTGAACATGCCACTTTCAAGAAAAGTCTGTTTCATTCAGAAAACCAAGTTGCTGTAATTTATTATCAATTCTCCTACAATGAGAATATTTATTAATTTTTATTCGGGCACTGCAAGAATAACATGGGTTTTTACCAACCGTAAATCAGACCTCATTACAATTTCAGTGTAGTGTTTGAACAGTAACTGCAATAACTTCTGTCATGCTGACCAGGCCTGCAGATTGTCCTCAAGTCCATCATGAAAGCCATGGTGCCACTGCTCCAGATTGGCCTGTTGCTCTTCTTTGCCATCCTCATGTTTGCCATCATTGGGCTGGAGTTCTACAGCGGGAAGCTGCACCTCACTTGCGAACCCATGCCAGACATCAGTGGTAAGAGGGTGGGAGACAAACACAGAGTAAACACGGTATTCCTAAACAATTTAGAAAAAAATTGTTTTTATGGATGTGTTTTTAAAGGTAATTCCAGTACAAACTGTGCTTGTCAAGAGAAGTTGTACTGGGCACTTTTATATCCAGTGCACTTGGCACAACTTGATTTAAAAAACAATATCATTAAGTAAGCATTAGGAGTTGATCACAAATTAAAGATGTTTGTCATTTTTATGGCAGACTGCTTTTATTGTGTTACCTGCTCAGTTTGAAGGAAATAGCTATTCCACTTTTTGGCATTAGTCTCATCTTTTTTACTTTCACTACAGGTCTTCCTGACATATATATGGATCTGTTGTAAATTATACTTTTCTCAGAAACAATAATGGCTGAAGGAAACATTCTGTTGCAGCTGTGGCCCTCTCATGCGGGGCACCATATTTGTGAAACAGACTTTCAGCACAAAGGGCCTGTTATTCAGCAGGCTTGGAGAAACAGGACTGATGTGTATGGTTGCACCTGTAGGCTTAATCCCAGCAAACAATGTCACATATGAAAGGAAAATCCATATTAGTGGGGTGAACAATGCAGCTGGATAGAGGAACGATACAGGTGCCATAGTTACTCAGATCAATGCATCATTCAATGTAGTGATGGAAAGGCTGATGACAGAGGAGATTGCTGGCTGAATTAAAAATGCATTTCAAAGAATTTGAATATCAATAGATCTAAAACAAAAACAAGGACTTTTTTAGATGAAAGTAATTGAGTCATCACAGATAGAATAATTAAGTAAGATTCCCATTCAAATGTCATTTCAAATAGACTATAGTCAGGTGATGAACGAACATGTTCAGTTTGTGCTTCTTTGTCACCTGGGCGGTGTGGCAGGCCTATATATAGTGTACTGTTTGAGTAGATCAAAGTCGACTTTGAATAAACTTTTTACTTTTTTAGATTTTTTTTTTTTGTGCTAAAAATTATAAACATCAGTTGACATGGCAGCAATTAGAGTCAAGTTATTGCAAGAAACCGTATAATGCTGATCTTGTGCAGATTTGTGCTTTCAGTATTATTTATGGTAGTACAGGTTGGACAGGATTAATAAAAATCACTGCTCCACATGCAAAAATTTGCCATTTTTAATGTTGGTACTACTATTTGTGCCAGCAAAATTTGATGGTGAGGGTTTTGCTTCATTTCCAACCTTCAATGTACAGTATTGCTATTTTATCTTCACTGAGAACCAGACATTTCTGTTCCTGTAAACCTGCTAACAAGGTCTGCTCTCCCTGTTGGGTTTGGACAGAAAATGAAACTGTGGATCTGTCAGAGTTTGAATTCCCCTGCGGGGTCCGGAAGTGTCCTGAAAAGTACAACTGCAGCAGGGTGTGGATTGGGCCCAATGACGGGATTACGCAGTTCGACAACATCTTATTTGCCGTCCTGACAGTCTTCCAGTGCATCACCATGGAGGGTTGGACCACTGTACTCTACAACGTAAGTTTACCTGTAAAGACCAAGGGACAAAGTGGTTTAATTTGGTTTTGGTTATGATACTAGTAATTTCAGTGGACATGGACAACATTCAGCAGTAGACCAATGTAGTTTTTATCACATTAGCTCTTTTCAGCTCTTGAAAGCATTAATTGCTAGTTTTGTGTGTGATTTACGTAGGATACAAAATGTACTCACTAGCCCATAATGAAACACCATTCGTCAAAGTGATAACACACATTTAATGAAATTGGATTGACTGTCTAGGTGAAATGTGTTTTAAATCAGTTGTTTTTCATAAACTTGTTGCTGTTGAGAATTACTTATAGAATTTCTTCTATAAGATAAAGTCAGGCTTATCAACTGTTTGTTGTTTATATTTATGTCTAATGTAAATTAAATGCATTTATAAAATTACAGGATGGCACAGTGGTGTAGCAGGTGGTGGTTAGTGCTTGGGCTATGTGTTAGGATATGGATTTGAATCCACATCATCCTGTGTGGTGTTACACATTCTCCCTGTGGCTCACGGGGGTTTGTGTGCATGTATATGATTTCCCTGCAATGGACCGGTCTCCTGTCCCAGGTGTTCTTCACCTCATACACTGTGTTTCCAGGATAGGCTTCAAACCACCATACAATCAGTTGTTGACATTGAATGAATAAAATATAAATGGGTTGTATGTGTAACACTAGTTTAAAATGTAATGCCTTAGGGTTGTTAAGTATATGTGCCAGGTCTGCAAGCCTGTGCAAGTCAATAAGTAAAGCTTAGATTTCATTCATATTAAAAGTATGTCAAGTTTCCTGCAGTCCTGAAATGTTCTGCTGGCAACGTAGAGACTTCAGTCTGTAACATTTCCTCATCTTTTACTTAATAATAATGAAAAACAGACACATTTATATTTCATTTCACGGTGACTTTCTTCAATCGAGCACAAAGCTTGGAGTTTAAAATAAAGCCTTTGTGAGATCTTTTTCAGTTTTCACTGAAATCTAGTCTTATATGTTCTTCATACTTGCATCTTCTTATTCTGTTTTTGGTTAACAGATTAAAGGCACTATTGCCTTTTATTTCTAGAATCCATGCTGGTCCATAACAGCTTCTTTAGCACATTGTTCTGCTAGGCACACATAAACTATAGCAAATTGTTGTGTCGAGTAAGTGTTTTACTGGGTGTGAAGTCATCAGACAACTTAACCCTTAATGAACAGCAGGGAGAGTTGTGAGCAACAAAAAATGTATATGAAGCATGCAAAATCTGCATAGGTAAACACAACTTTGCATTAAATGAGGAGTGTGGTAAATACTAGCATTAATCTTTATGTGCATATTTCTCTAAAAATACCCCCTGCAGGTTCTTCTAATGTGTGAATTCTGACAACCCAGTAGACATGTATGTTATAGTTGCTAACATGTTAGTAACAGTGATGTCAAGCAGCTGTTTTTGCTGCAATGGCAAATATCCAGGATCTGGCTTCTTTCAATACTCACTGTAACCTCTACACTTGTAGCCAAGGATAAACTGTGCTAAATCCAATGTTTTTAGTTATAATAAACCAATAATTTATTCGCGTGAAAATGATTTCACTCATTGAAGGCACAGGGAGAGCATCTTTCTGTGACGTAGCTGTAAGAATGTTGCACAGTCCAGCTGACGACATCTTATTAGATTTAGTGAGTAAAGCATTAAATGTCCATTACTGTGAGCTGAAAGCTATCATTTTTCTCCTCAGATTAAGGGAATGAAATGATGCAAAGAGGAAGAAAGTGATCTCATCTCATCTTGAATCCTACCCCACCCATGCCTTCTGTGGTTTTCTAGTCTCACATCTAGTTTCTCATTTTTTCCAAGATAATAGATAATAATGGCTTATTTCCTACAAATGTATCACATTCTTTAGAACACAGTGTTTTGTATTTGGTGTTGGGGATATCTTATTTCTAATTGTTTCATATTCACATGACATAATTGTACTAATTTGAAACATCAAATCACACATTTGCCACACGAGGCATTTGATGTATAATTTTATTCTTCTCATGTCATGGGGCTGTCACCTTTGGTAAAGGAGGGTCTCTCAGTCATGTACGGCAGAAAAGCCAGAACCTGGATGCGGCTTTTTAATCATGGCTGTGTTCACACATGCACCAGCACCCTGCACACCTGCCGATGGTGTTAAACTAGAACAGCCCCTGCTTCTGCATTCTCGGGGAAGTACTGTCCTTCTGCAATGGTGTGTCTGCCCAGTTTAAACATCCATTTACCCACATTCATCTCTCTGGCTAAAAGCTAGACAAGTTTTCATTAATACGCTTTTCTTTAAATCCCATCTGTCTTCATTGGGAATTTTACTTTATATGACAGCAGTGGCAAGGGTGAGTAAGACAATCGCATTTGGTTCAGTATCAATCCATATCAGTGCTCGGAAGACTGAATAGAGAGCCACAAGACATAAGAGAGGCGTATAAATTAAAATATACAATTGCAATAAAACAGCAGCCAGGGCTCAGGGGTTTGGTAGCTGTGAGAGTTAACGTCACATTCTGGAACATGACTTATAATCTAGTCGCAGCTCTGCCATTGCAGATGTTACACATTCTGCAAGTTTTTATGGCTGGGATCACTCTGAATTAAACGTTTGGGTGATTCTATGTGTGTGTGTGTGTGTGTGTGTGTGTGTGTGGATTCCTTGCCATGGAGTCTTGTCCAGGATGTAACCTATTACATGTGCTGTGTCTCCTGGGATCACAAGATCCCTGTAGTCCTGATTTAAAAGTGGTTGTTAATAATAATCATATAGAATCGTTTGTTATTTGATAATAATAATAATATTTATTTTGAAAGTGCAGTATTGTGCTCTACTGATTTGCTGGAACAATACTGTATATAATGACCAAGACTTTCTCATGAAGATCCCTTACATGCTTCTTATGATTTTTGTTGTGCTAAAGGAAGTTTTTGTTTTCAATAGTATCTGGCAATGACAACTTTATGCTATTGGCTTTTTGCGAATACCAAATGTCTTTTAAAAAAATACATTGGATTGTGTCTTTTTTGCTTTTGAAAGTTCCCATCTGGTGCTCATTGTTTGTTGTAGAAAAATACCAAACCCGTATGACTGATGAGCATCGATGGTGCACTTTGTTATATATTTTCCATCCATTTCTCCTCCACATTTCCCCTTTTTTTGCTGTGCAGCCTAAACAAGTAAGAGTTCTTTTGACTCTCATCCAAGTAGCTTAAAGTGTAACGTGTTCTGCAAGGTGAAGATGGTGTTTTCCTGCATTCCAATCATATGCCCACTGCCCTTTTCTGTGGTCTGTTACATACAACTGACTGACATAAATCTGCCAATTAAAAGGCTAAAGTACTGCGAGAGATCCCTTAGTTAAGTTATAAACCTTTTATTCCACTGTAATTTAATACCTTGCTTTATGAGATGAATATTTATCTTAGCATAAATGACAAATGGTGTGTACTCCATGTGCCTGTTTTGTATTGCAGGCACAATATGTATCTAAAGGAAAATATATTTTGTTTTCTTTTACAAATGGTTTTAACCGGGCCAAATAAGATCAGTGAGAGCAGGGTTACACACTCAAGAATAGCTGTGTAGCTTTCAGTTAGTCCGAGTCGTAACATCTGTACTGAAGGGTTGGCACAACCAGCTTCTAAATCAATTTGAAGGTGCTTTTCTTTCATTTCAAAACTCACTTTATGTGAGCCTGTTTTCAGATGGAGAGTAAAAGTTGCATCTCATTTGGTCAAAAGGAGGAGAGTGTGTCTACACTCAGGCACATGAGGTGGTGGTGGGGCTGGAAGTTAAGAAGTGTGACATTGTACTTCTGGTTTGTTAATTTCTGATTCAAGTCAGAATTTGCATCCATCACAGTGTAAGAACCAATATGCCCATAAACAGCAACTTGTTTGTGAAAAGTATTTAGATGAAAAGTTTATTTTTTTTCTTTTTACAAGGCAAAACATTTCCTAAAATATTTTTCTACATTTTCTTAACTTGTTAAAAGGGTGTTTACAAACACCCTGGGGCTGCTGCAGTACAGTTGCAGCAGGTGTCTGAGCTGTAAGGCTCTTTATTTTTGTCACGCCCCCAGTTCCGGACTTCGCCCCCCCTGATTCCTGATCACCTGCACCTGCATCCTCTTAGGTTGTGCCTATTTAGATCGGCGCTTGCTGACAGACCAGTGTGAAGTATTGCCCCATGGTTCATGTGTGTGTACTGAGCAGTTATCTTCCAGTCTTATTTGTTGCTGACCTTTGCTTGTACCTGATCACCGATTTAGCCTCACCCTTCACTGTTTGTCTGCCTGCACCGAGTTGCTTTACTGGACCCGAACCTCGCCTGCCTTGTGACCACGAATTAGGAACGCCCCTTTCAATAAACGGAGTTCATCGCTTTTGTGCCTGCGCACCTCTGCTTATTCTCTTCAACGTGACAGTTTTCCCTATATTTATAAATTAAACATTGTAGGTGTAAATTTAAAATCCTACATACACAATTTTCCAATGCAGTGACATGAAACTGCATTTATAGAGAAAAGGAAAATAATTAACCCACTATAGTACGTATTTGTACGTTTCACTATTTTTTTTTCTTTTTGGCTTTTTTCACTTTTGCTTTCCTTCAGTGTCCTCACACTACTCACATAGTGGAAATGAGTTCTACCGCAGTGAAATCCTCACTGTTCAGTGATCCTCAGCAGAGCTTGGCTTTCTTTCTGTTTTGGCTGCTCCTTTATGCCACCTTGTTATTGAATATTATTACACACGATGGCCTCGCAAAGGGCTAAATCATTTTAGCGAACCAGTGGTTTTGTGGTTTGACAAAGGACAGATGGACGTCAGTTTAGCTGATATTGGGTTTCTTGCGGGGATCTCGGTGAATCAGCAGTGACATTATGATAATTAGCTTGTTTGTGTCAAACATTTCCTTCCTCTCTCCCTCATTGGCCCCAAACCCAATTACACATCAGTTCCACTTCCACACATTCAGAGAAGCAAGTTCTTTAGGACAGTGGCACCGTTTGCCACAGTGAGATAACAGGCTTATAGCGGAAATGATTCTTTGCTTGTTTAAAGCTTGCTTGAAGCCTCCTTTTCCTCTGTATGAACAGCGTAATGACTGTTTGATGTAGACTGTATTTTTTAGCTCTTTTCTGCAAATTTGGCTTCATGTAGAAGCTGTGCCTAAGCTGCAGTGGGGATCCATTTTTAGTCACCGTGATTTTACACATTGCACTGCCACCTCACAACCCCAGGGCTGTTCGGGCATATGTTCAAATCCAGCTCAGAGTTTGCAGTTTCCAGTGGAGTTTGCATGTTTGCCCTGTGTTTGTGTGGGTTTCCTCCAGGTGCTCTAGTTTTCTTCCACAGTACAAAGACATGTTTCACGTTAAATGGGCTCTTTGAATTGCCCATAGTGTGTGAGCGTGTGTGTGAATATGTGTGGCTATGTGATGGCATTTCATCCAGGCTGTAGTATTCTAGCCTTGTTCCCAGTGGGTTTGAGACGGGGTTTGGACTGCCTCGATCCTGACCAGGACAAATGGATAAGGATAAACAGGTGGATGAATTTTACAAATGAACCCATTGGACAAAAAAACTACTTATTCAGAAATTTTAATTCTAAGAATGGTTCCCACTTTTTTGGGTTTAACAGAATACTTGTACCCTGAGAATGTGCAGAATAATGACCATAATTTCAATATTATCACTAGTTTGTGAATGTTATAGACGGTATCATTTCATGAATGTATAGTATAATAGCTGAGAGATTATATTTTAAGATGTATATAAAACTGCTTTAAAAAATGATTACACTTTCTTTTTCAAGTTATTTGAAAATGCAAGCAGTAGATCTGAAAGGCAGTCAAGCAAAATAACCTTTTTACCCATAACCTTTTTTTATTTTACTTAAGTATTTATTTTTTATTATTTCACAGTCTGGCATTTCAGTTCATATTAAATTAACTAAAGGAACGCACGTAAAATGTTTTTTGTTTTCAAAACAAACAGAATAGTAGCCAGTAATACTGTTCTCTATTTCACAAATCTGTGTTAGATTTTCATATCATAGAATTTGCTAGAATTCGCTGGTTCACGATGTGTTCAAATACCTGAGTGGCCTGCTTATCTATTGTCCGGATTGTATTACTTCACAGATCTTATCATTTTTCTCTTTGCAGACTAATGATGCCTTAGGCCCTACATGGAACTGGCTCTATTTTATCCCTCTAATAATAATTGGATCCTTTTTTGTGCTGAACCTGGTGTTGGGAGTTCTCTCAGGGTGAGTAAATCATGTGTGCCTCATCCCCATCTACAAAGGATTTACTTTAAAGACAGCATGACACTATGTAGAAACCAAGTGAGGAGGCTTAAACATATCCAAAAAGTGACCTTCAGATGTTATGCCTACAGGGAGTTTGCCAAGGAAAGGGAGCGAGTGGAGAACCGCAGGGCCTTTATGAAGCTCCGTAGGCAGCAACAGATCGAGAGGGAGCTCAACGGCTACCGTGCCTGGATTGACCGTGCAGGTACCATTGTCTAAAGAATGCAGTCTCCGTAAAGATTGCTTCTCTTTTACCTTGTGTCTAATTTTTATGTCACCTACTTCACTATAACCCTTTCTGGATATAAAACAAAGTTACACAAATAAATATTAGGAATTGATTTCAAAAATCCACCAAGGTTTATAGAAATGTTATGTCACCAAAGAATGGGATTTTCAGTTTTCCCATCCTCACGATAAATTTTATTTATAAGACATGGATGATTATATTATTTCATGTAATTCTGTTTTTAAAGATTATAATGTTAAAACCAGTTATCTCATAAAAACCTCCACCGCAGTGAGCTGTGCTGATTCATTTTACCTTTGCAGAGGAGGTAATGCTGGCAGAAGAGAATAAGAATTCTGGAACTTCAGCTTTAGATGGTAAGACATTTAAGTTCTTGTGATCTGTACATTTTTTCTTTAACTCGGGGATTTCTGTTTCTAACTTCTTTTTTGCAAGTTGTTAAGGCAAAGATATAAATCCATTGTGTCCATTTTATAATGTAATTAATCCATCCATCCATAATACTTAACAGCTTCTCCCAGTTATGGTTGTTGTGGTCCAGAAACCTTCCTGGAATCACTGGGCACTAGGCTAGGAGACTAAAACCTGAATGGAACGTCAGTCTCTTGAAGGGTTGCCACACAGTCACACACATGCACGCAGTCTGGTCCATAAACCTGAAACAAATGTCTTTGGAAAATTGCAGGCAGACACGGAGCAAACATGCAAACCGCACACAGACTTAGCTGGTTTTGAATCCATGCACCAACAGCTGTAAGGTGACAGTGCTACTTACTATGCAACCGGGCTGCGCTAATTTAGTTAATAAATGAATTAAAATGCAGGATACAGTGTCATATTATAAATGTGTATTTTGTTAGTTGTTTTTAAATGTAAGTGTACAGGCATTATCAGGCAAGCATATTATATGATATGCAGGCATATCATTGTCTGTATTATTTGTAATAATTGTATTTTTTCAGAAAGCTTCATTAACCTTACCTACTATGGGTTTTCAGTTTGCCATGGATTAAATGTCTCTCTGTGTGACATTTAGTGTATGTGGCTCCTAAGGTGACTGCAGTAGCTGCTCTGCCCCATTCAGCAATGAAACACAAATATTGAGAGATGTTATTGGTTATATAATTGTCCATGCTGAATTCACACTTGTATTCCTCAGTATCTCAGCATTGACTTAACTGAAGAAATCAGCACACAAGGCATCTACATGCATACACGTAATCCAAAATTTCCAACATAATTTCAAAAAACCGATGCTCTTGTGGGAAATGCAAAAAATGATAGTATTGCTCTAATCCAGTTACCAGTTATCACTGGTGGGGTGAAGAGTGAAAAACATTTTAATTTATTTGCATCACACTATAAATGTTTGCTAAAAAGAGATGCTTTTCTTATCTTCCAATACGTTAAGGATGTATTGTAATGTTGTGACTGAGTGGTAATATTTCCCAGAAGATGGTACATTGGCTTGTATATGTGTGTTGTTGAACTGGAAATGTTAAAGCACGGTTTCTCTGCCGTTTTTCCAGTTCCTAGTGGTAAATTCTGATATTGTAACATAGGCACACTCAAATATACTCACACATCACATGGGTTCTGAAGCTGTGCCCCTGTCAGTTGATTTTTAAATTAAATGTTGAGTGCCCAGATGTTGTCCGAGGGGAATGTAGGTAGTAACCATGGTGAGCAACACCTTCTGTTTCACAACCATTACCGTTTATTTTCATTCAGTATAGCCCACCTTCTTTTGGAATCAGAGCCAAATTTAGTTTGCAGTTATTCAACTAATGACTGGTAACGTTTAAATTGGAGAAATCTTCATTGACTTTCAAAATGAAATGTGACCATGGAGAGCAAAATGTTGCCCCAAAGAAGGCACAACCCATGTGGTTGGATGAATGTATAACAAGTAATTGCTCTGATTAAGGAGTGCAGTACTGTTGCCGTGGTAACTGTTAAAGGAGGTGGTTCTGCTGTTTGCCTTCTGGAAATGACTGTTTTTATTGTTGTTTCTGTGCATTTGTTAAACGAAATTAATATCAATAAAAAATAATGTTTAAAAAAACTGTATAGATGGCTGTCTTCTGATAGCAGGTGATTATGAATTTATAGATGAATTCACAGATGAATTTATGACTGAAAGTGCCTGTTTCAAACGGACGATCGACTGATTAGACCATATTTATGTAATAAATAGTATTCTGTCACGTAGACCAAAGACAACATTTAAATTGTACTTCAAACTACACATTGCTCATTTATAGTCACAAATTCTTACTAACTACTACTATGCCTGTTGATATTTTGAACCTTTCACCTAATTGCTTATGTAATTCTACAATGAACTGACTATTGCATGAGGATGAAACTGGGGTTTTTAAGTGTTTTGTGAGAGTGAAATATTTCAGTGCAATATGAAGATATTATGACTTGTTTATTTTTCCACGTAACGGAATTCTATTTTATTATTTTTAAATATATGTGTGTGTGTGTGTGTGTGTGTGTGTGTTTGAGTTTCATGATACACTGAATTCATCAAGTTTACTTACTTATTATGTGTCTAATGAATGAACATTTTGTTATTACCTTTATTTCAATTTTGTATTCTGTGACTGCAGTGTTGAAAAGGGCCACCATCAAAAGGGGCCGTATGGATGCCATTCGACACGGACCAGGAGAAGACCAGTACGCTGACATCTCCTCTGTGGGTGCGTCACAAACAATAGCCTTGGTCAATCTCTGAGGCTTTCGCAAAATGGCAATTTCCTGTATATATTTGCCAATAGTAATAGGTCACATTATTAAAACACATATGTTGTGACTGAATTTAACAGAAAATTTTTGAGATTCATTTTTTTAGAATTTTTTGGCTAGCATTTCTCTATGATAAGCTATGATTGTAGGCCAGAATAATATATGTAAAATATACGTATTTATATATGTAATATATGTATTTTCTATGCATATACTGAGTACAAATTTTCTATTGTTATAAGGAAAGTATTACAGGCTAGATGTATTTAGAATCAGAGCTGAAAGTTTGTTAGATGGGCGATTTATCCTTACTCCCTGCCTATCACCTGACCACATGCTCCTCCATGTCCTCCATCCCCCTTCCTCTCTTTGCAGGCATGCCTGTGGCCAGGGCCAGTATTAGGAGTGCCCGGCGGGGACCCACCGCCTACCTGCGGCGTAAGGAGCGCATGCTGCGCATTTCCATCCGACGCATGGTGAAGACGCACACTTTCTACTGGACCGTGCTGGGACTAGTGGCCCTCAACACGCTCTGCGTGGCCATAGTGCACCACAACCAACCTCAGTGGCTCTCAACGCTTCTCTGTAGGTCATATGCTGCTTCAGCAATGGAGCTCAAATGCAGATAGCATACATTAAATTCATTTCAAACATGGTGGGCACTTTGGACAGGGCTAATCAACCAAAAGAAACAAATAAAGGCCTAGGACAGCAGAATATAAAAATCAGTGCATCCTTAATGTGTTTTTTCGTGCTCTTGCATTAAATGGGATTATAGACCTATGTAAATTGCTTAGCAAGATGGAAAACTATTTAGTATTTTACAGTGTGTTTTACAATACTAAACACTAATGATAGGTTAACAAGTAGCATCATGCAGGGGGATTACCGTAATTATTAGGCAACATACTCACCCTGAATTGCTTCAGTAAAATAAGAAATATCTAAACTGGGGCAACAGTTTATATATTGTATACATTGACAATGTTCAAAATTTGTTTTGGATAAAAAACAATGGCTAAGAAACAACAACAACAATAATTACAATAATAATAATTTCCTGTTTTTTTGGCAGACTATGCAGAATTCCTCTTTTTGGGTCTGTTTCTCATGGAAATGCTTCTGAAGATGTATGGCCTGGGACCCAGACTTTACTTCCACTCTTCCTTCAACTGCTTTGACTGTGGGGTGAGTTCAGTTTTTGTCCCTTCATGCTTGTAACACATGGAGAGAAAGACAGAGAAAGAGAGACTCAAAAGACACCCAAGTGGCTCATCAGTGCTTTATAGTCACCCATTATTGGACAGGATTGAATAACAAGGAAACTGTAATTTTTATCTTATTTATTTGATATAGGATTACTATTAAAATGACAACTTCCAGGTTGGCAAGTGTTCTTGTGTTCTGTTTTGGCCTGTGCTTCTCATTATATTTATCTATAATATGCTACCTTGTAAAGAATCTTATTTTGTACAGTTTCTTGCCAAATGGGCATACTTTTGATAAATAGCTTTACCTAGTACCCATTTATACAGTACAGTGTTCATGCTAGTAAGTATCAGAATCATTAACAGTGCAACTCTTTGTCAAGCATTCAGACACAGGTGTTATTACTTTTTTAAACAATGACTGTTCACAGCACAAAGTAAACAAGAGGAATTTCTCTGCAGGTGATTGTGGGCAGCATCTTTGAGGTGATGTGGGGATTTTTCCGGCCTGGAATGTCCTTTGGGATCAGTGTACTGCGGGCGCTCCGCCTGCTCCGAATTTTCAAGATCACCAAGTGAGTGGCTTTCTGAGGACCTCCTGGGGGGCTGTCATACTGTTTGTCATTAGCTGGCGGTGAAGCATCATGAGAGGCAGTGCAAAAAGAAGCAAGGCCAATTCTCAGCTGTAGGAAATGTGAGCTACAGTTGCTGCTGTACTGTGTGTCTGGATGTGTCTGTAGGTGTGAGTTTGTCAATGTTAATCTGTGGTTAGTGTCTGCAGGTGTGTTTATAAAAAATGGTCAATTTCTAAAAATTTTTAAAAAATACAGGGGCTGACTGGAGAGTGGAATGAAAGCACTTTATATGACCGTGAAACTGTGTTTTGAAATTGGAATAAAAGCCCTTTCTAAAGAAGTGCAGTTATTCGACACAATGGCTGTCCTCAGGCTGAAAAGTAGTGTTTTTATTGTCATTGCTGCTGGTGCTACTGGCCATTAAAGGTTAATTATCAGAATGTAACTGGGTAACTTGTCAAAAGAAGTAATTACTATAAATTAACTCCCTGATTTCAGTTCATATTTTATGTATAAATGACTGTGGGTAGAGATGTCCTCCATAGTCTGTAGGTCCTGTAGGTAGGAAAACCACTGTGGGTGTTGGCACTTAAATATTTCTTAAACTCTATTTGATCTTTTGGATTGTGTTTTTGTACGTATAACAAGCTACAAAATAATAATTTTAAAATACATTTATCACATGTTCCTGAAAAGAAAGGTATCCCATGTCATGAGCCTTTTCCTGGGAGCCTGTAATTATTTACACTCACAGACTCTGTGTTCTGCGTGATATGAAAGAAAAGGCTTCATGTGGTAGAGCCAAATGAAGTCTGGGCTGCAGGATCCTGCAAAAAAAAAAAAAGTGGGGTCAAGCAAATCTGTTGACTGTCTGTGTAGGCAAGCTGAAATTTCGTGTGTGGGAACTGATATCTATGGAACTTATTTATGCTTCATTGGGATATCAGGAGCGGATAGATAAAACTGAGGCATATCAGCCTGTTCAGGGTGCTCCCTGAGGCTGTGATCTGCTTATCTTGTTGTTCCCAGCATCATGCCTGCAGTCACGTTACCTTGGACTTGCCCTGCACAGGTACTGGGCTTCGCTTCGGAACCTGGTGGTCTCTCTGATGAACTCCATGAAGTCCATTATCAGCCTGCTGTTCCTGCTATTCCTCTTTATTGTGGTCTTTGCTCTGCTCGGCATGCAGCTTTTTGGCGGCAGGTGAGCAGTGGGACCCCAGGGTCCCACCCTTTCTATGTTTTTGTTGGAGCATCTGACCTGACATTTCAGGGGTCATTGTAGTGGCAGCTGTAGATTATGAAGATAAATGCCATTAATATGTCATTGATATAAAAAAACTAATGCCTTTTGAAATATTTTTGCTTAAGACATGCCTTCTGTTACATTTTTAGATTTTACATTTTACATTTATACTGCCTGCATTGTAAAAGGCTTCGAAGGCTTGTTAAAGTGAAGGCAGAATTTTTGACTGGTGTTTTTTGTCGCTGGAATTGACATAGTGCTACACGTTCAGTTTTAACAATTACCCTATCCTTTGGGTACATAGCTTCATCTGTGACTTGTCACATCAATGAACACATTGTTTTGAGACCTGCCATGCTCAAAAATCACAATAGCAGATTCTGTATTATGGAAGGGAAAATGTCTTATAGAAAGAACTTGAAGCTGTCAATGTATTATTCAGGCCAAGGAGGGGAATCAATTATGTTAAATAAAATGTATCCTCCCCAAATGTCATCTGCTCTCCTCTCTGACTGCCAGGTTCACCTTCGAGGAGTATACTCCTACCCATTTTGACACCTTTCCAGCTGCCATCATGACTGTTTTTCAGGTCTGTTTAGAAGCCTGTTAGGATTCTTAAAACTCTTGTGATTCAACAGCTAAATAAACCGATGTCTCTGATTTATTTTTAACAGGTATTCATATAGTGCTACATTTGTGAATCACGTGAGCTTGCACACTGATGGTCCACAGATTCATGTGACATTTAACATTAGTACCGACAATTAATCTTTATTCTTCTTTTAAGTAAAACTGCTCAGTTTTCACTGGCATGACATATCACGACAGATAATTGGGCATCATGACATACAACCCTGATTTATAAATAGATAGTTGTCCTTTTTGTAGACAATAAATGAGGAAATAAAGTGTCTTGTTATCATGCAAAAACTCTACATCTGCCAGTGGCTGGTAGGTCATTTTGGCTGCTTCTCTTCCAGATACTGACTGGTGAGGACTGGAATGAGGTGATGTACAATGGAATCCGTTCCCAGGGCGGGGTGAAGACGGGCATGTGGTCCTCCATATACTTTATTGTGCTTACACTGTTTGGAAATTGTATTCTTCAGTTCTGCAAACACTGCATTGTATAATTTGCATTCACTAACACTTCTTCATACAAGGGCTGTAGACTGAAGTTGCAGCAGCAGGTGGCATAATGATTAGGATCTTTGCCCTACAATTGGAAAGCCTCTGGTTCAAATCTCTGTTATTCCCTTCTATGTAAATGGGTGAGTAATTGAAAGCAGCTCAGTGCTCAAGCCTTAGATTTTAAGTAATCTTGAACAAAGGCTTTGATTAAATTATGAATAACAAGTCAATATGTTGGCATAGTTGGTGATGTTTTGGTTCCTTGACAAAACTGTGATCAGATACTCTGCTCAATGTGTTTTTGGCCATCGCGGTGGACAACTTGGCAAATGCTCAGGAACTAACCAAGGTAGGAGCCTATCAGCACGCCTCTGCTCTTTGGGATTCACGTCCGCGTTTGCTTGGACTAACTACTGCAGCAGTGCCTCCTAGAGGCCTTTCTGGCACCTGTACCTCTCTGTATTTCTGCAATGAGGGTGAGATATGTCTGTATTCTGCTGCCCCCCATCTTCTAAGTGTAATGTATAAAGATGACGTCACGCGCTGGGGGTATAAATGAGATTACCTAGTTAATGAAAATAAAGCAAAGATTTTTTGACAGGATGAAGAGGAAGAAGAAGAAGCTTTTAACCAGAAACATGCCTTGCAGAAGGCCAAGGAGGTTGGCCACATGTCCTCCCTCATGTCTTCAGAGTAAGTGGTCTGTATGCTACTCCTTGCTTGCCTCTGTGTACCCCCCTCCATCCTACTCCTCCACCCCCTCCCAGGGGCTGCCATTCTGACTAACAGTACTAACCAAGTGTCACTGGGGACCAACATGTAGGCCCGTTGGCACCGTGTCCAAGCATGGGCCCCCTCGCAGTCAATTGTGATACTACGGGTAAAGAAGCTTCTTAAAACTTCTGAAGTTGTCTTTCAGCACATAAATTAATTGTACATGTAATATTATTTTGTTTACACACTATAACCACTTTTTATTATCTCACTGAAGCGATTTTGGTTTTTTGCATCATTTGTATAAAAGCACCACATGAAGTCATCTGAGCATTGCATAACAAAAACAGCATTGCCTACTGTAAGGATAAAAATCATATTACCTGACATGCTCTGATCAATTTATCTGTTGTTTTTAAAACTTTGTTTTCAAAATTCCATTTACTATATTTGTCATATGAATGATTGTGATGCAGTACAGACACAAAGCTGTAATTTAACATTCACAACAACATGTTAGAATGATATTATAAAACAGTCAGTCTTTCCTTTCTCCAGAGGAAAGCTCTAAAATAGACTTAAGCAAGAAAGCATTTGTTATATTGATGATATTCCATGCATAGCATCAGTTTCTCTGTCAATCTTTCAGCACAGCAAAGTTATAGACTGTCTCAGTTATACACAGGAATGGGTTTTCTCCATCCTGTAAATCATATGACTGAGTGAGAATATTCTATGGAGGGCATCTCTGCCCTAAATTTAGAGTTGAAATTTTAGAGGCATACAATGCTTAAGATGTACTTTTATTTTTTCAATATTGCTCATTTCATGAGTCCTGAGACATTCTTTCAGAATCATATACAAAATCAAATCACAAAGTAAAATTGGTTTGTTAAGTTCTACAGTAAAAAGTCTCACCATGACATGAGCATGATTCTAGACCTTTTCTTTTCAGCTTGTAGCGTGCATTTGTCCAAGTTGCTGTAAATGGAGCAGTATGTCACCACCGCTACTGACCGGTTACCCAGTAACTGCATAGTAGGAGATTAAACTATTGTCATAGAGGTAGTTTTGGAAGCACCCAAAAGCAGAAACTTCAAGTCAGACACACTGCCTAGGTATCACTTCACTTGATGAGTTTTTTTTAAAATATAAACACTGTTTAGAATATTTTTGCATACTCATCAATTATAACATTTTGCACAATGCTGTTAAAACCTGAAAACCCAGGGCATAGATAACTAGAGATATTACTACGCTATCTAATGAATGCATAATGAAATGTGACCTAGTACACATGTTTAATTGTGCTAAATACATCTTTAGAGCAGAACTACATATTTCTGTCTCTTATGTGCATGGTATGCCAGCTTTCCAAAATATACTGTAATTTCCAAGGATAATTTTCAGAAATTATTATCCTACAAAAATGTTTATATGAGGGCTCTTGGACATCCTAATATTGTTGTGATGGTAACACATCTGCTGGTTTGCTCTGAGTTTTTGTGTGAGGCATAGGTGACTACATAGGCAGATAAAGAGCATGGGGACAGCAGGGCTCCGGAACAAAAGGACTTCATTAATGCAGTACAATGCAAAAAAATGAGGGTTGTAGCCCCTTGAAGGCAAAGCAAAACAGGAAAATAGAAACAGGCACAAAACCAACCAAAACACAAATAACTGAGAAACGTCTTACCTAACACAAGCAAACATAAATAGATATTGTGGTACACAATATGGGTTTACATTTTACGTTCCTAATTTGTTTTCCTAAAAACCAGACTTAAACCAGGAAAATGTGAAGAGGAAGCCTGTTTTCTAAAATTATAATCCTTTTTGACCCTCCCCAAAAAACCCTAACCAATTTCTTCAAATATCACTAAAACACTTTAAAACATCTATATAACTAACAAACCATCATCACTGTCACTGTGTCACTGTTTCTCCGCTTGCAATTTGGATGTTATGATGGATTTTCCAGAACATAAGTGGTGTAATAAAGCAATCCCTTTATATATCAAACTCTATGTGCAAATTGTCACTATAACGGCTCTTGAAAATTAACACCTATATATTGGTTTCCAAATGGAAATGTTTGCTATAACAAATCTTTATCCGAAGCTTATCATAATAAAAAAACAAAATGCGGATAAAAATGAAAATAAATGTAAAATAATCTACAAATAAACATAATAATAGTTCCATATAGTGTACTGTAATAGAACAATACTGTATGCATTATAATAAACTCTTTTGTGTACTGTTATGAATTCATCGAAAGCCAGATACACGTGCACAGGTTTTATCAGCTGTTTCCGTTTGTTTCGCTTTGTCTGAACATGTTTTTACCGCATCACCACATTTATTTCCAATTCAAACCTACTTATTTAAGTGCTGGTTGTTCTGTTAAACTGAGTTGGACACAGTGGGTTACTTTCAAACTCATAATACTGAATGCATCTGCCCTTCTGTGCGTAATGCAATGACACTGGGGGGAGGGGGACTAACATGTGAAATGTCCTGTACTACATATATTATACCACGCATTAGAAACATGGGGATTAATGACAACACTAAGAGCTTAACCAGGTAACTGGTGTTTACAGTGTTTTGTCATGCTGAAATCATTGGTTGATACTTATATAATGTTTGCATATTGTTAGTTATTTATTCTTCTCATTAAAATAATGGGAAATAGGCACCTGGTACCTGAAAAATTTAGTATCCAGTGTGTTTTCAGGGATGAATTAGATCTGTATATTGAGTGATTACTGTATATTGTGCAGTATGAGGACCACTGGAAGGACATAGATAGAGAGAACCTATGTTGGGAGATAAGTTTGTTTATTACTTGTTAATCATATAATTATGAAATGGGAAGGTTTCTTTGGAGAACAGGTTTATTCAGTATGGCCATTTACTATCCCCACTTAGTACACAGAAATAAATTTTATTGGTACACCAAAAGCACAGAAAATAAAAAAGTGCAAGTCATCCCTAGTGGGGTACAATGAGACTTCCTTGACTTCTGCCTTGTATTCTATGAGCATAAAAATCATTTTTTGCAAACTTGCCATATATGTTTTGCTGAACCCTTGTGTCTCTATACTTTGGCTTCATCATTACCAGATCGTTTTAGCTTGGCTGATGCAATATTATCCTTAGAGACTGAAAGCTGGCAATGTATAAAACAGGCAAATTGTATTTAGTTGATGTGTAGAGTGGTATCTGTAATCATAGTCCTGTGTAATATTTGATTTATAATAAAGCAAAAAGTATTACTAACTGCTTTATGAACCCATTCTTCACCAAATTGAAAGTACAGTAGGAGGTGCAGCAGTCTTAATGGTATTCAGAGAAAGGTCTTGAAGTGTCACTTGAAACCCATTTTTGTTCAAGAATGGTAGAGCATGCCAGTGCATGGGGGAGCCTAACTGTAACTGCATTTGTCCATAGCTTTTACTCAACATTTATGCAAGCGATAACATTAGTCTTGATAGGAAATGTATGGCATGGTATATTTGAGTACAAATGAATAATGGATCTCTTGCATAAATCTACCAGTTTAAGTTAAGGACCGAATGCCACAGTGTCTAATGGAATGTCCTTTAGAATCAGACGATATGCATGTTTATTTAATGGTATTTTGGAATAAATAGGCCTCAGTGCATTGCATGAGCATGCAAAGAGTTGAGTAGTACCTTAAACCAAGTCAAATATTTCAGTACAATGCTGAATCATAAAAGTGATGCCAGGGCAGCTAACATACTGTATTTATGGTGTTTAAAGTGACGTATGATGGGTAAAAGTGTGAGCAATGAGCAAATTAGACAACCTCCTGTACTTTGAGGCAAGTTAACAACATTCACTATTTTAGTTTGTTATTCTTCCTGTTCTTCACTTTCCTATAGCTATGGTTTATAGCTAATATGACAAACTGTGGGAACTGAACAATTAAAAATATGTTTAATTTCACAAGAAGGTAGCAGAGGACACATTGAGGCATGAGTCACCACTGTAGGCCGCATGCTGTTGTATGCCACAAAACAGCTTGCACAGTGATGCATGTCTGATACACCCTGATGCTCCCTGGGATACCAGTGCATGCATCTGTTCAGCATGGGAATGTTCCCTTGCCACAGCAAAATGCCAGACCAGTCGACTAGTTACAATAGGGTGCAGTTTACTCCTGGTTAACCATTGCGTACCTTAGGTTCTGACATTGGACAGCTTCTACATGTTTTGTTCTTGTCGTATTTCTGAAAATCTTTACATCTCAAAACTTTCTGAATATTGTATGTGTTGCACCTGTTGATGTTGTTCTGATCTAATACTGCTACCATCTTGTCGTCATGTGACGCTTTGCCTGCCTAGTGACATAGGCCAAAATGGTATATTTGGACACTTATGCTACAGGATCTGTAATCCTCACATAAACCATCACAGGAAAGCAGAGGAGGAGAATAAAAGCAAGGACTATAATGATGTGCATATGAGCATGCATATGACATCAGGAAAACTTCAGTCTAATTTGACCTGAAACGTAGTCCAGTTTTTCAGCTTTTTTGGACTGTGTCACTGGGACTGTTTTGTCTTTGTTCACAAAAACACTAATGTCTTGTTTTCAACCAATTGCTCATTGATTACACGGACTACACAAGAGTACAAGTGCCAGTAAGTAATGCTGTCTGTTCACTTCTATTCCGACACAATCTGCCTGATTTTCTTAATTTGGTAAATGTTTTGCTTTTGGCTCATTTTCATTATGCTTTTTCAGATTTTCAAATCTGATTGCATAGACCAAACATTTGTTCTTGTGCCTTTGATGTTTCCTATCCTTTTTTCTTCCTTGCAACATTATCCTAATGTTATTTTGCATCACTCATCACGGAATAGTTGTAATGCTACTTAGGCTTTTTTTCATTTGATTTCTGCACAGTTGTGAAGCTGTAGATAACTTCATATGATTTACCAAGCTCTGAAAATCAGATGACTGTTGCTCAGATGTGGCTTCAGCAGTGCACTCTCTAGTACATTCGTTTGATAAAGATTAATTGTCAAAACATTTGCACAGGGGGTGAACAGCTGGTAAAAGAAGGAACGATATCAATTTTTTAACCTGTAAACCCGATTGCTTGTTTTAATTTGTAACAAAAAGTGGAGTATATTTGAATCCCCAAGCATGTGCATACTGACACCGTTTTTATTTTCTTCTTCCAGGAGGAGAAGGAGGCCCTACCTGTACAGGAAACGAGCCATACACAGGAGCAGGCCTGCCTACATTATGGAGGCCGCAGCGGCGAGTCTGTCACGGGAGCCACAAGGCAGGGCCTTCAATGCCTCTAACTCTTTCATGTCCAGGAGGGAGAGAAGAAGACGCATGACCATGTCTGTGTGGGAGCAGAGGACCAGCCAGCTGCGTAAGCACCGGCAGATGTCGAGCCGTGAGGTCCTCTACAACAACCCCAAGGAGGATTTGGATTCATCCCCCAGCTGCCATCATCACCACAAGCCTACACAGACAGAAAGCCTGCGGCGCCTGGCTGAGCCCACTGGAGCCATGACACTCCCAGAACCTCCGTTACCGATTGACGTACCTCTGGCAGAGAACCCTAGCTCCATGTCCATGCTCCTTCCAGAGCCCCCTATGAAGATGGAAATGGCCTTACCTGAGCCTCCCGAGCCTGAAAGACTGCCTCTGCCAGGGCCGGAGGGGAAACTGGGGAACCATTGCCACTCATTACTGGATGGCCCACGGAGCCCTCGGCTGAATGGAGATAGGAGACAGCGGATAGCGCGCAAAGTCCGGCCACCGCCAGGGGACAGTGTGACAGCTGACTCTGGCATCCGGTCAAGGAGGTATCAACACTGCGAGCCCCAGTCCGACACAGAAAGACTCTCTCCACACAGCGAGAGCAGCCGCTCAGTCAGCCAGGAGAGGGGCATCCCTGGTGACACAGAGGAAGAAGAGAAGAAGCCTGGCAACCAGGGGAGATGCAGCCAAACTGAGAAAGTCGAGGCAAAACACAGGTGAACAATGTACAGGTTCAGAAAGTGCATAGTAAACTCCTCAGTGAACTACTGTGCATACAACAGTTATAACAGAGAAATCAGATTTAGTCCACATTAGTAATATTAGTTGTTAGCTGACAGAGGTTCAAGAACATTTAATTTACCTTAAGCATTTTCAAAGAAATGTGTCAGGAGATGTACAAGCCCAAAAATTTGGTCTCTGACAAATTTACATTAGTTTTTTTTCACTCCGGGGGAAATTCATTAGACATTATTTGCATTCTTTATCTCATGAGTTCAGTTCTTTCAGTGTCTTTTGTGTCTTCTTGTGTTTCTTTAGTTCTGTAGCATACATTGCATAAAAAGTAAGTCCAGTTTCTCATACATCACATACACAACCAATTCTAATATTTTACATGAAAAGACAAACACCTTCAAAACACTCCAGATTGCAGTGGGATTCACAATATTTGCTAGACCTTGTGAATGGGATCATATTTTATAGAACGCGAAAGCAGTTCTTCTTCTTAACTTTGAAGCGTCCTCATTGACTTAAATTGCAGTTTTATTAACAGTCTGGCTCTAGCAATGGTGTTCAACAACAAAGTTTGTTTATAATCTAGTAACGTATAAAATTTAGATTTTAATGCTAATATTTCAAATTCCTAAATGAAGCTAGTCACCCACATTTTCATAATTCTAATAATGAAATTGAATAATTAGTTTCCAAAAAGAAAAAAAAAACTTGTACAGTTTATAACCAGAACACTACAATATTTGTTTATCCGTTTTGCACAGAATAGGGTGAAGTATTCATCCACTTGAAACACCTGTGCTTTTTTAGGTTGAATGGCACTGAGTTCCCAGGTTGTCCTGAGCCTCTTGAGTCCAAACCCGTGCTAAACTCCCCCCGGGAGCAAGAGAACGAGCAGACAGAGCTCCCAACTGTGCACCCACCTGCTGTTCAGCCCCCACAGGACCTCACGTCAGATGGCCCCAAGGTGACAGGAGACAAAGATGATGCCCAGGACCATCCTGTAACCTTGAACCAGGAGAAGTCTCCCCTAAATACCAGCATAGTTATTGAGGTGACAGGTGTGCAGTCATCCATGGAACTGACCCCAATCACAGGTATGGTGAGGCTAACTGGCTAAGCCCAAAAAAAGACCACGGTTCTTTTAAGTTGTTTTGTTTGACTATGCGCTGAACAACTGCTGTTTTCAAAGAGTGCGAGTTAGGGTTTTAGGTTAGAACTTTGAATATTTTAAATATTCTGGGTGGTATAAACATAGTATTCCCAGTGCATTCATAAGTGAAAAGGCTAACAAAGCATTTTTCAACTTGGCAGCAATGTAACGGAGCTGTGTATTATACAAATACTCCATGTATATATAAATATGTATTTATGTACACATACAGTTTTCATTGCCTTACAAAGGCAACGTGTTTCTCAAAACCCTTTATAAGGGAAACTCTCTTATATCAAAGACATAATTTCCATTAATTTCAATTGTAAATAATTGCATGCATTCCTGAGCCCAAAAACTAACATACTTTTATGCAATAATATCATCAAATTTCATTAAAAATGGACAGAGTAGTTAACAATAATTATAGCATAATGTAATAAGGCAGTTTTCTTTCAGTCGCTGTCCTCCTGTGTTACTTCATCTGTTTTGTAGCTATTACACAGCTGTTATGTACTGAAGACTAACAAAGACTCACAAACACACATATGATACTGGTATGACTGTATATTCCTTTAACAGTGAAGAGGGTATGTTCATGTAGAGAGAGGAAAAGAAATGATTCCAAAAGACATTTACAGACGTCAGACATATATACTGTATCACAACTGTTACTGTATTAGTTTCCAGCTCTGTAAGATGGCATCAGTGTATAGTTGGGCACTAATGGAGGAAGTGAGCAGTTTGGAATATAGGGGATTATATTCAAAAGGCAAGCAGAGTTTCTTTTATTAAAAAGTATTTAGGGTATTCCTTTCTCTGTCCTTTAGTCTTTGTTGGCCATATACAAGACACCTCGAAATTCCAGTTGTCTGTTGTTAAATCTTACCTGGTTGTTATAGTCGATTGGCCCAGTTGCACTGTTCCGTGTTGAGCTACCTGAGTATATTTCTGATCGTGGTAATTAGGTTCTGTAATGAGTCTTCTCTTTCTCCAGATGACACTGACCTCTTACTGCCCAAGTGGTACTGATGTGCCATTTGCATACTTTTTATATGCCTTCTTTTATGCCAGATCTAGTATGATACTGATTTATTGCAATAATTTTCCAATGGCTTCTGTCATAGCTTTGCTAGATCTTCCTATCTATCTATCTATCTATCTATCTATCTATCTATCTGAAACCCACTAGTATTTTTTTCCATGCATGTTAATAGTTGAAGCATCTTCACTGTTATCAGTTTTTAGCATATGCCCATGTTCTTCAAGTTAAGTAAAAGTGTACACTTTGATCACATTGCTTTTTTGCAGCAAACAGTAAGGATGTGGAAACCAGCAAGACTGAAAAAGAAGAAGAGGAGGGCCCCAGGGAGCCCAAAGCAGCACCACCAAACAGCATGTTTATCTTCAGGCCTGACAACCCGTAAGATCATGCCAAAAAGGAACCCTGCATACACCACAAACACTCAAGTGTACATGGAAAACAGTGCCTATAGTCTGTGGAAGACTAGACTGTCCTGGGGAGTTACAGAGCATTCTGCTGTCTCAGTACTCTCGCTCACAGAGAAAGGAAGATATTCAAACCAATTTATTTTATTTGTATTTTCTCAGCAAATCCCCAGCATTGTAGATACTGTATCATTACTTAATGAACTGCATTGTACAGGAGACCAAAGGAGCACACTGGTCCACATTTTACAAACGCAATTGGAAGTTTGTGGGTAACTTAATTTATTTGTAAATCCACTTTGTAAAGTCACTTTTAGCACCAGTTCACAATAAACGGCTTATTAAGTAAACGCTACATAATACAAATGTCCTTCTAATTCTTTAAGTTCCATAGGCACATCAGGTAAAACTACAATAAAAATATTTTTAAGGCTTTTAATGTTTACATTATTTTCAAACTACATTCATTAGTTTTGAAACTAATTTTAAAGGACAGAAAATAAAAGTACAGCTGATGCTGATTGTTGACCGATTCATCCCACAAACATGTACAATGTTTTTCATCTTGTTACTGATCATTGACTCAACGCCAGACATAAGGTGCAAACACTGTGGAAGTCAACTGAATCAGCGCAGCCACATAGTCCTATTATGTCTGAGTGTGTTTTACTGCCAAGTAACAGCTGGCTGATTAAATTTAGGTCACATTCAGGTCAGAGAAATTTTAGAAAACAGATTGGTGAAGAAAAAAACGTTCAAAATAATCCAACTGGCGAATGTTAATATATTCAGAAAGTGTAACGTCAAAAGTGCATGAAACGAGGAGCGAGTATAGAGTTGTAGTTCCTTGTTCAAGGCCAAAACCACATAGACCCTTCATGGACTTGAATAAGCAGCCTTCATCATAAAGGTCTACAATGTGCCTACTTGGAGTTTCTGTCCTTGATATTGTTTGCTTTCTCTTGTGTCTGACTCGCAGCGTACGAAGGGCGTGCCATTATATAGTGAATCTGCGATACTTTGAATTATGCATCCTCCTGGTGATTGCAGCCAGCAGCATAGCCCTAGCAGCAGAGGATCCTGTATCCACCAACTCAGAATGGAACAAGGTAAGACCCATGTATGGTTCTCTCATTGGGGTACAAGGAGAGACCCACTTGTGGTTCAGTATACAACTGGCAGGTGGAACATGGTGAGACCAGATACTGCAAAAACTGCATTCAGCTGTAGCACACATATCATCATTAACATGCTTCTGCTGGTATGCTCTCCACATGTTTTTATCCTCAGATTATTAACATATCTGGATTGCAAGGAACATATTTGACTTCTGTGTAGAAGATAAAGGAGAAAAGGCACATAAAGTCAGCGCTGAAATTTTGTCCAAATTTTAGAACAATGCTGTAACAAACAACTCGGAGAGCATTTACTCGTGCAGCTTCTTTTATTAAATGTTCTTACAGCAGTTCAGCTGCAGGGCACTGGTTAATATTATCATAGCACCCTGAAAAGAAGTCTGACAGGAGACAAAGGGGAACATGGAATGCAACAAAGGAGACATTCATGGTCTGTACAAAAACATAAGCTGATAGTAAGAAGACAACCCACCTCTTAACTCCTATACTTTTTAATATAAAACATTAGAACAGTTTTTAAACAAAAAGCCCAACGATGATTGGAAAAGAGTATGACTGCCTCATACTGTCTCTATAATACTATGCAATATTGGTCTGTGGTAACTTGTTCCTGCCTTTCTAATAGAGACCGCATTTTATGAGTCATTAGAGAAAACGCTGTAGTTTTAAAATCTCTGCATTAGTTGAGCTGCAATAGTAACAGTTAAGCTAATACCGTTGTTATAAGTTGTATATGGAGAATTGAGAGATTCTACATACAATTAAAATTGCTTAGAAAAAATAAAACAAATAATGTCATCTGCTAATCGAAATGGGCGGGTGGCTTATTAGAAAATGAGACAAAAAGCGGGAAGAGAAAAGGTAAACGTAGCATTTTAGTAAGCAGCAGTAAAGACCAATTGAGTGCCTGACACAGACAGTTAACAGGTGAAAAGTTTGCTGACAGAACTCTTAATTCTGTTTTATATTTTGCAGGTCTTGCGTTACTTTGACTATGTATTCACTGGAGTATTCACCTTTGAGATGATTATAAAGGTCAGTGGTCTCAGGGAAATGTAGTGTTGACTACAAGAGGAATTGCAAAGTGTTTGGAAACTCTCATCCTTGTATCTTTTAACAGATGATTGACCAAGGTTTGATCTTACATGATGGCTCCTATTTCCGTGATCTGTGGAATATTCTGGATTTCATTGTGGTGGTGGGAGCACTGATTGCTTTTGCTCTCACGTAAGTTGCAATACCGGGTTAATAAATATATTTGGAATTAATGACCTTAGCTAGAAAGTTCACTATGTTACTGTCATATCCAACAGTGATATATTATAGACATTCCCAGGTTTAGTATGTGTTTTTTGGGGGGGAAGCATGCTTTACTAACAGCAAATATACAGTACCAGTCTGAAGATACCTGGGCAAGATTTTTATGGAACAAACTGGACAGAGGAGTCAAAGCAGCCTGCCAGAGCCCTACATCTCTAGACATTTCTGTAGGATACCTGGGAAGATATGTTTTGTGATTTCCTAGTGAGAATTCTTAACAAAATGCCTTGAGGGGAAAGTATTTTAAAGCATGTGTACTTGAACTTTTGACTGGTTCTCTACAACCTACAGTATGTAGCAGTAAGTAATTACTAAACCATTCACTGTTCCAAACTGAGTTGAAGTCACCATCAAACAAAAAACTGTGACGACGTGCTTGTTTTCTGCTTGTGTTTTCTCTGGAAGTATATACATTCAGTTTGTCTCTGTCTCCTCCTTCTTTGTTCCTGTGGATTATATCACTGTATGGCCATCAGGAATGTGATGGGGTAAAATATTTATTTTTTATTGTTAGATTGTAATTTTATGTTTAACTCTCTCATATATGTTGTTTTTCAGTTATCTTTTGTGATTTCTTGAGTTATCTTCTGTTGCATGCTGTACCAGTGTTAACTTAGACAATTGCTAGGCCTTTCCTACAGTGAATACACGGTATTCTAGATATAACTACAACTGAAATTATGTTTCTTTTCTTTTTCTTTTCTTTTCTTTTGGCAAAACCATTTTGTTTGTATTGTTCCATAATTACGTTTGTGAAGAATGATGGTCCTTGATGAATGGAAATGTTATTCCCCAGCATATGGAGGATGAGGGTATTGCTCATCAGTTGTTTTGGTATCCGCAGAAATAACAAAGGCCGGGACATTAAGACCATCAAATCCCTTCGTGTCCTCCGGGTCCTGCGTCCTTTGAAAACTATAAAGAGACTTCCAAAATTAAAGGTAATTGCTACAAGGATAAATATCTCAAGGGCACTAAAAAGAATATGTATATCAGACTGACATACTGTAGACACACCATGTGAATGTGTTAGTTGTAGGGTTTCACATTGGCAAAAGTGCAGTAGAACACATAGGACAATAGTATATTGTTAAATACTTTATTAACAGTGGGACTCACATGTTCATAAACTGTCAGTCAGAGCTGTCAGTCCTTCAGAGCCTCACATAAAGATTAGAAATTCAATGCAAGTCCATTTTTACAGACTGATCTTATACATTAATGACAAAAGAAATTCACTCACTACAAACAGGTGGCAAACTGGTTCAGTTTCCCTATCCCGTTTTTCCTGATGAGGGTCACAGTGGGCGCAAACTGTGAAGGTGAGCTCAGACCCTCTTGTTGCCCAAAATGCTTTCCAACTCATCCTAGGAGATTACTAGGATTTCCCAGACAAACATAGAGATATAATCTCTCCGTCGTGTCGCAGGTCTTTTCACAGTGGAATGTGCTTGGCATAACTCCAAAAGGAGTCTGCCAGAATACATTTTCCCAGAATTTCCAAACCACCTTAATGGACCCCTCTCAACTGGGAGGAGCAGCAGCTCTAGTTCAAGGCTCCCTCAGTTTGCTGTGCTTCTCACCCTGACACGGAGGGTCAGCCCAGCAATATGGCATAAAAACCTCATTCTGGCTGTTTATATCTACAGTCTTTTTTCAGTCATTACCCACAGTTCATGACCATAAGTGAAGCTGAGAACATAGACAGAGTGGTAAATAAGACATTTGTCCAAAAAATTAGGTCCTGCTTCACCACCACAGACCAGTACAGTGCCTAAAGAACTGCCAGTGCTACCCTAATTCTCCTCTCAACCTACCATTCCCTTCTTCTAATTGCTTATGAACAAGTCCACAAGATACTTGAACTCCTCCACCAGGGACAACTGTTCCCAAAAAGAGAGAAATCCTCTCTTTTGCAGAAGTAGACCATTACCTCAGACTTGGAGGTGCTAATTTTCATACCTGCTGCTTCACATTTGGAGGTGAACCGTTCCAAAGAGAGTGCCAAAGAGAAAATGACGACATCTTCTGCCAAAAAGTAGAGATGCCACCCGTAGTCCGCCAGCAGAATACCCTCAGAACATCGACTGTGTATTGATATCCGGTCCATGAAGATCACAGGCAGGGATGGAGACAAGACACAGGATTGTCGTAGTCTGAACACACACACGGAACGGAGTTGACTTAATATTGAGAACACAGATACAGCTCAGCACAAACTTTTCTTGTCCAGGGAACAAATACCACATATTGACCTGTCGACATTTAAATAAAATGTTGAATAACAAGCTAATTAACATGGTATTGCAAATGCTGTGAAAACAAGACTAATAGTTTGAGTCACTCTTTATTTCACACAAAAATACAATCATTAAATGATGTCAGAACATTACAAGTTCTAACCAGGTGGACCCTTCCCATACTTTGCTGTCTGCAGTATGTGTTGCTTTAGTTATGTGTAATAAATGCTTTGTTACATTCTAAGTCTATGTTATGTTAATTATGGTTTAGTCACTGGGGTTGGTTATTGTATAAGTGTGTTTGTAATTTTTGTTTACCCAGCCCCAGTATGGCTTTTGTTGTCTTAGATGTCCTTTGTGCATTTGTATAGGTTCAGGGGACAACTAAGGGTTTGTATCTGTGCAGTGATTTGTGGCGCACGACTGCCAGAGAAAACGTTTGATTTGAGTGTTTAAATGTGATTGTTATTGTTGAGATGTTAAGGGAACCTTGGAATGTCATGAAATGTAAAAGTATACCCTTGGATGGCTGGACTAAAAAAAACGGCAAAAGTCACCTTTAAGTACAAACTAGAGAAAAATGGTCGAGATTTGTGGTGGGAATTTGAATCATCTGTTATTGCGAGGGAAACATTCATAAAGTGAAATTGTAGCACTAAATGAGACTGTTTGTTATATCAAGTTGTTGTATTTCAAGTGTTCATAAATCGAAGGATGTCTGTAGATTAATTAATTTCTCCATAAACTGAAATTAAAGCTGTTAAAATTGCTGGTGGTTTATAACATTAATAAGCCTGATTCAAAATAACTTGATAATTTAGTCATTTTTGAACTTGACACTTTTTTGCTTTTGTTCTTTAAATTTGTCATAAATAACTTTTACTTGAGGCATTTTTTAAGCAATGGTACTTTTACAAGAGTATTGTTTTTACCTACTCATGGTAACTGAGAGGAAGTGGAATACCTAGCATCTGTAGGATGACTCAACCGAAAGGCTTTTCTCCCCTTCAGGACTGAGATAAATGATTTATTTTGACCTGTGTGGATGGAGGAAGTCAGTGTCTGGACAACTTAAAAGGCTTAACCTCTCTTGACCTAAGATGAATGGCTAGACCTTCTGTACAGAATGTCTGGCATTTGATAGCATTCTGAACTAAAACTGAATCTATGAGTGGTCTAATTTGACGGTATTCCAATGAGTGGGTGTGAACTGACTTTCTGTTCCTTGCTTAAGATGATATCAGTGGTGTCTGTTGTGATGTGTGTAATAGTGGAGGTCTTCACCTTGTTCACGTTTTTAAAAAAAAATTTTCTCAATGTCATTCTGTCTGTGCAGGCAGTGTTTGACTGCGTGGTCAACTCTCTGAAGAATGTCTTCAACATTCTTATTGTCTACAAGCTCTTCATGTTCATCTTTGCTGTCATTGCTGTGCAGCTGTTTAAGGGGAAATTCTTCTACTGCACTGATGGGTCTAAGGACACAGAGAAAGAGTGTCAGTAGGTGTCCTCTACTGATGTCCTTACTACTACAGAGACTGTGCAGATAACAAACATCAGAATGTCTTAGGCAGTTCACAATCTGTCATGAAAGGCAACTGATTTGTTCCTTTGTGCTATGCAGGGGCTACTATATTGACCATGAAAAAGACAAGAAGGAGGTGAAAAAGAGGGAGTGGAAGAGGCATGAGTTTCATTACGACAACATTGTCTGGGCCCTGCTCACACTATTCACAGTGTCAACAGGAGAGGGTTGGCCACAGTGAGTTGTATGAAGGGGAAGATGCACTTTATAAATTATATTATACTACTGTATGTGGAGTACATTGTCATGTATGCTATGCTTTTGCTTGAACAGAAGAGATCATTGAAATATTGCCTTAATTGTGCCTAATATTCACAGTGGAGTCTTCCTGTTTTCCTTTGTTTCACCTATCAATTCAGAGTTCTGCAACACTCAGTGGATGTGACTGAGGAGGACAGAGGGCCTAGCCGTGGGAACCGAATGGAGATGTCCATCTTCTATGTGGTCTACTTTGTGGTTTTCCCATTTTTCTTTGTCAACATCTTTGTGGCCCTAATCATCATCACCTTCCAGGAGCAAGGCGACAAGATGATGGAAGAGTGCAGTTTGGAGAAGAATGAGGTGACAAATTTATACATCTACAATCATGCACAATCATGCAAGCACAAACTTTTTATATACAGTACTGTGCAAAAGTCTTAGGCACCTGAGGGGAAAATGCTATAAAGCGAGGATGGTTCCAAACATAATGCCATGAATACTTATTAATCAATAAACCTTCTAAAAAGTGCAGTAGACAAAAAAAAACCTCAATCAGATCAATATTTGGTGGGACCACCCTTTGCCTTTGAAACAGCATCAATTCTTTTATACAAACTTGCATGCAGTTTAAGGTAGAGGTCGGTAGGTTCTTCCAAACATTTTGAGCAACTGGCCAGAGTTCTTCTGCAGACTTTGACTGTCTCTGCATGTCCTCCCAGACTGACCTGATCATGTTGGGATCAAGGCTCTGTGGGGACCATACCATCTGTTGCAGGATTCCTTCTTTTTGCTCAAGATAGTTGTGTATGAGTGAGATTGGGTGTTTGAGGTCATTCTCAGGCGGCAGAATGAATTTGGGACCAATCAGAAACCCCCTGATGGTAGATAAGAATCTACCTGTACTTCTCAACAGACACTGAAGGTGCACGCCTAACACTTTTGCACAGTACTGTATATCACTGTGCTTTAACTCTAGGCCTTAATTGGTTTCAAACCCCAACGATAATTTGTTGCATTTTTTGTTTAAACTAATTTTTAATAGCATTTGACTTTGCAGAAATGCAACAACATATACATACACATACTGTATTGACAAACTGTCAATTAGGTTGTAAAAGGGGGAAAAGAAGAAAAAAAATTACATTTTTTTGCTGGTACTAAAAGTATTGTCTCAAACCACAGTTGAGAACATGAAAATGAAACACACACTGTGCTAAAACACTATCTTATTGTAAGAATTGCTGCTAGAAAATCCCAAACTCAAAAGTAATAAATTAAAAATTCTTTTTATCAAATCTTTAACCTAAACTAAGAAAATAAATGTAAAAATGGAAAAACTAAGCTTCAGTCAAATAAAATGGTGGAATACAAATTGCTTGGGTGTTTTTGTCACTGTCCTTTTCATAGGTTATTGTTTCTGGTCTTTGCCCTTTTTGTGTTGAAAGTAAAACAGAAATTAGACCTGAGTGTAAATACCTTGTTAGAGAGTTTTTTCTCTCCTCTGTTTTCAGTATATGTGTCCACTTCCCTCAGTTCACTCATGAGTGATGCGTCATTCGTACTGAAATGGAAGATGCACTGTTACGGGAATGCTTTCATTTAATCAGTATTCTTTTAAATCCAATTCTGTATTTTATAATGACAATATAAATGTAATTATCCAAAAAGAAAATATTTGCCATTCAGAAAGATTAAAAATAATAAATTTAAAATAACACTATGACTGATTAACAGAAGACCTTTTGCAAGGTGTGTCCAAGACCGAACAGACTGTCAAGTCTTCTGAATATTCTCTGTAGAATATTGCAGGAGTATGATATTTCTAAAGTTGTACAGGCAAACAGGGGTAATACTCAAAGTCCATCCACAGCTACAGCTAAAATAGACTTTATAGCAAGAAATGCAGCCATCAGAGTTCTAAGAAAGTGAGAAAGCTCTATAATCCTCTAGTAAAAATCACTTCTTTAATTTTGTATCCAGAAAATCAGAAACATTATATTTTTGCATGAAGTGAAACAAAGTTTTCACCCTTAAAAAGTAACTGGAGAAATCAGAACTTTGGCATCTGGCTTCTGTCAGTTGTTCAAGCTGTAAGTTAAGCTATAATAGGGACAAGGGACATCCCTGCTGAGTACCTCGATTTGCTTTGACAGATGTAACTAACTGGAGCCAGTAAAATTTTTGTAACAATTTAAAGTTTCAGTGAATCCTTCAGCTGAAAACACGTTTCCAAGCATAAATGCAACCTTCAAACGATAACATGTAAAGAAGCCGTGGAGTGAGTATGCAAGGGTATGGTTTGCTGGTGGAATGTCACACCTGCATTAGAGTAACCCTGACGGCTTTGAGGCTGAACTTCACCACTGTTCTGACCCACTGACTGTGAAGCGGCCTGTCAGGTTGTGGAAAACTCTCGCAAACACACAAAGCAAGAGAGAAGATTCTCTCAGATCACAGGTGTCCCTTGTTAAATATTGACTGTCTCCCATTGGCTTCAAGGCACCACTCATACCACACCCTGAATGTCACGCTGGAAAGATCTGTATGGTTCTGTGAAAAGGTTCTCAAAACAAAGCATCAGCTCTGTTCAGGCATAGTGAGCTCTAGTTCCTCCTATTTCCTTCTCGACACTAGGTATAAATAGGTAATTTAAATATTTTCAAATTTTTGACTTTTAAATGTTTTACATTTTTCTACATACCACAGACAAAAGTGTGGCATTGACCTGCTGCGTACTCCTAAACATTTTCTAGTAGAACCTGAAAAAAGTGTTTGCACAATGATGAATAATGTTGATTGTGAAGCTGCTGCAGATCATTGTCTCCTTTTGTGACCTTTGTTTTGCTTTTCTTGTTTTGCTTTTTTCAGCGGGCTTGCATAGACTTTGCCATCAGCGCCAAGCCCCTGACCCGCTACATGCCCCAGAACAGGCAAACATTCCAGTACAGGCTGTGGCACTTCGTGGTCTCCCCGTCATTTGAGTACACCGTGTTGGCCATGATAGCTCTCAACACTGTAGTCTTGATGATGAAGGTAATGCTGCCTGCATTATAAGCTGTTTTTCCTTAATTCTGCATATTAGTACTGAGTAATCCTTTCAAATGCATATGAATATGTCCCTGTATTAATGAATTCGCATGTTTCTAAATGTTTGCTTAATGCTTTCCCTTTTTATGTGTCTCAGTACACTTTGCAATTGGCCTAAAATCTCACATGGCTTGAATTAAAGCATAACAATAAGATAGCAATAGTCATCCAAGCCAAGGGTCAGTTTTTTTCCAGCAAAGCTTTTATTCCACCTGTTCAGGATCTTTAGTCCAAACTAAATTGTACAAGACAATTACATGCTTAAGGATATGTTGTCTTTACTTGCTCATAATGAATTTGTAGTCGATTTAAAGTTTTTAAATTACGTCTGATAGTCAAGGGTTAAAATTTTTTGTTATAATTATGCAAATTATTTCTTAATTAAGATTATTTAATTATGAATCATTACAGGATGGGATTCTCAGGTAATGCATTCAGGATAATCTAAACCCCACTCTTTAGGATAATTGTGTCTCCTTTGTGGACGTGGGTCTTAAAACCCATGTTTAAGCGGTACAGTTTGTGATTATCTAACTTTTGGTCTTTAGAGAGAAATAAAGTATGATGCAATTGTATTCCTATTCATAGTTACAGTCCATATAAAGTTAGACGTTTTTCTCTCCAGTGAGCAATCATTCCTGTAAAAGTCACTGAGTCAGACAGTGTGGTCAGACTTTGAGACACTATGAGTCAGCACCTATGAATATATTGATCTAAATCCACCTGCCAGCATTTCACCTCTTCTCATTAACTGTCCTTGGACGGCAGAGAAGAATTATGGCTTGCATAGACTGAAGGATACTGGTTCAATTTTCCATACCTAAACTTTTTGAAAATGTTCTGACAGATTGTTTTTCATCCAAATGTGTTCTGACAACCTGTGACCTTTTTTATATCACATGGGGAAACAATTTAATTTCACTGTAGCAAATTTATAGAAATGTACAATTTCTTTTTAGTGTCTCCATTGTAAAAATAGAGTCTCCATATGCCTGTATATTTTTGTGTCACTGCACCTTTGCCCTTTCTGCCTCCAGTACTACTCTGCACCTGCAACTTACGACACAGTCTTGAAGCACTTGAACACAGCCTTCACTGTGCTCTTTTCCCTGGAATGCATCTTGAAGATCTTCGCCTTTGGTTTAGTGGTAATTCAGATCTCACAACCTACAGAGCTACCTGTTTCTTTATGGCTGAGTTCTGTGGAGCATCATACTTAATAGTGTCAACTCCTCCCTCTCCATTTACAGAATTACTTCAGAGACACTTGGAATATATTTGACTTCATCACTGTCCTGGGCAGCATTACAGAAATTGTGGTCGACTGGTTGGTAAGTATTTTACAAGTTGACTGGGTCAGAAGAAACTCTATACAGAAATCTCTTGCTTAAGGAACATAACTTGTTCCATTGTGGTCAATGTTCCTGAAACAAACTGTTAAGTATCATTTGTTTAAATGGGGAAATAAATAATGTGTTCCTGTTTTTACCAAACCCCTCTTTGTGCTTTGTGACTTTACTTTGAGTCCTATCTCTGTCTACCTGTACAAAAGCACTGTGGACAACTTTATATCCAAAAAATTGCTGATATATAACATACTCTAACAAGTAATCTCACTGTTATTTTGTTGCTTTATTTTGTTGTTCTTGGCTACAGTAGGTAACACTGATGTCTTACAACTCCCAGTGCAGTCTGTGCAGAGTTTACATATGCTCTTCGTGTTGGTGTTTATTTCCTCCAGATGCTACAGTTTCCCACACATTCTGGAGACTTATGTCTTAGGCAAACAGCTGACTCTTAATTGCCCTTAGTGTTTTTGTATGTGTGAGTGAATGAGTGTGATTATGAACACCCCTGTGATGGAATGGATCACTGGAAAAAATGTAACCTACCTTGCGGTTCTGCGATAGGGTCTGGACCGCTCTAACCCTGTACTATACACTGATAAGGGTTTGGCACCGATAAAGACATCAGTAAGTTACTGAGAGATGCTTGAAAGCAGGCACACAGCCACAAAACAGCGGAGATGCTCTGGAGATACCACACCCTAATGCAAAGGGAGAAAGCTGAATTCCCAAAGCTGAATTTTTAATTGAAATTTCTGTTTTTTTTGTTAGGCATTTCTCATAAGTGTGAGTTAATAGTACATTCTACAAATTTTATTATATAAATGACATTTGCTGGTAAGTCCAAATTATGAACATTTGTTGTACAAAGGAAACCTATATCTGAGTGTTAAGTGGGGCTCCAACGAAACGATTTTCAGCGTGTGATTTTATTTACTAGACAGGGCCTTTATGTATCTATGCTTTCCTGCTCACTTGTTCCACTCATTAAATTCCCCTTCTGCCTTTTCTGTCTCAAGTCGGTAAAAATTTTCAACATGAGTTTCCTGAAGCTCTTCCGGGCAGCCCGACTGATTAAACTGCTGCGGCAGGGGTACACTATCCGCATCCTGCTGTGGACCTTTGTCCAGTCCTTCAAGGTTAGCTGTCTTCCCTTTGTGCCTCATAGAGAAAATTGCTACTAGCCTTTATTGAATAGAACAATGGAAGAATGAAAGGATGTTTTGAGCCCTTTTGTGGTTTTGTGTTTTTTGTAGGCGCTGCCCTATGTATGTCTGCTCATTGCCATGCTGTTCTTCATATATGCCATCATTGGGATGCAGGTAATCAAGTGTTGCTTTGCACGACACTGACCTTGTTTGAGTTACTTGAAAATAAGTAATAAAAATGTAAATTGCTAGAGTCTGGACACAGCAAAATGGATGCCGGTTTTACATTTGTATTGACGATTTGACATTGTGTCAAACCAATTTTATTACATGATTGCAGCTCACTTAAGTGTCCTTCAAAATATGTTTGCAGGTGTTTGGAAACATTAAACTGAATCATGAAAGCCACATCAACCAACACAACAACTTCAGAACTTTCTTCAGTGCCCTGATGCTCTTATTCAGGTGTTGATCCACAACAGTTTTTTGTGTGAATCTTGCGTGAATAATGAAACATCCAATAATTATTCTACTAATTTCCAATAGAAGAAATGACTATGCTGTCACTCCGTGGCAATTAAAAAGAAACCAAAAACACATTTATTCAACAATGTTTGACATCTAGTATTGTTACAGGAGTGCCACTGGGGAGTCCTGGCAGGAGATCATGCTGTCTTGCCTTGGGGGTCAAAAGTGTGAGAAAGACCTCTCCATTGAGCCGTCTTTGGACCTCCTGGATCACGGGGGAAGCTGTGGCACCGACTTTGCCTACTTTTACTTTGTCTCCTTTATATTTTTTAGCTCATTTCTGGTGAGCATGCAGGCAGGAAGTGTTATGTTTGGTAGGAGAGTAGTAGTGGCAGATTATGGCACACCTGTCAACATTAATGCTTTCTCAATTGTGTACTTGCAGATGTTGAACCTCTTTGTGGCCGTGATCATGGACAACTTTGAGTACCTAACTCGAGACTCCTCTATCCTGGGTCCACACCACCTGGATGAATTTGTGCGGATTTGGGGGGAGTATGATCGGGCAGCATGGTGAGGGAATAGCAGTATTATTGTCTTTAACTTGCAAGCCTTTCCCACCTGCCCATCCACCCTCTTCTGTTTAGCATACACAACCAAGTTAACACAGAAACATGAGAAAAATTCATTCTTTGTGCTTTTTAATTAACTGTGCACAAAGGCTTGCTGTCCTACTACCCAAGATAAGGAAATTAACTTGTAGGTTTGTTTAACAAATGCTACTTTTGCTGCTACTGTTATTTTCTGTAGTATAGATTCTTTTCATGAAGCATAAGTTTCTCAAACATTAAAGTTTTTAAAGCACAGTAACAGCTGACAATGAACAGACAGGAGTATTGAGAAGAAAACACATGCCATTGAAAGGAAAGTGAACAAAGTTCCTGCAAAATCCCGCACACTGCACTTGCATATATTCTGCACGCAGATTTTTATGATGTGTATTTTTTTATCGCTCAATTTTTAAAATTGTTTTGCAATCATTTATATGAGTAACAACTCACATGTGCAAATGTATAGTTTGTATTGCAGTTCATGTTCCTCAAGAACTTGCCTTTAATAATATGTTACGTAAATATTATATGCTGATTATTTTTTGGTACCAGCCCTACACTGATTCACATTCCAATTTATAGACGTCAGTTAACTGAAGTGTGAAGTTAACAAATTTGCTTTTCTTCAGGTATTATACGCTGGGCTTCTATTTATGCCTGCTCGCTGAGTTGTCACATGCCAATGTCTGACATATCGGATATATGACTAGGTGTTAGCCTGCTGTACTTGTGTCCAGTTGTTTGCCAGCGTGTCATACAGTCTGTAATCTGCTCTGTCTGCTGTGTTGATAGCGTCTACTTCTGGGAGTCTGGGGCATTCCGTGTCCCCCTGTTCAGTGGGACCAGCACAGACACCTAAGTGAAGAGGTTCTGAGCACAGCTGTTTTGTGTGACCCTAACCCTAAGGAGTAGTGAACCCCTGGTTCTGCTCTTTACAGTGCTGTTTCTATGGTCTGCACATGTGCACAGACAGGAGTTTGTGTCAATGGACCCTGAGAGCTATGTTACCTTTCAGGAACTCATTTGTTTGCAATGAATGCTTATGTACACAGAGGTAGAAATTTCTTATTATCTTAAGGTTGCTGCCAAGACGCTTGATTGGCTGTGGCAGACATTTAAAGCCATTGAGAATATGTAACTAAATAATATGGTGCTGCTTTTCAGATTTAACTTTTCATCATAAATGGGTAAAAGATGGTATATATTTGTGAAGATTAAGATTATATACTTGTTGAATTAATTAAACAACAATTGTCAGTTTTGTTTGTAATGACCATTTAAACTAAAATTTCTGCAATTTCTAGACAATTTTTACTTCTGATCAGTGAAATGTCTTTGTGGAATATTACAAACGTTTATTTGCTTACAAATCAATTTTCCATTTGCTGTAATCCTGACCAGCACACTTACCTTATAGTAGATTGCACCTTTATTATATCATTTTCTACAAATGTTGGCATTTTCTTAAAATTTATATAGAAATACGAACATATCTTTACTCCATACATGCACAATAACCTTTAGTAATACTGCCATCTCTTTATGGAGTAATGATAAGACAGATGTAGTAGTTGTGAATGTAACCTGATGCACATGCTCCAGGCCCCAGACTGCTACTCCTGTGCAGGTTATACAGGTGGTGGTGCTGTGGTTTAGACTTGCTCCTCCTTTCTAACATTGCAGGTTCAGCAGCTGTCAAGACAGAATCTGTCCTTGCTCTTGCATTGCCCAGCAGTGGGGCACCCCTCCCCCACACACACTGATTCTTAACAGCAATGTGTTCTCTTTCCAGTGGAAGGATTCATTATAAGGACATGTACAAAGTAGTGCGAACAATTTCACCTCCTCTGGGCTTTGGAAAGAACTGCCCCTACAGGGTGGCGTGCAAGGTTTGGATCCCCACTAACTCTACCCCCTGCCCTTAAACCCTTCAGCCATTTTATTTAAGCATCTCCTCTACTCCGTCTCCTAGCAACCTGCCAGCCACAACCCTCTCATTGGTCTACCTGCACAACCTGGGCATCTTTCTGCTCCAGACCAAGGAATGACTGACATGGCCCTATGGCAAAAAGGCAGGGCCTCCAGTCCTATCTGTCACCCCTGACTGACTGGGAACCTGCTTATCTCTTTAAAGTAAAACATTCAGTAGCTATGACATATTTTCAGTCAGCTGTTTCATAAATACACCTTTCAGTCTTTTGTGTGGTGATGTAAATCCATGGATATCCAGTCTCTGCTCTGGTAAGCTTCCCTGCATTGTTTCCGCCCCAGTTTAACCCAGAGTGGTCACCTGACAGCTACTGGAGGCCCTCTCTCTGTGCCCTCATCTTATCCAATGGTTCAAATGGGAATATGGAAACACTACCTGCATGAGTGTTCTCATATTGAGACTGGGGTTATGATGGGATGTTTGTTTGCATGCAACACCCCCTCCTAGCCCCTTTCTCTATGTTTGTTTAGCATGTTTACTAAGGGATTCTGGGTAGAACCACTCAACACAGGAGCTGACCAGTCATTCCTTTGCTTGTAAGGAGGTTTCTCTCTTCTTTGGTTGGATTCTATGCTAAGACAGCATAGAACGGCTAAGAAAAGCTGTTTTTGTTTAACAGCTTCCTCTCCCTCCTTTTCTGTATAACTTGCCTTGAATAACTTTCTTTTTGTTATTTCTTCCCTTTTTCCAATTATTCCTTCTTGTCTCTGTCTTCCCCTCCATGCCCCCACTCCCACTTATCCTTGTCTCCTGTATCCCTGCAAATGCCTGCCCTATCCTTCCTTCCTCTTCCTCTTCCTCTTCATTGTCCCTTGGCTTTCTGCAAGTGGCCGCATTCATTACACTGACATGTATGAGATGCTGACCCACATGTCGCCGCCACTAGGCCTCGGCAAGAAATGCCCATCCAAAGTCGCTTATAAGGTAGACTGAAGAATGATATGCTTAAACATCATGCCAGATAATTTAGCTTTGTTTTTATTCTGGTGAAACATGGTCACAAACAGAGAAAGGAGTTGTGTTTCTGAACTGTTCTTGTTGATCGTCTGCGTCTGTATCAGTCTGTTTTATTTATGAATTTGGGTCTTTTTTACTTGTACGTTTAATTGACATTAATCATAATGTTTTATAATAAGGAGTGGTATACATGCTTATAAGCACAAGGCTATATGCAGGACACTCGTGATTCTGTTTTCTTTAACCCTGTCATTAGTCTTGACCTCGCATTCTTTCTAATATTATGTTTTTATACACACACACACACACACACACACATATATACAGTACTGTGCAAAAGTCTTAAGCACCTGTGGGAAAAGTGCTATAAAGCGAGGATGGTTCCAGAAATAATGCCATGAATACTTATTAATCAATAAACCTTCTAAAAAGTGCAGTAGACAAAAAAACCTCAATCGATCAATATTTGGTGGGACCACCCTTTGAATTTAAAACAGCATCAATTCTCTTATGCAAACTTGTATGCAGTTTAAGGTAGAGGTTGGTAGGTTCTTCCAAACGTTTTGAGGAACTGGTCACAGTTCTTCTGCACACTTTGACTGTCTCTGCATGTCCTCCCAGTCTGATTCGATCGTGTTGAGATCAGGGTTCTGTGGGGACCATACCATCTGTTGCAGGATTCCTTCTTTTTACTCAAGATAGTTGTGTATGACTGAGATTGGGTGTTTGAGGTCATTCTCAGGCTGCACAATGAATTTGGGACCAACCTTCATGGTAAATAAGAATCTACGTGTACTTCTCAATACACATTGAAGTTGCATGCCTAACACTTTTGAACAGTACTGTATATGTGTGTGTGTGTGTGTAGTTATATTACTTATAATATTATAATATTCCATAAATATATTTTGATACTGTTTTTCTGTGGAATGACTTTAAATAGTGTAAAAATCTTGAAACTGGATTTTTTTGGACCCGGATTCCTTTTTGTGAGTTTCATGTTTGGATTTCATTAAAGTCATAAAATAATTCAATTTTGGAGGAGAGCTATACAAAGGATCTCATGTACGCTGCATGTTAGAACACAGCTCTCAATTTTTGTTTAAACATGGTGTTTGAGTGGGCATTTTCCAACGAAAATGCAAGATATTTTTATACTTTACTGTCCCTTACTAGTTTCATCAGTTTTGTTGTTCTCAATTTTTGTTGTTGTCTTCCATAAGTAGTAATTTAGTTTATTACAGCTGATGTTTTATTTGGTTTGTGTTGTCAAAAAATTGTGCTTTGTTTTATGTAAGGGGTTAAATTGAAGTGTCTTCATTTTTTCCCTGATATGTAACCTGGAGTTAAGGCAGAGGTGTTGCAATGATCCTCCACTTGAAAATCACATCCACAGTGTCACTTCATTCTTGTTAAGAGCATGTGTGTCCTCCTTGCCCTCTATTTCTCATGACTACATCACTGTCCTCTGTCTCTTGTGCTTGTGTGCATGACTGTGCTGCCTATCAAAGACAAACATGCTTCTGATCTGCATGCAGTGTTCTTTAGTGTCTGGTCTGATGCTGATGAGAGGTGTTTGGTTATGATGAAGTCTGTTGGGAAAAGTTCCTTTGCACTTAGATCTTTCAGTGAGAATATGCTACTCTATATAGATGCAAAAAGTGCTGCATATGCTGTATAACTTTCTACAGTAATAGAGGAGCAAAAAAAACTTCTTTGTTTTGCATTGTTTGGATTTTCTCATTGTAAACCAGTCTCAGACGCTACGGGAAATCATTTACCTTGTGTAAGACCTTCACTCAGAAACAAGTGGGGAATCCTTCCCTAAGCTTCAGGAAGAAATTGTGAGGATTTAAAAGACCCAACTCTAACTGTACTGAGACGGACCAAAACATCTTCAGAATTATGTGGTACTGATGCATCAGTTGTTTGCGCTTCTTGACCCTCTGTCTGTCAATGGCAGGCTTTGATGTTTTGTACCTGTCATGTTTGTTATAAACATGTTCATTCCTCTGTATGAATAACCTCAGCGATTGGTGCTCATGAACATGCCTGTGGACGAGGAGATGACTGTCCATTTTACATCCACCTTGATGGCTCTGATTCGGACAGCCTTGGAGATCAAAATACCCAAAGGTATGAGTCAGTGTTGACGGGAAATGGTCTCTTATCTTTCCTAACTGGTTTTTGGTGGCTTTCATTTTATTATTTTTTCACCACTCCCTAATATTCTCTAAAGGAGTTTAACTGATATTTACTGGAGTGATACAGTATGGTTAACAATGCTTTGAGAACTTTAAAAAGAACTTGAAAAAAGATATGCATTGCTGAGTGTATAGAGTGCAGTTTGTGAATTTGTCAAAAGGGCAGAAAAACAGTTTTCTATTTGTCAGTATTTCCAGAGGATTTCAGTCACACGTATGATATTACATCAGCTGAGCTAATAATTATAACATAAAGTGTTTCAGGCTGAAGCTATGGTGGCCAACATTTTGTCAGTGTTGTTAGCAAAGAGTTTTGCATGGTATACCTGCTTACTTTTTCCAGGAGGTGAGGACCGAGGCCAAATGGACATTGAACTGCAGAAAGAGATCAGTGTTATTTGGCCTCACCTTTCCCAGAAATCTCTGGATCTCTTAGTTCCTATAAATAAAGGTGAGTCACAATGATACAGCTTGTTCCATAGACAGACAGTGTGTAGGGAAACTTACGTGCAAGGCGCAGGAAAAAAAAATAAAACAACTTAGATTTGGTGATATTTTCAAGGTTAACTACTCATACAGACGCACAGACTGTCCTCAGCTACGACATTCTCAACATATGACGGACTCTCGCTTCTGACAGTCAATAATAAACGAATAAATAAATAAATAATAGTAATAATAATTTTAAAAATGGAATAGATGAAAATTGGCAAAAATATATTTTTAATGATTTCTAAGAATTCTAGCAAACGGATGAGCACCTTATAGCTAATTGAAACGTGTACATGAACATCTTGTAATGTACAATGAATGATACCTGTACAATATTGTAGTACGATACCATCTGCTGAGAGGTATATGAAAACATATACAGTACTACTACACTAGTACATGCTTATAGCTTATATTGTAGATGAAACATATTCCAAAAATGTAATGTTAAAAGCAGTATAATATTGTGTCTGTGCACTTTACATCTGTGATGTCATGGCGTAACAATTTGTGAGGTGAACACTGTACAAGGCTGTGTGCTAAACACACGTCCTGCCCACACACAGCCAGCACCTATCTTCTTAGGCCTCACACAGCATTATTTGTTTGCACAAGCAATAAACGTTCCCGCAGTTTGCTAAAAATAAAGTACAGTATGGCACAGAATACCAAAGTGTTTAAAAATTATGAACATACTGTACTTTTTTAACAGAAACTTTTTAAATAATATGGAACTGAATTATTTTATAATGGTATGGATAATATACTGTGGCCAAAAATAAAACAGAACAGGTCAAAAAAATCAGCGAATCTTGAAAATAAGTTACCATACGATCCGACTTATGACCAAAACGATTTACTACCTGGCTATCAGTCCCTAACCTGGTCGTAAATTGAGGACAGTCTGTATAAGATGGAACAAAATACAGTTTTTCCTAGGCCATGGTGCAACAGCACACTAGACAAACAGCGTAATGTCACAGAACAACAAAAGGTGGCAGCCAAGTAGTATTAAGATAACAGATGATGTAAAAAAACTAGACTGACAGAGTATAGGTATGTTAATAGTATAATGAGTAGGTAAATAGGTAAATATATGGCTATTGTCAGTAGATGCAAGTAATGATGTGCAAATAAATGTTATGATTTACACAATTCCTTGGCAAAGGGTTGATGGGGGCAGGAGACCAGTGCAGACAATAATGCAGATTATAGACATGACAGTGCAAACATTAGAAAGACATTAAAAAGAGACAGTTTTACAGTGGTAATAGTACAATAGTGGGTGTGTAGTTAGTAGTGATCTGTAATACAACGCACTCAGTCATTTCGCAGTGTATAGTGTATCTAAGCCTGACTAAGCCCATTTTTTTGTCCAGTGAGAAAACACAGGCAAGGGGAATTAATGATCTCGGGGGAAAAATGAGAATAGTTTAGTACACTGATATTTGCTGAAGCACAGCAATCTTTTGAATCACATATATTACTCAGTACCTTTATCTCCTTAGCTCAGCAGCAGTTTAATAAATAGTGTGCTGAACTGTTGAGTGGTTTTTCAGCTAGCGACATGACAATTGGAAAGATCTATGCCGCCATGATGATCATGGACTACTACAAGCAAAACAAAGCCAAGAAGTTGAGGCAGCAGCTGGAAGAACAGGTACAGAACCTAGTTTGATGGCATCTGTTGTAATGGACATGTAGTCCTGTCATGGCTTTCAACTTCTGTTTTATATTATAAGCTTTTCAGCATTGTCAGTCTTGACTCCTCATTTGTAATCATAGAGGTATGTGACATAATCGTCACTTTCTTTTGCAGAAACACGCTCCAATGTTCCAACGGATGGATGCATCCTCGCTGCCTCAGGACATACTCACCAATGCCAAAGCCCTGCCTTTCTTGTCCCACAGTGCTGGATCAGGCCTGTAAATATTGCTTACCAAAGCCTCTGTTAGTCCAGTAGAGGTAGAGGTAGACAAAAGATTGCAGGGTATAATTATTGCATCGTGTGCTGGGTTTACACATTTTGCTGATTTTTTTCATTTCATGCAGTTGAGGAAGAAATGTATGATTCTTCATCCAGTCACTAGGTCTATGTGTGGCTGTAGGCTGCTTGTGTCCCATGTACATATGGTATCCATTATGTACACTAACATATCTGTACGGTTTGTCCAGGAATAAGTCAGAGACTTGATACGAACATCTCAAAAAGTGATGCATTTCAGCTTCTTTTCTCATGTATTGATTCAGGACCAGGGGAGGATTTTCGGCCCTTAGTCCAATTTCCCCACAGGAGATGTTTTTGCAGCCTGACAAGACGCCTGATGTGGAGGATAAGGATGACTTCCATTACCACCATCATCTTCACCACCATTACATGGTAAGGAGATAACAGCAGGGCTCCTACCAGTTCTACTGGACAGGACAAGAAAGGCTCTCAGTTGCATTTCATTTTGACCATAACCAAACAGTCACACACTTACTTTTTAAAGTAATTATACCTTTAATGGTTGTCACTGAGAGTGTAGTATCAATGCTGTCGGACTGGGGGTCAATATCAAGGGGGTCTGATAACTACACCATCCCCAGAGTCTTTTGCTGCCTCCTGTCTGACTCTGTGACTTGGTCACCACAGCTTTTATGTTGAACATACTCTGTTTCCACAGATCAGCACCTAAAGATATCACAGACAATCTTGCTGTATTCTCATGTACTTGTTGACATTTTATAGGTGCCTTTTCTTCTCTATATAAATCTCTAAGTTTGTAACTGTATTATAAAAAGAAAAAAACGATGGCAGATGTTGTTAGCAAAGTATCATCTTCACAGCCTCGTTACAGCACTGATAAATTTGGTCACCTGTCAGCCCTGTGAGTCACTGGGCCCGATTGACCGAAATGACTGGCAATCAGCTGCGCCTTCTCATGTACATTCATATTGTGGTTCCTCCATTGATGAAGTATGCAGCCTTCATCAGAACCCTGTGTTTATTTTCTTCAGACCATATTCTCACAACCTTCCCCATCATCTGTCCCCAAATGTTCCACTGTGTGCTTTTGGTCTTCTTTACTACACTCTCCAGATCATTTGTGATAACTGAGTGAATTTGTTTCAGATGTTTTCTTCCTGTTTGTTTCTTGCCTCTTTCAAGGAAGTTATTCACACTTTTTTATTTGTGATAATCTTGGCTATACCTGCAGGTTTTTATTTAGATGCTTTGAAGGAACAGTTTTCATTGCATAAATCTTGCTACTCTATTAGTTGTATTCTTATAAAGCTCTCTTCTCAACAGAGAGATGGAAAGCACTGAAAAGTCAAGCAAATACTCTGATTAGCAATGAAAGAAAACAAATAAATGACCAAAAAGTACAATTTGCAACCAGATCTAAAATCAAACAGTTTGCAGTTGAACTCTAAAATCAAAGAAATGAGAGCAAAATAAACCACTGAGGTTCCAAGTGCCTGAGGCTACCCACTATTTCTGGACATTCTAGTGTAGTACAACAGGCCTGTGAAAGAAATAGCTATAACTAAGCAGACCAGTTCAATAAGTCAATGCCAAAATGGCATCAGCAAATATATAGTACTGTGCAAAAGTGTTAGGCATGCAACTTGAATGTGTGTTGAGAAGTACAGGTAGATTCTTATCTACCATCAGGGGGGTTTCTGATTGGTCCCAAATTCATTCTGCAGCCTGAGAACGACACCCAATCTCGGTCATACACAACTATCTTGAGCAAAAAGAAGGAATCCTGCAACAGATGGTATGGTCCCCACAGAGCCCTGATCTCAACATGATCAAGTCAGTCTGGGAGGACATGCAGAGACAGTCAAAGTCTGCAGAAGAACTCTGACCAGTTCCTCAAAATGTTTGGAAGAACCTACCGACCTCTACCTTAAACTGCATGCTAGTTTGCATAAGAGAATCGATGCTGTTTTAAAGGCAAAGGGTGGTCCCACCAAATATTGATCGATTGAGGTTTTTTTGTCTACTGCACTTTTTAGAAGGTTTATTGATTAATAAGTATTCATGGCATTATTTTTGGAACCATCCTCGCTTTATAGCATTTTCCCCACAGGTGCCTAAGACTTTTGCACAGTACTGTAGAAGTTATAATCCAGTCATCAGTCATTAGTTTACATACAGTGCAAACCCTGGCACTTCCCAGACACAGGTCTAGGAGGGAGTGGCAATGCCCCAGTACGATAATATTCAGGCAGCTGACGTATGAACAGAAAAAGGGGATGAGATACAGAGTAGATCATTAGACTACCTGAAACGCTAGTTGGAAGAAATCAGTCTTCGGTTTTAAAGGCAGACTGAAGATACATCTTTCACATTATTTGTTAATTAATTCCACAATTTAGGGCCCCTCAAGCTAAAAGTGTCAGTTCTTAAACATCTTTAAACTTTGTTGGTATGTTGTGAACCAAGCACAGTTGGGTGTGTATTTGGTAATAAGCATAGGTAGGGTGACCCTAATCCCCTAAGCACCTTATAGGTTTTAAGAAGTATTTTGAAATCATACCTGTAAAAGGTAAGTAGTCAGTGTCAACAATGAAGAATGGGAGTAAAGTGTTCTTTTTGCCTCCAGTGATATTTTTAGCTGCAGCATTTTGAACAAGTGCAAGAGGGAATCTACCTGTGTTGTGCTTCTGGAGATGAAGGGGTGGACTAACTTTTTGGTGTTTGATCTGGAGAGAAAGTGCATTAGTTTCCAAATATTCCTTTGGTTTGAAAAGCCAGATTTTGTGAGTTGATATAAAGCTTGTATAAAAATGCTGATTCAAATGAAGATTCATAGTTGATGTCACAAGCTATAACTATATACTTTTAATCGAGTCATTGAACTACTTGGGAATTTTGTATCCTAAATACAGGATCTTTGTTTGTACCTGAATGCATAATTAGTGATGTAACCTGGAGTCACTGGATGGTTCCAGTCTTTCAAAATCAGGCACCATTACCCATGAGACCTGATCACAGTGGACCAAATCGGTGTCTAAGTTATACTGCTTGGACCCATTGTTCAGCTTTGTGGATCCATGACCATTGTCCTTTCCACAGACTCTAGAACAATTCTGGTAGCCTTAGACCTCTGACTAATTGTGATGCCCAGCATGCTTTAAATCTTATTCAGTGCTCTTGTTCAATTGCTCTAAAACCCCTAAATCTTGCCCTCAAAACATTGGACTGGTGCTGCTACTCCAGTTCCTTATACTTCACCACTTTCCTCCCATTGGCCTCCTCCATGCATTCTTCCCAAGGGCACGTGAGCATTTAAGAATATCACTTGCCTCAGGGTTTCAAATAGCAAGACAATTTGTGGCATTAGAGGTGCCTATGTCATTGTGACTAAAAACCTAAATAGCCTTCCTGTGTTGCACTTCAACTACCAGCTGCATGCCATCAACAGAAGTGATAAACTAGCGTTGGGTGCTGGCGTTGAACCTTCCTCTATTGTACTGAATACGTCCTCCTGAATGAGCTTGTGCCTCTCCTTCCCCCCCAGACCATGATGGAACAATGCCCAGATCATTTCTTCAACATGTGGGTGTGTCTACCACCACACTGGGCTGAAGCTGTGACCTTGCCTGTCTTGCTGTAGCCAGTGTAATTAATGTCCAGTCTAAATGCTTGATTCAATGACTGCAGACTCTGTTTTGTCTTTACTTGTAAGTTCTGAATTGTCAACTTTTGTTAGCTACCTTGCCTATACTTACTATATTACTATTGATAACAGTAATGATATCCCTCAGGCTGCTGTCAAACAACTTTACTAAACATAATGGTTTCTCCAAGATGATTGGATTTAGTGTACTTATTATTGGGCTTTTCCATCCTTAAATTCTCCTTCCTTTTTCTTCCTTACCTTACACTTCAATGGGTTGAAGCATATCCTGCCCAACCTAATGAAATGACTTAGCCATTGCAAAATCCTTCTGCATCCTGTAATGAACAGTAAAGGCTCTAAAAGGTATTTTCCTGACACCTGCCATTAGGATGATCAAAGTGTCTTTGAGATCCTGTTTCCTATGTGGTCATGAATATGCTTGGCCAGAGCAAATGGGTTCACAGAGATGATACAACCTATAGTTATTCTCAAGCCAATGGCACTCAGATATATCCTCTTCTGTCAAGATCCTAATGCTGACATCACTGAAGTAATCCAGAATCAGACTCTTCATCTTTCTCGGCCATGATACAGCTCCAGTGCCGTCTCTACCTGCTTTTGCTTTATTGAGCTTTAGGCTTCTGTGAAGTCAAGTCACAACACAGCTAAATTTCCCTTCGATGCCTTCCTGATCAACTGTATGTTCCGAGCACCCCGCTACCCTGGGCAATCACCCTTTCGGCATGAAAATTTCAAGACACGCATTCCAGAGCAGGAATGCTGTTTAATGCTGAATGACACTGATGAAAAATAACCGTGAAATAGTTCTAAACTTCTCACGGCTTTTTTAAATTCTCTTGTTTGGAGATTTGCACCCCTTCAGTGTACCTCCACTACTGTGTCACTGCACCTCTTCTCGAAGTCACCATCAGAATCCTCCCAAGCCCATGTGTCTGTAGGTGTTTAAATGTTAATTGCAATAACTACTCTAAATACAGTCAAGAGTGACGGAAGTTGTTTTTGGTGATTGGACCCTAGAGAAAGAACTGACTGTTCCAACTTTACATCCTCTGGTATCGCTGTGCATCGTTCAACTATACAACCATCCATGTTGTAAAGCATAACAGCAGTAGCTTAAGACAATGTTTATAGATCTGGGTGGCACAGCTCGATCTTGCCTTGCCAACAGCTTTTCATCCCTCTTTCCAAGTCCTTACCTGAGGTGTTCTGTGGATGGTTGTCGATCTCCACCAAAGGACAGAGAAGGTTCAGCTTGCATTTCTGTACCAGGAGTCAAGTAATGACCTCAACGTGATCTGCTATAAAATATGCCCATTTTCTGGCCCTTGCTTTCTTCTGTCATATCACTTTGTCCTTCACAGACACAAGTCTCTTGCTTAGAATGCACTTCATCTCTATCAGTGCTGCTTTTCCTTTCTGTTTGTTTCCTAAAAGCACCTCTGTGAGTTCTTATGTTATGTCCTGACTCATTGCTTCATTGTCTCTGGTGTGCTCGATGCCAAACCTCTGTACTGATAAGCAAATGATTATGGCTTAATGGAGGCCTGTTGTCAACCTTCGCAGTTGCCTTGACCACGTTATCTGCATCTCGACTGACACTACACTCTCTAGTTAGCTTAAGGAGACGTGTCCTGATACCTTTCTGCTACTGTTATTAGGGGGGGTCCCGCCTTGTGCCACCTGGTGGTTCCACGGAGTGTGAGTTTCCTCTTGGCTCGAATCCTCTTTTGTCTTATAAAGGATACCTGTCTGTAGTGTCACGGACCCCCTCTACCATCAAGCATTTGATTTGTGTCTGATGAATCTTTTGTCCGTTGAGGCTCTTGAACACCTTGCTATACGCGCATTCTACAGTCGATATTTGCACAAAACTGGTTTCTTAAATCCTTAATTCTGTGCCTCTGGATCACTCATTGCTCACCTTCCCTTGGTTTTGCCTGATGTTATGGTTTTACTGATCTATAAATAGCTTAACGTGGTTACCATCTTCACAAAGGGTGCAGAACAGTCTGCCAGGCCCACCTGCCCTGTTTGTCGCAGTATCGTCTCTTTACAGCTGCCACCAAACTATTCTCCGTTTCCAGCAAGGCTGTTCCACATTGTGAGCGAAGAATCCAGCTCAAGCACTTGTTTCTTTAATCCTTTGACAATGGCTTACATTATCTCATGTCCGCACTCATGTTCATCTTCTGTGAACTTTTTGTCATGTGTAAACATTGATATCTTTTGTGTCAGGGACGAGGCTGTGTTGTTATGGCTTTTTTTCCTTTTTTTGAGAGGCTGCGTAAAACTCAATATACCTAAAAATATAGTGTTCCAGCAACAGTGATGGTTTAAATTGAAGGTATGTGGGGTATTTTAAATAATTATTTTGGAATCATAATTATTTTTGGCAAACATTCTATAGGCAACACAGAGAAGACATATATACTGTATGAAAATGTAAGATTTCATGTGCTTATATTTCCCTGTGGCCTCTTTAGTAGCTCTATATGTTCAGCGCTTTTAAATTGCAGACATTTTTCTAGTGTTTACCAGGACCAGGCAGTTAGAAGAGAGGAAGATTAAAATGAACATCAGTAATTATTCTAAAAAGAAATTGTAATTCTGGTAAAATTTGTCACATGTATGATTTAAGTTTACAGTAATTTATTGTATTGTATATGTATTGTATCGTATTTTGACAATAGTCTGATTTCTGGTAAATAATTGTGTGCCCCAAGGGAATTTAGATTTTTTTAATTCTGTGCTTTAATGGGTAAATATACTTGAAAACTGTTAACTGTACATATCTAACATTGTGAATTAACTTGGACAAATTTTTAGCTAAATAAATAATCATAATAATTTTAAATTGCATACAGATATGAATACCTTAAACACCAGATGCAGCAAAGTTGGATTTGACATAAGATTTTTAACATAAGTTTTTACTGCGTTATTATAGACTCATAAAAATGTAATCTACTGCAGTTCTGATCTACGGATGAAGGTTAACTTGAAGGCCAGTCTAGTCTTTGCTGTAAACCGTCTGTATTCCTCCCGTCTTTCTTCTCAGCACAGAAAAGGTGGTGGAGGATGATTAAGACACACAGATGAAACCAAACATCTTAGAGCCACGTTGTGTGAAATTTAGATAGAAACCAACAGTATTACATGCTGCAGTCACAGTCCCCACATATGAATACACTCATATATGGGGGAAGATTCCAGAACTTCAGAGCTATTCCAGAATGAGTCAGTGAAGCCAGAAGCCTGCTGTTAAGATTTGGTAGGAACTGAGACAAAACTGAACAAAACACGACTGTAAGTTTGTATACGAGGGGAGGTCCTTCCAATGCAACCACTTAGTTTTGTTTTTATCACAGTTTACATACTGTATTATTTTTCAACATAGCTTCCAGGGAAAGTTAAGTTGTAAGCAGATTTAAAGGGCATTCAAAAAAGACTAAAATATATAAAAATCACCATGTTCGTTGGGGCACAGTGAGTGTGGAAACACAAAGCAAGTAGCTTAGCAGAAGTGTCTGTTACCTTTTCAATAATGGAGACATCCAGAAAGGTGAAATTTGGAGTAATGGAGCTCAGAGGTTTTTATTGTTTTCTTTATGTTGTACTTGTGAAGGGTTTATGGCAATGCTGGCATGTTTGCCAAAGGTGGTCAGTTTGAACACGGAAAAAGGAATATTTGCCTTTAGGTTTTGTTTAGTGACCATTTTTCTTTTTTGTACAATGTGTGTAGCGATACAGTCGTTCACATAATTTTCCTTTGCTTACTCAGTGCATCCCAGTCTGGAATTGCATGTTTGATGTAACTATGCATGTGCACGTGTGTGAACCATGGTAGGTTTTGCATATTGTCACCAGGGACCTTAACTGTTCTACTGAGAAGTTCCCTGCTCACTCATACTGCTTGATATGCGAACGTCCCCTTGACCTGAGAGTTCTGTATTATGAGCAAGCTTGGCCTCTGAGCAGCCGATAGGCATGGTAAATAATACGGTAAGCTGCATCCCATGTTGGGTTGACTTGCCACTTCTGCTTTGTTATGCGTTATTGGAGCTGCCGTCCCACATCAACACACTGCATCAGCATCAGTCACTTAGGACGCCCCTGTGAGGGACGTGAAATTGCTACTGCATAGCCGCTGTGTTTCATTTCAATGTTTTTCTCCCTTTTTTCTGATGCCATAGGTGCCGGAGAGCAAAGACTTTAATCGCATCCTTTGCCATACTATCAGGCAGGGTGCTCCGCTTGAGGTACCACTGAGAGGGGGGTCTATCCGAGCCTCCTCTATGCCTCGGCTGGCAGTAGAACCACAGGTACAGCCTCCCGTGCTCCTCCGGTTCTCCAGTGTGGGAGGCGGGCATCTCGGGCTGCTAAAGCTCTCACTCCAGAGACACAGGGCATCTGCGTGGGGGAGGTTGTATTCCAAGAATCACTCGCTCACTCAAAAGCTGTTTCATGGCTCAAACCCTGGCAGTGGACTTCACACGCTCACACCTGGGTCACACGAGATAACCACTATTTTATAAATGGTGAAAAGCTTGTTGACAATATGATGCCATGTGCAGTTTGCTCAAAACGCCTCGTGTTCAACTGCAGTGCTGTGAGGATGTCATGTTGTTGTCAACAATATATACAGTCATCCCTGGATTTACACTCGATTTACACCTTTTCGCTAGAACGCGATTTGGTTTTTGATACTATTGCTCGATTGATGCACTGATCTGCTTCATACAACATGGTCCAGGTAAAAAGCAGCATCAAAATTTCATCCAAACATAGAAACGTGTAAAAAATTCTAAATTATACACAGAACCCCCGAGTGTGTGTGGGCGCTGCACACAGCACAACCCCAGTTCATGTTCACTGCACCTGTCTTGTTATACTTTAATACAATGGGGCATAATGGAAGGGGTGTGTCTGCCCTGTGGGGGGTTTGTGCGTGAAGGTACTAAAGAAGAGAGTGGGGTACTTAGCAGAGAGAAGTAAAATAGTTGCATTTCCAAGTAACATGTGGCTAAAATAAGTAGTGCAACACTGGACTCCTTATAGGAAACTAACTGGTGACTTTACCGTAGGAAACACCCCAGGAACGGTGCGGTGTCTGTACACATGCAGCTCGTCTGCACAATCCGGTGTGTGTGTGTGTGTGTGTGTGTGTGTGTGTGTGCGTGCTTCACAGCCAGTTCCCTGCATGGGTATGCTGTGCTGTGCTGTGTCACACAAGGTCACAGTGTTTTAGTGATATTTGGGAAAGTTGGTTTGGTGGTTTTCTGGTCTAGGGAACATGGTTATTTTTCCTGTAACAAACAATGGATATCGTGTCTCGATTTACAACGCGTTTTCGGGACCCAGTCAGACACGTAAATCAAGGGATGACTGTATTCTTAAAACGTGATTGTAGTGGCATATTTTTCAGGAAAGTAAAGTGGGCCGTTGTGACACGTTAAAACTGAGTTTTTTCCTTCCTGAAATAAGGCTGTTCCTTTGTTCCAGATTTCGTCCGTTCTTCCAAAGACATGCAGAAGCTGTGCAAATGACATTCGGCTTGTATGAAAGTGTGTGTTCAGTCTCTGTGTCTGTTTGTGTTTCTGCCTGACAGATGAGCAGCTCAATGAAACGCTCTTTCTCAACAATTGGTGACCGGGGTGCCAATGGCATCTGGCAGGATGAGTTCCATCTTGAACGAGTCAGCCCTGACCGGCTGTACAGACCACGGCAGCGGAACTACAAAGGGGCAGGTCAGTAATTGTGCATTTCTGTCAGTAAGTGCTGGTACTTTCCGCTGTAGAAGAAAACTTGGAGAAACTCGACAGATTTATGGACAGAGTGCAGTATGGCATCGGACTGTGTAGAAAAGCTTCCGGTACAACAGCAGATGACAACACGCACATCCAGGCCGATATTTGTTGGCTTCTGTCATGTGGAAAGAGTCATGTTATTTATGACAGGTAAAATGTCCCACTGTAGATGGCAAACAGGCACATTTGGAAGATGTATTAAACAGATATGGTGGCTAAAAACTTAGTGTTGGTAATAATGAGAAAATGTGCAAGCAGCCGCCTAATGTCTGTACTGGCTGATTTGCTGGGTGACCTGCTGGTCTCCTGCTCCAGACCTCCTGGACCACGGCGACAGGCAGCGAGGACGTTCTAAGGAGCGGCGACACCTGCTCTCTCCCGACGTCTCACGTTGCAACTCAGAGGAAAGAAGCCGGCAGCAGTCGAGGGAGCGCAGACAGTCACGGTCGCCTAGCGAGGCCCGGGCTCGCAGCCCACACACACAGGTAGGTGTTCCTCTCGCTTCCCCTCTGTGCTTGCTGTGCTGACCACCTTTCTCTGATCCGGAACCCTCACCGTTACCCACGCTGAGCTCTTTCTCCTCGCTGGAACTGCTTTGATTTTCATAGGTGAGTAACTCGGACAGCCCGGCCCATTCCATCTCAGAGTCCAGCACGCCCCGCAGCCGACGCCAGCTGCCCCAAACGCCTACTCGGCCCCGCCCCCACATCTCCTACTCCCCGTTGGTGTGCCGGGCACACCCCTCTACCCCGTCAGACAATGGGGACGGTCCACGGACTCACGATGGCGGGCAGAGTGAATTCCCGCCCTGGGAGGTCAGAGGTGCAGTCTCTGCTGGAGCCCGCGGAGACGAGGGGAGTCAGCACTCCACTCCGCAGCGGTACATCTCAGAGCCCTACCTGCCCTTACATGAGGAGTTCCACAGCCCAGGCTCTGGCGGCCAGGAGGAGACGCTCACTTTCGAGGTGGCCGTGGCCACAAGTTTGGGACGGTCAACTGCTACGAGCTCGGCTCCAACGTTTCGGCACACTTGGCAGGTGCACAACGGCCACTTCCGAAAACATCTCGGCCAGTCCGGCCCGGCAGCTGGCTGCGAGCTCCTCAGTGACAGTGATGAGGATGACCACTGCTAGGATGCGACACTTGGCAAAACTGAAGAAAATGCCAGAAAGCAAGGATTTTCCCTGACAAGGGAAAGTGAGCTTTTGTGGGCCTGTCGTTGTGCACAAGTGCATGTTCTGTGCTTGCCAGAATTTTCAGAAAATACAGAGAGAGGAGAAAGACAATGGTTTGTTTTTAAGTATCGCCGTTGGTTACCATGGTTGTTGAAGAATTAGGAGCCCAGTAGGACCAGAAAGGGCTCTGCTGTTGTACACTTTAGCAAGGTATTTTACCTGAACTGCTCCAGGAAAGATGCCAGTCTCAGTGGACGGGCATCATTTTAGGTTACTTTGGATGAATTTGACTGCTGAGGAATCGATTTGCAATTTATATTTTGTATGGTTACAATGTATTTAAAAATGTTTCAAATGTTCTACCAAAAGTTGGCTTATGGTAAAAGTCAATAGTAATACATGTGTAAGTATGCTGAGATTTTATAGCAGCACATCTTCCAAACAAAACACACGGCATAACTATTATCTCAACGTGATCCTCAAGCAGTGACAGTGCAGCACGGCCATAATCCTAACTTTAGGAAACTCGTAGCTTCAGATATGCATCGGTGTCTCCAGACATCTTCCACGTTGTAACGGGAACCATAAAATCTTCTAAATTGCTTAGATCATATCTAGAAGTCACCACTAAATAATACTTGGGCGATGGACGAAAACTGAAAAATGGTCGTTCATTGAAACCCCGTGAGGATCTCCTGTTTTGCCCCTTGGAAGAATACAGAGCCAGAACAGCTTCAGAAAAAAAATCCTGCTGCATAAGAAGTGAAGAATGTCTGCTAGGCGAAGGAATACATTCTGAATAGGTGCACATCCTACATCCATTTGAAAGGAACAATTAACAAAGAACAAAAGAGGAATTAATGCTTCACTCCATAGGCGTAACGCCCGCAAACGGAAGCAGTACCTGATTCGCTGTGACTGCAAAAGTAGAAAAGGGCGCAGTCGTCAGGGGTGGGATCACAGACACAAAATTCAAAGCGCTAAATCTCACGGCAGCACAGTTATAATTTATATTTAATTTAGAAGAGTCGTTTCCGGTAACACAGACCAGTGCTTTTCTAAGCTGTCTCTGCAGTGCCGTGTGAAGGGCAAGAGCAGGCTGCCCGCAGCCTGTTCACGTCGCTGGCGTCTGCCTTATCTCATCGGCTTTTGCATTGTCTTCTGCACCCAAGTCAGGTCTGGCCCCGCCCTGCTGAAGAGAAACAATACCAGGCATTTGTGCGCCATATCAGCGGCCCCAGTTGTGGGTTCATGTACATGTCTGATTAAATCACGTTTCCTCCTCTAAGTCCAACTAACTGTTTCAGGGCTGGGTTGATTGTTTCCTGCAACAATAAATACCAGTATCTAACCATATAATGATAATAATTTGAAACACTGTAATAATTCATCAAAAGTTTTAGAAACATTTTCATTCTGCAACCAACCACCTTACCAGCAGAATATTTAGAGTTAAAAAATCAACATCAGTCATAAATATCCATTACTACGGATGAAGATCTTGAGTCATCTTCTTAGCTTCCCTCATGTTGAAGATTCCCCACATTTAAATGTGACGGACTGTCTGACTGCCACGTTGGAGGCGTTCTTGTATTTCGATACCTTATTGTCGTGAATTTTGTGCAAATTATTTATTATTATTTGCTAAATTATTTATTGATCGAATTTCTAAAATCAGAAGATGGGACCTGAAAGAGCTGGACTGCAAGGACTCATAATTTTTATCTTATTTTGCTCTCATGTCTGTGACAGCATAATCATAGCTTTAAAAAATGTTGATTTATTTCTTCAAAATGTTAAAGCACTGCAGTACAAAACAAACTGGAAGCTGAACCATTGTTTTTATATTTCTTATTTTACTAGAATGTGTCCGGTACAGATATAGAACAACTAAGTACTTTCAGCAGGAAGTCCAGTGTCTGAGACTTGGAAACTGCACACGATGTGAGTATAAATGAGACAGACTAGTTGTAGCAAGAAAATACTGCAGAGATTCTGCGAAATGTTCCTGTATGTGTTATGTTTGTTGCAAAAGCCATTTGTTAATAAAACATGCAGCTTGGTGTGGGGAAATTGTGACCCTGAAAACATTTTATGATTATTTTTCTTTTTGTCCCTGTGTAATGCTCATTTTGGTGTAATTTTGGTACTTGTTGGCTAAATGTGAAATGTTTCATGTTTAAGGGTCTTTCCATAACCTTCGTGTAAGTCTAAATCATATACAGTAACACTGCAATACTGCAGCGCTGTGGGTCTTAATTAATACTAGATTAACTATTAACACTATTAATACCATTTTATTTTGTGTAAATAGTGGCCCGTATTGTCCTCAGACCAGAAAAATGGTTAAAAAAAAAAAAAAAGATAGACTATCAAAAAAAAGGATTTGCTAACAGTTCCTAAAACAACAGATCCTCTTTACTGATGTAACTGCTGTTGTTGATCCAGCAACATGTTTTCATCTAGTGTTTGGGAAATATAATGTATTTTTGGTTGTTGTTCAGCCTTAATAAACCATGGTCATGTCAGTCCATGTTTTAACCCTAACCTTCTAAATTAAAATTCAAATTAAAAAAAAAACCACATTAAGACACATTACAAACATACATATTGACAAATAACTATGCACATCTACAGCTGCATGTTCACATATCGCTGAACTAAGACGCGTCAAACTGAACCCGTATTCCGCTTTCCTTTCTGAAATCTGTTACATGAACAATGATCTTACCATGGTTTAGTACCGTGGTTTTAGGTCCGCTACATCACAGAAAGCACACACAGAACTAGAAAAAACCTTAACAGCTTTATGCAGAATCCTTTTCTCCACCAGAAGGCCTTTCTTTACATTCAATGCCTAAGACATCAGTCAATTTACTGCTTAATACAGTAAATTAATTGAAGTTTCAACCCTTTTCTGTGTGAAATTCAATCACAGGGAAATGAAAGAACGCTACATTTCGGTGCTGAAACCTTTATTTTTAATATGTCAATTGAATATATTTTGTATAGTCAAATTTCCAGACTAATATTCAACATGGTTAATGGAAGCACGATATGTAGCCTCATCGCTCAGTTACAGTAGTAAACTGAGAAAACGACAAAAGAATTAATGTTTTAAGTTTTCAAGCGGAAGCCAATTCATCACTTCAGCATCCATAATTCCCAGAGTCAGTTATAAATCATGTAACGTGGAGCACTTTGTTTTTTGGGTGTTTATGAATAGGCTTTGTATTTGATTCATGTTTTATCTGAGGTCACAGTTTTGTGAAACAAAAACATTAAACTTTTCTGTTGCGCCTAAAAATAAAGCATAGCGAAGCTTACTGGATTATACAAACAGAAAAGCTGATACACAAAATGTCAAAAAATATCCACTGTTCATATTCTATCATAGATGCTCGTGTATATCTTTGACAATGTAATACACTTTGTTTTGTGAAGGAAATATGTTTTACATTTCTTGTGTAAAGGACCAATAAAAAAGGTTTACTGCTCTTATAAAATGGGAGTCAAGGTTTGGCTATATTTTCTGGCTTAAGTACTAAAAAAGATGGAATGTTAATTTTTTAAAAAATAATTTTATTGCAGTAATTCAGATGTGGAAAATAGTCCCCCCCCCCCAGGTTAGTGTCAACACGCACTGAGACATTATCGTGAGTGTCGGTGGTCCTGAGCCCCACAGGTTACTGCCGCTTACGTCACATCATCACCAAGCGCCATTGTTGCGATGCTAAATTATCTCCAAATACTAGTTACTTAGTTATTATAACGCCACATAAGGCGGTTTCTCTTCATCCGTTACAACGTTTTGCTGTCCACCTGCGTGACTTTTCGCCTCAGGAACTGGACACGAAACCAAAGATCCGCACACAGGTGACACTCGGCGTTCGTGCAGATTCCACCTGTAACGCGAAAACGACACGCGCACAAACGCAGACGCGTCAGCAAGAAACGTCACGGCCCCTCAGAGCAGCTGGGCTGTGCAGTTGGACGTCGTGTTTGCGCGCTGTCGTCTGTGTGCGTTGTTCTCCACGCCGTTTTTACTACTTTATCCATCGCTGCAAGTCGGCGAGGATGAAGGTGGCGCCTAAATACTGCTTATAATCCCTGTAAACTGTAAATGTCCCACTTTGCTCGGCGCAACCTGCCCCCTTTCGACAAGACGAATTACCTCATGAGCAGAGGCAGCTTCACCCTTAAGCAAAGTGTAGGTTAGCAGTAGGGCTCCGACAATCGTAGGGTCACATGAAACAAGATATTTCCATTTATATATCCGTTCATTTTTATTTCAACTTATAACGAGATGTCAGACGTACCAAATCGCAGCCGCGATATCGCCTGTTGCCGCCTGAGAACCGAACCCGGACCGGTCAGTTAGACCACCGGAGGACCAGATCGGCTGGAGGTCAGTGGCGGGAAGGGCGACTCACTGCAAATGGTCCGTGTTTTCATCTTATTTTATCACACATCCTCTCCTGTTACCTGCACGCAAATTAAAAGACTGGCAAACAGCAACAAATTTAGAATTAGATGTTTGAATGAAAAAATTAAATTAGAATTATATAAACATGTACTGGAATTGAACGTCCCTAACGTCTCAGCTTGCTGTTAAAGTGTCCCACTTAATATGGATTTGTTGATTATTTTTCATCCTCGCCGCTGTGAGTTTGGCATCACACGCAGAATCTAAAAACTCCTGCTTGTCTTTGACACGACTCACAGAATAGTGGCACCTCAAACTAGCTTCTGTCAGGTGGCACGTCACCGCGCACCTGCCGGGGGGCCGAGACGGCCGAAGGGGCTGCTGCTTGATTCTTAACCCGGTCTGGGACAGTCGGTCAGTTGGAGATGGACGGCTGCTACGCTAGAAGCAAGAGTCCCCGCTTTGAGTTTTATTTGAATTATCAGACATCCTCTCCTCTTACATTGTATGCAAATTAAAGCACCGCTCAGATATAAACACCGCTCCAGCCTAAGTGAAAAACTAAGTGCAGGAATTTAAAAGTTTCTAGTGGGTTGTACTTTAATTTGTTTTTCAAATTATTTGCCACAATTATTTTATCACAGGTGAGCAAACATGCAACATTCAGCCAGGTCTTTCGCAACAGCCCCTCAACTAAGCAGTGAAGGAAAAGTGAAGAGGCTTTTTTACAAACAGGCCCAACTGTCTAGACTGAAAAGTATAAGAACTGGGGTTTCACTGCATTTCTATCTTTGCTTAGAAAGCCCAAACCATTAAGTCCACCCTTGAGTCTAAGTAGGGGTATTAAATGAAACCTCTCCTGCAGGAATACTCACACCTGTACTGCTCACCAAGGCTTGGATTCTGCTGGCCTTCCACCTTGACTTCAAGACTTCAGGAAGAGAATCAGTCTTTGTGTAACATCTGCAGCCTCAGCAAACCAACTAGCAACACTCCTGTATAGTAACACAGGGCAAAGGTGAGTGTGATGCGTTATTGCATTTCAGAAAACAATGTAAAACCAGACAGGTACCAAGTATTTTGATAATGAAAGACTTGGCTATATGACCTGAAGGTTGTGGGTTCAAGCCTAAAGAAGTCTGATCAATTTGATTTATCTATAGAGCGTTTCTTCTCATACAGTGAAGCAGAGCGCTGAACAACAGAGTAGACCAACAAAACAGACAGAAAGTAAGCCTACAGGTAAGAGATTAGCAACGCATTTAACAACAAGAGGAGCTATACAGAGTAAAAGCAAAATAAGTGCTGGCAACTGAGGAGCGGAAAACAAAAAGCTCTCAACCAAAAAGGTAAGGGAGAAATTTAAACCTGTGTGGGTCCAATTGCCAGCAGCTGCCCCTGAGTATTCTAAATATTAAAATAGGGCCCACAGTTTCAGCTAAGAAAGGCTATACTGCTGTGGACAACATTGTTTTAGGTGGTAAAAGCTAAATACATTGGTGCAGGTGTGCTGATCTCATTCATCGTGGCAGGGGGTCCTCAACTCCATAGGGTGCTGGTCTCACGTCTGCTGGGGAGGGAGGTCCGCAATCTGCACTTGTGTGGACTATAGTGGTGATAGACAAGGAGGAGAAAACAGCAGTAGTGATCAGGAAGAAGAAATATGAGAAGCTGGAGAAGCACCAGTGCTTGAAAGAAATGTGGATGTGGAAAATGATATATATCATACTGTCTTAGTTCCTTCAGGTCAGTTACGAAGAAATTATTATTTCATCCATCTTCCACCCTAGGAGAGATTTCTGAGCTACTGGCACTTGGCCTGAGGGCGTGCCCTCACTTCTAACGGGTGGAAGTCGGCTGGCGCTCATTCCCACAAGACCCTTTACCGTAACTTAGCTGTTTTTCTAACCTTTGTGTCACATTCCTCACCTCGGCCAAAGGTGGTTTCCACCCCCTGAGGAAAAAGGACGATATATTGGACCAACTGTGTAGGAGTCAGTTCTGTCAAACGAACTGTCAGCCTTAAGAATTACCGAAGTGACTCGGTCTGGGGAAGACGTACATTTCAGCTTAGTTTCTCCGCAGGTTCTGTTATTGTCATTTTTTTTCCTGCATTTGTGCAGGTGGTTTCTCGTATTTACTGCATTGACCTTCCCCGATATATAAATATATATTTGGAGTCTTCTAATATCCGTAACTTTAACTCTAAACCAGCACCTGAATGACTGAAATTATTGATCAAACATGGTAACGTGAGTGTAAATAAATCAAGGTGTCTTACAAATTGAAAGAAAAGGTATTGCCGTGTTTTTACCTACTGACTGTTTATTTTGGCATTCCATGCAAGTGTCTGTTTGGACACGGACCTGTGAGTGGTGTCTGGCTGAGAAGTGACGATGTTTTGTGACCCAGCCCTAAGGTTCATGGATGACAGCATCCCACTGACGCTGTCTATAAATTCCTCTCCAACTCCATCCCTTTAATGTGGCTACAACCTGATGCTTAACAGCAGCAGCAGGGCCCGGTTAGCAGCAATGAATGATGTGCCACAGCATAAATGTCTCTAAGTCATTTACAGCGTAACTAGGATATGTGACAATAAGTAGAAGATGTGGAGAATATTACAGGGTCTGTGTAGTTAATGCAGTTGTGGATATTTGGATATATTTCAGTTTCCTGGAAAAAAGTGACACTGGCATTTTTACCTTATGGATATCGCTCTGGCAACAGATGCTGTTCTCCTTTCTGGCAGTTTCTTAGTCAGTGATGTCCCTCGGATATGAAAGACAAACTAGAATTGGCTCTTACGCAGCGTGGGGTCTATTTTAACACTCTTTCTGCACAAGAGAACCTTGCCAGCTTACCATTCCAGCCTACTGTACACAATGCAGGCCTTGGCAGGGGTTCTTCTGCTGCTCCACTGGGTAAGTTTTACTTGCCTTTTTTTGTTAATCTCTTTATGGGCAAGATTGATGCTGCCCATTTACAAAGATGAGTGTAAATCTGCTTTAGGTGGCATAATTTTTTAAATATATTTCAAATATTTGAAATAAAAATATTGATTTATTGTGACATAATGTGCTTAAAATCGGACAAAATGTTGGAAAAATTAGCAGTCCACGTAATATCAGAGAGCAGGAGGAGGAGCTTAATAATATTGTGATTATAGTTGTACAAATATGCAGGTGACCCAAATAAAACTGACGGTTTTTTCATGTACTGTACCTTTGAATGGATGAGAAATCTTTCACAGTCACAGGAGTCTTTCATGCGAAACAGTAAAAACATGAGTGGATTTTATGCACATCGAACCACTCTGTCTGTGGTAACAGTTTATTGTTTGGAATAAGGGTTTTCTTCTGCAGCATTAATCCTGGTTTAGCCAGATTTGAGGTTTTTTGGTAAAATAAGTTTTTTGCAGATATAATGAGTTCATGCTACTGTTTTTTTATGAAATATTTTTATCAGTGCAGCAGGGGAGCTGCAGGCAGGGTCTTCAAAGGACCAAAGTTTCAATCTCACTTCCTGCAGTTCTGCCCTTGACCAAGGTCTTTATTCTAAAATTACTACAGTAAAAAATACCCAGCTGTAAAAAATGGATAAACCTTTGTCAGCAGCTTAATGTTGCAAGTCACTTTGGAGATGCTTTTTGGAAAGTATCAACTAACTCTATATAGTACAAAAATATATATGTATGTCTTTAAAAATAATGCTTAATAATACTTAATTTCTTACTGACCTCTTTTTATGGAGTTGTTGTAGACCTAGTTGGAATAAGAGGTGATTACTTGGAAAGAGAAACACACTTTATAGTCATTCATGTTGCTCGCCCACCTTGTTCAGTTGTTTTGAGGACGTTTTTCTTTATCAGAGCCAAATTTGAGAACATTTATTCTTAATTTTAACATCTGAACATCTAAGACTCAGTTGGACCTTTTACATTACATCAGGTCAAAGTCATGAAAGAAGGAAGAGAACGGTCAACGTTTTTTGCGTAGAAGACTAACAAAGAACATGAGAGTGCTATCAAAGACAGACCTCCAGCATTACTGCTAAACACAGCAGTCAGTGCAACAGCTACAAACATGGTCAAGTTCCATTTCAAGTAAAACCATCAGCTAAGTACCCACATAATACTCAGAAAGTGCTGAATTGAAGCTGTATGATTTTACTTGCTTTAGAGTGAGAATTTTAGAACTAAGTTGTATTTATCATTTATATAATCATATCTTGTTTTGAGTCAAATAACCGTATTTCTTTGGGTCCTGGTTTGAGTCTTCACCAGACCACATTCACCATCTATGGTAGGACAGCTTAGGTAACAAAACTGGCCTGTGTCTACCACAAGAAGGATCTTCTCTCTGAGCTGTGGGTTAAACTGTGTTCCACTGTCAGATGGAACCTGCCTGCTGTTCTGCCAAAACCTCACTTATGCACACTGTAGGTATGTGCCTGTGTTCACCACCCCAAATCGCCAAGGTTGCACAGCTTCTACCTGGAACAGTTAGCAGTGAAAAATATTGCTGAACTTGGGGGGGGAAAGGAAAAACTTACTTTTTGACAACTTTATGGTTGCCATATCTCTTTTCCAGCTTGTGACACAAAAACTGCAACAATCTGCAACATTTGAATAATGTTAATTATACCATTCTAAATCTACAAACACACCTTGGGTTATGTAATATGTGACTTAAGTTAGACTTAAGCAAAATCTTGCATTACTTGCGTGTCATGACTGCTGCCATCGTACTGTAATCTTCTGGAAGCTGCAGATCCCCCCTGACCTCAGCCGCAGTCTTTCTTTTGTAGCCGCTAGAAGAATTTTCACTCTTTCTAAAACATTTTCTTATGTTTGTGACATCAGTGATATTATAACCATGACCAGAAAGCAGCCAGCAGAAGTTAAGAGAGTGTAACCCCCTTACACAAACACACAAAAATGGATTTAGAGCTAAAAATCAAAATGTGGACTGAAACTATCATGCAAACAGTGTCAATGGTGAATTTCATTGCTAATACAACCGAAAAACAAGTGAAAGGATCTCCAGGTTTAAAGTGAACCATAATAATGAAATTGTGGTCTGCTGGTATCTATGGAATGGAAAACTACTAAAGTGGGTAAAAGACCAAATCTAAACACCTGTCCAGTTAAGCTTGGTTATCATTAAACCCATAAAGGGAAAATATCTCAATGTTTTTGTAACCCACTGGGGACACCCAGCACTGATGTGGGTGGGCAGATCACAAGATTCTGTTGACCCAACAGCTGGGAATAATGGAACATTGTCTTCCTGTTTCTTAAGACGTCTAAGTCGCGCCAGGTTGATTGTTGCCAATGTAAAAACCTGACGTCATTAACTAGATATTAACTGTTTCATGTTGTTCACATTTTAGCTATCTTTACAAGCTGACCGACCATATTGTTAGAGTATCTCCCATTCATAATTCTCTGCTCATTTTTTATGTCAGTACAAAATATGTTTTAATATTATCAACCTTTCTCATTCCTCCATCATACTCAATATAATACATCTCATTTGTTTTATTTCTTCTCTAATCTCAATGCAGTCGACACACAATACAAACCAGCTTTTGTACGAATACTGCCTAACAAAGCTTAGTACTACACAGCTACCAATACAAAATAAATCACTTCTCTTAAAATGTGTTGAGTGGGTTTCCTTAGTTTTACCTTAATCTTGTTTGCAGTGGAAAAGTACTTTTCTTCGGTATTTTTATCATATTGCTGCAAATTGTGTGTGTGCACACTGTCTTGTTTATGCAACATTTCTAGAATGATCTACAAATATCCCCTGGCAGTTATAGTGAGACCGCCTTGGTTTCCATGCAGTTAGCTAAACATTTAAGTTATTCTCATTACAAATTGAATATACAATAATCTGAATTGCACATGCTGATTTATTAGTGGGTTACACTTTTTAATCATTTTGTAACTATTAATGGTTGGTTTCATAGTTTTAACAATTGTGCTGCTCTTAGTAACAAGTAGTGAGGCTCATAACTACTCATAGTGAGGCTGTTACGAAAGGAGACGACTGAACGAACCTGGACTGTTCTGGAAAAAATGCCACACTTATACTTCTAAAGACGACAAACAATGAGACAGTTGAATCTTATTAATAAAAAGTAAGTGTTAAAAAGTTTTTGTTAGCTGTTAAAAGCAGTTTTGTGCTGTTTCCAGAAGAGGCTGCAACAGGAGACACTGCACTGAACAAGCAGATTTTGATAGAAGTGCTGAAAATATTGTTTAATATAACAAAAATCTGAGGTTTTTACAGAACGTATCTTGTTAAAAGCCAGACGGATTTATGTATTAATCAGCTTTTATTAAGCGACTAAGGTAATTTTTGAATTAGAAACAAAGTTTATGAACACACTACCAGTCCTACTGTTAAGATGGGGATAAGATGTCAGGTAAGATGTTCGCTGCACTTTTTTCAAAGGAGAATGGATGAGGAATCTACATGAAGTTTGATCAACTCCTTGGTCACAGCGTAATAAATCCTAGCATTTTTTGACTGAGTGGCAGTATTTACATCGCAGTCTTCAGAATCTATACTTGAATGATTTGAGCTCCAGAGTATTTCAAATAGTGAGCATTAACCCATTTGGTAGCATTATTTACCATATTTCCTTATTATGGGAAGACTTTATTTGAGGTTGTGCCACAAGTTTTTCAAGTATATCGTGTATATTGCACATTATCGTATACCGTTCTTTTAACCATGATTACTTAATAGAAACATTAACTACTTAAAACAGTGTTGAAAAACCTGGAACACCCCAACTGGTGAGGAGTCCAAGTGCATCATAAAATGGATGAAATATTGAGGCAAGAAGAATGTGATCCTTTGCTGAATTCTTGTTCACTTTCACTGTTTTAATTTAAAATATTAGCTTTCCGTGAAAACACTATATTTTACAAGCCACTTGTCAGGTTTGCAGCAGTCCAGACTGCCACCCCAAAATCACCGGGCACAAAGACGGTAGGCACAACCTGAACAGAATGTCAGTCCGTCGCAGGATAGCCACACACACACAACAGGCAATTTATGGAGCTCAATTAAATTGTAACACATGTGTTTGGACTGTGGGAGGAAACAAGCCCCAGAAGGAACCCACACAGACTGAGCACTGCTGGAATTGACACTTGGACAGCCCAGGTCCTGTGAAATGCTGTCCTCTTCCACAAAAACCAGTTGCAATATGCATATTGTCATGCAGGTTTTTTTTTTCTTTTTTTTGATAACTAAGCGAAGGTTTAGTAGGTTAAAAGCTGATACACAGCCCTCTTGTCTTTGTAGAACATCCTCCAGCAGATGTCTATTGTGACAGGATTCTCTGCCACGGCTGGACTGCATTGCCAAGCTCACAACACCAGGTGTATTCCTGATCCATCCCTTCAGGTAAACAAAAACGAAGCTTCTACATTCTGGTACTCATTTAATACAGTTTCACTTTGAGAATTTTTTACATGAGTCTTAAAGTTTGAAGATGATTGTTCCCCATCTTCCAGATGTGACATTGCTGTAATCTGTCTAAATAAACTAATAGTGCCACTTTCTGCAGAGCCAGTAGAGTTTAATGCATGTTTTTTGCATCTGGTTTAAGGGCAAGTTCACTGAACTAGTCAAAGGAACCAATACTGAGGCATCTTCCAGAGATGTCGACTCTTCGGGCAATGAAAAAGCTGTCTTTGCTCAAAGACAAAGGGTGGTAAAGTTAGATCCACGAAGCTCCAGCAGTGCAAAACCAGAGCTTTCATCTCACCCTTCTCACACAGATGAAGTTGGTAATACTAGGGCAGCACTGAACTCTGTGTCAAATGTTAGAAAAAATTTCGAAGAGGCAAAAAACTCAGTGGAGACACCCCGAAGAACAACAGCAACAGCACTGGAACCTTCACGAAGGGCTCAAGAAATACTTGTGAACAAATTTGAATCAGTGGTCACTGTACCTCTTTTAGCTCCAGCAGCTGACATGAGGTTAGAGAACTTGGCCAAAGAGACTATTAGGACAACAAGTGAATCTGTGGAAATTACCATTCCAAGTCCTACTGCAAGCTCAGAAGGTCCAAACAGGTGGACAAACAGAACTGCCAGCGTTTCTGGGGAGGATGTTAAGATTAACTTTGATGAAGCAGAAAACTCATCAGTGAGAATAGGGATCTTGAAGTCAAATTACTCCAAAGAAATAGTTGTGCCGGTTAAAAACATTGAATTGTTGGACACAAGGGACTTTGCAAATATTTCTATAGACAGGTCTAAGATAGTGAATCCTACGATGCTGTGGAAACTTTCATCTCAAAATCATGAACCACAAGCATCTACAGCTGAAGGTTTATTAGTCAGTGAAATGCCTCGACTGGAGACTTCAGATGAGTTAGGAAACCCCAACAATACAGAACGCATCACTGTACTCCCACCACAACTGGAGCGAAACATGACATTTGCTGTGAATGAAACCACCCAAACACCAGTACCTGAGGTTCCAGACCAACCGACAGTGGAAGAGACAAGAGTAGAGATGGAAGAGGGTGTCACAGTCTTAGGAGAGTGCAGCACACCACCAAACAGGTCCATGGGAGAGCATACAAAGGGGAGTGGTGTTATGAGGAAGCTGGTATTTGTGGAGAAAACTGAAGATCAACAACCGGACCCATGTGAATTGACTGTGAATAACACTACATTTACATCTGCCACAGCTGTGGACTGTCCCAGAGCTCCAAGCAACATTGCAGGTATGGATCGGCTCCACCTTCACACAGCGATAGAGGCACTGAACCCAGAATGCATTTTTGGAAGCAAGCCATAACCAGTCTCCATGTGGGAGTCCTATTTGTCTCTGATCAAACCGGCAGAGATGGGCTCTCTGAGGCTCTGAGGGGGTGAAGAAAGGCCTTTGATGTGACTATTTGGTTATTTCTCTTCCTCCCTTAACAATGAGATTCTTTCTTGGACTATGCAGCCCAGATAAAAATCCTCTCTCATTCCTTCCATTTCAGCCAGTTTTCCTCAAAGGATCAGCAAAGGTTACAGCCAAGTGGCCTCAAGACCAGGTCTAAGGGGGCCACGGGTAAGAAACATTTCTTTTATACTGATGATGTTATCAACAGTGCATAAAGTAAATGTGACCGACATATGCAAATCAGCGTTGCGTTTACGTATCACAGGCTGAATTGACAAGACTACCTAAATTTACACAATAAACATTGCACAGGCCACCGTGAATTTCAGAGCCGATATTTAATGAGTTATTCAGTGTTCCGTAAATTGGTTTCGTGTCTTTCTTGCTAAGAGCAACAAGGGGAGCTGTATAAATAGGCAACAAGATATATCTTGTATTAAAATTAAACTGAAAAGTGAAGGATGTCTGCTATTAAGGGAATATAATACTTAGGAAAATGTACAGAAGCTTACTAAGAATAGTTTTGTTCATTATACTAATCATTTTCTATGCTTTAATGGAATTTCTGCTTGCAAGGTATTGTACTCTTAAGCTCTGACCTCCCACTTATTAACAGTCAAGTCACAGGAGCAGCTTGACCACCGAATGCCTATTCCTTCTGTGAAGCTTTCAGGTTAAATTCAATTTGTCCAGAGTTTATTCAGTTAAGATTGGCAAAGAGGAAGAGAGGGGATACTTGAAACACAAAGGCCAGTGATTCATCTTAATTTGTATAAAAATATATATATATATTGAAAAGGGTGGAGGAGCATAGGGGTTTGTAAGGGTGGAGGTGTAACTCGGTGAGCTTGTTACACACATCCCCTTCTGGGATTCTGGTGGTCCTGTAATATTTTTGTCTCTGATCTGCCTGATTAACTGCACATTTGATGCTGCTTTTGTCTCATTTATTAGAGTATGTGTACATCACAATAACCAGCAAAATGCATTAAGTAAAATCTAAATTAGTAACAAAATGAGATTCTTATGGTTCATTATGTCATTTCAGAATATATATGTTTAATGCAAAAATAAAGGCAATGATCACCCTTTACACATTGACAAGTATTTATGAAAATATTGCTTCATAACCTATGTGATGTACTGGTCTCCTGTCCGGGAGGTACCCAGCATCACCTTGCACTTTTTAGACTCCCCTCCACCACAAACCTGACCCTGATTAACAAGTGGCTATTGAGAGTGTGTGTGTGTGTGTGTGTGTGTGTGTGTGNTCCCCTCCACCACAAACCCGACCCTGATTAACAAGTGGCTATTGAGAGTGTGTGTGTGTGTGTGTGTGTGTGTGTGTGTGTGTGTGTGTGTGTGTGTGTGTGTGTGTGTGTGTGTGTGAGGTCACCAACTAGCTGCTAGCTTCAAAATGTGCAGTGCAGTACTGCAAATAGGGCAGGTTGTATATATGAGTTATTTATGCAGTCTGTGTAGATCATTTGTTTTGAACAAATTTTATGTTCTGCCATGTCCTGAATAAAGAGAACATCGTATCATTGAAAAATATTATGATGATCCCTCTACAAAGCTATTGTGCTCACTTACAGGGTTATCATGGCCCTCCAGGTATTCCCGGGCCACCAGGATATAAAGGGGACAAGGTATAGTAAATTATTCTTTTTATACAATTGTTTCTTATGTAACTGTGTTCTACCAAAATGCAAATGAATAATATCAAATGAGAGAATAACCATTCATTTCACTGAAATATCCCAGGTATGTATTCTGAAAAACTGATCAGAATATTTGCTGCAAATGCTGACAGCCTCCTGTCATGCCAGCATACATATGCCGAGGAATCCAGAGGTGCAAATACTGTCTATTTATACCATTTTATTTATAGCGTTTTTACTGTCCATTTATACCATTTGATTGATACTGTTTATTGCACTACTGTACCTAGTTCCATCAGTATATATCAGCAAAAAAGTGTGTTTTGTATAACAGACTCTGAATTAAAATCACAATAATTTAATATATATAAAATATATAATAAAAATATATAATATAAAATAAAGTTTTGCTGAGTCTCCCATGTTATCACAGTACTTAATGTGGTCTTGAGGAATGTTCCTTTAGCCAGCAAGGTGTTTGTGATCTCAGGGCTACACCGGGGCCATGGGACAGACAGGACGAACTGGCGACCGTGGTCCTGTGGGGCCCCCTGGGATGCCTGCCGTCATTGTATGGATAACTTCAGAAGAAGAGTGGCAGGCATTCAAGGTGCACTGTTGCATATGAAGGACACAAAAAGTTAGCATACAGTATATGATTTTTAATGGCTAAAATGTACACCACCTAGAGCTCAAGGCTTACTTCTGAAACTGTAGGTGTATTTTTATTTGTTTCTACAGAAAAAGAACTTTTACAAAAAGCTTATTGCAGCCTGGCCGGTAAGTGCATGTAGTGGTTATCTTGCTTCTGTGTTCTGATTTTTTTTTTTTTTTGAGCTTTCAAGTATCAGATATGGATTTTTCCTCTATATTCTGCTACCACCTTATTGGTGGGCATGATAAGACAAAACCTAAAACAAATCAAGACTGCTACCCAGTTGTACATTTAAGAGACATAATATGAAGCTCTTGCATAAGTTTACTAGAGGATTTATAATTGAAATATAACTCAAGTTTAAATTCATATGAATAAATTATTCCAGAATAAAGTTTAACTTTTTTCAGAAGTAATTGCATAGTAATTTGCAATTGCTCAGTAATGTACTGTAAATAATTTTACTGTAAGTTTTCACAGCAATACCTAATAGAATTCAGTACGGTATATAGAAAAAATTTTACAAGTAAGATGTGAGGAAAACTGCACTGGGTTTTATTTTTTTGTTATTTGTGCCTGTGTCTTTTCAGAGGCTGAAGGGGCCACCAGGGTCATATGGACCTCCCGGAGATCCAGGACCACCTGTAAGCATGAAGGCGCATACCTTGTATTTCTGGATTAGCAAGTAGATATTTTAATTAAAATTTTAAAATCAAGAATGTAAGCAGTTTTAAAATGGTGGCACAGCAGGCAGAGCTGAGCCTCACACCTCCGGGGCTTTGAAATTCAACATTGGATTCAATCCTGGTCAGTCTGTGCAGTTTGCATCTCCTGTCTGGATATAACACAACCATACCCCACAAAAACGTGTTGCAGGTGAATTAAGGAACCTTGGCTAAAACTAATGCGCGATAATTGTGCGTTACTTTGAAGAAAAGCAGGTGTTAGTTTATTCACTCAGTCTTACTATCATTAGCCACTTGTCCTTGTCACAGTCACTGTGGTCTAGAGCCTATCCAGGAATCACTAGGGGGCTTGGTCGGGTGGACAAGAAGCCAATGCATCGTATAGCAGCCACACACTGAGTCACAGGCTACAGGCAATTTAGAATCACCTATTAACTGGAAATGTATATTTCTGGACCATGGGAGGAAACCAGAGCACCTGGAAGAAACCCACACAAACACAGGAAGGACAAGCAACTGGCACACGATCTTGCAGCCTCACATAAATGTAATGCAAATATACAACTGAAATAACTGTTATTTCAAACATGTACGATGTCATAATCCCTTTTGGTGACAATGTACAGGTACGCCAGATGTAGAAAATCATAACAAACTCAGCTTCTCACAATATTTTTTCAGCTTTAATCAGCATCAGCTCTAGTTTGGTGGAATACAGAAAACTAAAACTTAACTATAAGGATAAACTGAGTTATCTTATACATGACTCCTTATTTTCCTCATATGGTTAATGCTGTTGAACAGTCCAAATGCTGAGTGATGTACCAGTGGCACAGCGGCGCTGGATAGATGTGGAAGGACTGCTCTCTACTGGTCAGAAGGGAGGTTGAAACACAAAAGGTTTTAGAACCAGTTTGTGCTTTTCTTGTCCAGGGACCACCAGGGATACCTGGAAAACAAGGGACTAAAGGGGAGCAAGGAACAACAGCAAGTGACCCTGTTTCTTCCATTATTATTTTGAAATAAATATTTGCTGCATAATTCATTCACACACCCTTTGTCAAGTACAAAATCTCTCGATTGCAACCATATAAAATGTGCATAAGATGCACATGGTTTTATTGTCAGAAGATTGAATATCTGTAATTACAAATACGTGCCCTTTTAAGCACTGAATGTTTCCATATTGTGTTACTGAGGATCTCAACTAATATGCTCTAATTTCTTTGTTGTTTTAGGGTCCCCAAGGCCCCATAGGGATGCCAGGCCCACGAGGAAGACCTGGGAGAGACGGAATCCCAGGATCAGATGGTGCTGATGGCTTAGCTGGGCCACCTGGAATGCAGGTAAGAAATTTATACTTGTCACTGAAGACAAAATGGAATTTTCATTCTATCAATCACATACTTCTCTGTACAGAGTTCTTACAGAAACCAGTATGTGGCAATCTATTTGTCTATTACAAGCTTTTTATTCATATTAATTTGTGTTGCAATTGTTAAACTGCACTCCAATCAAATAAAAAGTAATATTATAAAAAATGACCAGCAGGCCTGACCTGAATGGGGGTCACAAAAATATTTTTGACTACTACAGACTGTTCAGTGCTGGAGACTTCAGGAGGTACCTGACAGATTAAGTTAAATGGTGATAAAAATTATTTCTGGATACATGCACCTTCATCAGTCCACTGTCAGCTTACAAATGGAAGGAATTCAGCATCGGCGTTACAGCCCCTCGGAAATGGGTGTCCTTTAAAGATCAATGCAAGGGGTCAAAGTACAATCTTCACACAAGGGAGAAAAAACTCTAGAGTAACAGCTAAGGATCTACAAGCACCTCTTGCACTTAAGGTCTGTATTCATGAGTGAACCACCATTGAACAAGAGTGTTTGTTACCTTGGAGAAAAGCACTACTGTCCAGAAAAAGTCTGCCTGTCTCAAGTTTGCTAAAGATCTCTTGGATGTCCTACAGCACTGCTGTAACAATGTTCTGCAGCCAGATGAGACAAAACTTGAACTAAATGTATACAACATTATGTTTGGAGAAAACAAAACACTGCATAGTAACAGAAAACATTTGGTTGAGGTTATAGCCAATAGTTGAGGTTACACTACTTACTAAAATGAACTTTTCTTCAAAGCAAGTAATTGCATAGTAATTTGTAACTACACAGTGACACACTCAGTAAATTAAATGCCATAAATATTTTTACTGCAAGTTTTCAGTGTTATGCAATAAATAATAATACAATTTAACATTTCGAAACATAGTACAAGTATGATTTGAAGAAGACTACAATGGGTTGCATTTTTTAGCTATTTTTTAGCCACAGATTTTCCATTAGTTACATTGGTTTAAATCTTTTGGTAAACAAAGATTTTGTAATGTAAAATGACATGTGAGTTGTTAAGTTAAACTGAATTTACTTATTACTGTGACCTTTATGAACACTGGATCACATGCATTCAGAAGTGGCAAACTTTTTTTTACAACTTTACCTACGGTGGTTCACCAAATCAGCAAGCAGTTATTCTTAAGGTGTCAATTACTTCTTTCAGTATGAATTTTGACTTTTCTTTTGGCCTCATAAGGCAGTGTTTTCAAATCATAAGTAGCTTGAATTTGTCACATCACTGGCAATAAATTCCACAAAAATGCAATAGTGGTGGTGTTCAAGTTTACATGGTAGAGTAAAATATGCCAGTCTTAACTATTGAAAGTATCTAATTCATTTTGTACCGTGTAATTTATATTTCGCGGAAGCTTGTTGAACAGAAATGTCTTTATTGATTTCTCCAGGGTCCCAAGGGCTACAGAGGAGAAAAAGGCAACAAAGGGGACCTGGGTGAGTGGGTAAGAAGAGCCACCATTTGTTCATGGATTCCACTGCCGCTTATTGGTTTTTTGTTGCCTACTGTGGCAAGTAAAACCCAATAGAGAATATGACCCCTTAAGGTACAGTAAAACAGGCAAACAGAAGCAAGTATAATCAGCAAGATAAAAGTAACAGAAAAACATGGCCATTTAAAAGGAGCAGAAAAAAGAACTGGGTAAAAGTGACAGGAAAATGGTTGTCACAAGTGACGAGAGACAGTTGTCCATTACAGTGACCACCCATTAAGCACCACTCACCATTCATGACCCCACACTAATAACACAAATGTAAATGAGCTTTCTATTTTTCATTGTTCAAAAATTTTAGCAGCTCATATTTTGTAACAGCAGGTAACATAGAAAATAAAGATGTCAATAATAGTCTGCAGGGAAAAAATGTTAACTTCCCTGCAGGTCCGTGTGCGCCTACTGAATAATTCTTACATTTGAGGCCTGTATTGTAATATGTCATAAATTCATTACCGCATTAAACTTTCTGTTCATTCTTTAGGGATATCAAGGGGAAACTGGACCACAAGGGAACAAAGGGCAGAAAGGCAAGCAGGTCAGGCCCAGTGAAAAGCAACCGACACCGGCCATTTTACTAAGTACACTTTCCACAGAATTCTTGGTCCCTGCTGGCTTGTCAGACTCACGCAGTTTCTGCAGATATTCTCTCAGCGCATTCATTCTGCTACCTGCTACCGTTCTGTTCCACCTCATCCCAGTGGTGCTTCATTGTTCTGAAAGGTGGGAACTGTGCAGGGCACTTGAGTGAAATAGAAACACTTTTTATGTTTTTGAAAACATCTTAAGATGATCTGTGCTTTGTGACATGGGATATTATTCTGCTGACAGATTAGACTGACCACGAAGGGGTGTACCTGGTTAGCAACAATGTTTTAGTACTTCGAACGGTGGCATTCAAATGGTGCTCAATTGGTACTAAAAAGAAAATAAGTGCAAAGAAAATTTTCCCCAAACCATTACACCCCCACCACCATTCTTTACAGATGACAACACACAGGATGGGTCCTAGAAATCATTCTTTGCATGCCAAATTTTTTTATTAGCATACTAAAACAACAATTGGGATACGACAGACCAGAGACCATTTCCCTGCTCTTCAGTCATTCAGTTGTGCTTTCTGCATGTTCACTGGAACCTCATCCTCATCATTCTGGACTGACAAGAGATAAACTTGGCATGGTCTTCTGCTGCTGCACGTCATTTGCTTGAAGGTTTTGCATTCTGAGATACTTTTTTGTACACCACCATTGTACTGAGCCCTTATTTGCTTAGAGGTGTGGCACATTGGCTCGCAAATGTCTTGCCATTTTCCTATGACGTCTGTCATTTGTGGGACCTTTTCACTCACAGGACTGGCACTTGGGGTTTTTGTTTATCCATCACATTGTTCCCTGCAAACTCTGAAGGCTGTAGTGTCCAAAAATCTGAGGAGGATGACCGTTTCTGTAAAATGCTGGAAGCAGATGGCATTAACAGTCGCATTCAAAGTCATTAAGATCAGACATCTTGTCCATTCTAGCGTTCAAACAGTACCTGGACCTCTCAACCCTCTCTGTGTGTTTTACCTGCTGAGTCACAACCATATGGCTCATTAATTATTGAGCTGTGTACAGAACTGTGCAAAAGTGTTAGGCATGCAACTTCAATGTCTGTTGAGAAGTACAGGTAGATTCTTATCTACCATCAGGGGGTTTCTGATTGGTCCCAAATTCATTCTGCAGCCTGAGAATGACCTCAGACACCCAATCTCAGTCATACACAACTATCTTGAGCAAAAAGAAGGAATCCTACAACAGATGGTATGGTCCCCACAGAGCCCTCATCTCAACACGATCGAGTCAGACTGGGAGGACATGCAGAGACAGTCAAAGTGTGCAGAAGAACTGTGGCCAGTTCCTCAAAATGTTTGGAAGAACCTACCAACCTCTACCTTAAACTGCATGCAAGTTTGCATAAGAGAATTGATGCTGTTTTAAAGGCAAATGGTGGTCCCACCAAATATTGATCCGATTGAGGTTTTTTTGTCTACTGCACTTTTTAGAAGGTTTATTGATTAATAAGTATTCATGGCATTATTTCTGGAACCATCCTCGGTTTATAGCATTTTTCCCACACGTGCCTAAGACTTTTGCACAATACTGTATGTGAAGACAACCAGGTGTACCTAACAAAGTGGCTGGTGTGTGAAATTTAATGTGGTTTGTTAAGTGTACTGCATCAGTAGACTGGGTGTAGAGTGGATGAGTCTTGTTGTCCATACAACAAATCATTTTTTGGTTAGGATGCTTTCTTGAAACTATGAAGCTGACACCACTGTTTTGTTTTGGTATTGTTAAGGAATCTGAAAGCATCCTAAAATTTTTGAGGCACATAGTAAGCCTGAATATTAAATGAAGACTTCCTACTAACAGTGCAGTTTAGTCCAACACTAGACATAATTTACTTTTTCCTGAAAATCTGTCCCTACCCATTTAAGCTTAGGTCAAAATATGATGCATGAAGTTTATATTTAATAAAGTAAAAGAGTTGTCATGACTAAAAAAAGCACTGAAGCACTGAACTAAAAATTTCACATTTGCTCGGGCTGTGATTTCTGTGCTTTATTCCTGTTGTGTTTTGTTTTTGTGTCCGTAGGGAAGTAAAGGCGAAAGGGGCCTCATTGGGATTACAGGGTACATTGTGAGTAATTACCTGGGCTGAAAATGCATTATTTTGCTCAGCACCTCTTGGGAGCCTTGTTTTAAAAAGCTGGAAATTTGGCAGAAAGTGACTTTTGTGTAACTTTCATTCTTCTTTCTGTACCTGTTTGTTTTGTTTGTATTGCTTTAGGACCTATATATTCTGTACACAGCAGTTAACTAACAAAGCCTTTCTTCATCACCTGATATGGATATCAGCTAAATACAAGATCGTCTTTTAGTGTAAGAAAATATTTATTGACAGTAGACTTTTGCGGAAAGTAGTCAGAAAAAATACACATTTCTATACATTACTGTGCACTATATCGGTCATTATTTTCAAAAGTTACGTTCAGTGGTTAAGAGCAGTATATTTTATGTCGATATCACAGTAGGCTGTGAAGATTAGATATAAATTCTTCTTACAGACACTTCAAATATGGCAGGCAGGGTTTTAGTAATACAGTCCTTATTAGCTTCTTCTTCTTTACAGGGTTTTCCTGGAGCCAGAGGTCCAGTGGGATTTGTGGGAATACCTGGAATTCTAGTGAGTACCACATCATTTAGATTAATGTTATGACTCCTGTATTTTTATGAATCAAGAATGAAATTCTTTTGTAAAAATGACTTCTTACTCAGGGTGAACCTGGAGCACCGGGGTTCTCCGGACAGCCAGGACCTCCTGTAAGTTAGACACAGTCTTATTCCTCTTTCACCAAGTTCTACTTTACAAAACCCGCTGATAACACAAGAAAGGATTTTTTACCTTTCAGGGAACCGTTGGACCTAAAGGGATTAAAGGGGTCCCAGGAGTCAATGGATCCCCTGTAAGAGCAAATTAGACAAGTACAGTGCCTGAATATGAGGCAGTGCTGAACCACAACCAGATCTGGAATCAATACTTTAAATTTTCCTTCCCAGGGTCAACTAGGATTTCTAGGCCCGAAAGGTCTTGTTGGCCAACCAGTGAGTGCTGTCATTTTCTCTCGCTTATGTACCACTTATACTAGTGCAAAAATCAAGCATATTGTCTGGGACGCTGCCCTCCCTTACATCCAGTTTCCAGGAGAGTCTGCAAAATTGGTTATTGATAATGAACATAGTAGTAGTATTAATTTATTAAAGTTTTTTTTGGAAGTGTTTACATAAAGTAATCTGTTGATTAAATAAGGGGCGTTTCTCTTTCTATGCTTCTGTTGATTACATCTCAGTTGTGAATGTGACAAGTTGCCAGCAAACTGAATGCCCAACTGTGTTTGCAAGTTGAGGATCTAGTGTATTTGATGAAGTGAAACCTGAGCAGAACCTTCTCATGTTTCATCTGACACAGCAAGTAACCAGATACTTGCATGACCACATGAGTGATGGAAATGTTTGCTAATACAGGGGGAACCTGGCACAGATGGCATGATGGGACTTCCTGGAATTCCTGGGCCACAGGTAGACACATATAAATATTATCTCACTGTATTGATTTTGATGCACATAGGATGCGCTTTTAGAGGTTTCACTTTAAGAGACGGGATATTTTTACAAAAACACAGATAAGCTCATATTTTAATGGCAATTGTATTGCTCTGAAACATCTGTACTCTTTTGTAATTCTGTACATTCTATTTAATAGACTGTAGAACTAGCTGAATCCCTGTCAAACTGCTAATGTCATAAACACATGATTGAAGACATTCAGTAAAGGATGTAAAGTCAGACTCACACTTTCATAGATACTGTATACATATATGAACAATTTACGTGCACATAAATGTATGTTACATGTATTCTACATATCAGCATCCGTGCCACTAAATGAACACATATAAATTCAGTGGTGTGCCAATATGTAAATAAACTTGTATACCTACTGTATATAGACCATATAGATGCTGCATACATTAAAGCATTTTTCACCAGCAACCCATTCAGTAATATACACACTGATCCTGTGCATAGAGTTATTCTTACCCTCTGAAAAAAAGAAAATTAAAGTGGCTTAAAGTAGTCTCCTGTGCTCCATTGACCACTCTGCTGCAGTCCATGTATATGCTGTATGCTGTATATGTCGACTGTGACACAATCTCTGCATTCCACTCTGTAACATGAACCTCACAATTTGGTGCGACTGCATTTATACCTAAGTCTGAATGTAGATTTCATTTTTGTTAATAATCACTTTAAGATTCTTCTTAGCAGTGCATTTGATCTCTGAGGTAATGAAGCATAATGTATGTTGAACGTTGAGCCATTTTCACAGGTACACATTATTTAATTTACAGGGTAAGCCAGGGAGGGAGGGACTTCCTGGGCCAAAAGGGGAACCAGTAAGTATCTCCTATACATTTTATTGCATGTTTTGTGCCAGGTGTAACATATAAAGTTTAAAATCAATGTTGCACACTCTATACATGTGTTGCTGAGGTAAGAAGGGGATGTTGTGCTTATATACATTTTTTTTGTTTTAGGGAGATCCAGGAGTTCAAGGAGAAACAGGGGAGTCTGGCCTCTCTGGACCCAATGTGAGCGTCTCCTGTGCAATCATATAGTTCAAGATTGGAACTGGCTAAATGGAATGTCAGATTAGTTTGACTTCCAGCATTGTTAGTCCACTCAGTGTCATGACATACACTGAGTATTCAACCTAAAAAGACAAGTGGGACTGTTTGTTCATAACTCAGTCTGTTTGTAAATCCATCCATTATGTCACAATCCAAAAACCTTATTAATGAAGTCATCCCCGATTTATTCAGAGGCTTGGTTCTGTAAAAACCCCAGATGAAGCCATAATGAAATTTTCTGTAAGACTTCCAGTTTTTGGTGATGGGCAGGCATTCCTGTTTCCTGACCAGTGTAGTACCCTGAGCTTCTGCGATAGGCTCTGGACCACAGTAACCCAGACTTAGCTACGTATAGTTAGAAAGTCACTGATTGACTGTATTCCAGTTTCATCTCCTACACATCTTATGAACAGTCGCTGTGACAGCAGAACCTATCCTGGAAATACAGGGTGAGAAGCTGTGTACACCGTGGATGGGATGCCGGTCCGTCATAGCCCTTTTTTATTTAATTCAATGAAAACTATATAAAATTGAATTAAATTAAAAAAATGTTGTCTTTAAAAATTTCTATTTATAAATACTGTAGAAACACTAAATAAATCAAACTAATCCAGTCTCACACTGCCAACCAACACAGTTCATTCTGAAATAAACAAATAGTTGAAGATAGGTAAGATAAATAAATGCATTAAATATAAAGGAATAAACAGAAAAAAATGTTGTATCATTGAAAACTCTTATCTTGGATATTTGTAACATGAAAACTATAAACCAAACATACTAACTGTTCAGAACAAATATAGAAAAGGTATGCAGACATTACTGAGTTGAAATAGTTGTTTAGTGAGTTGAATTTATGGATTTATGTTGCTCTCCGTCCTGTTTTTCTTTTTTCAGGGAGCCAATGGACAACCAGGAAAACCAGGACCCTCAGGTGATCCAGTAAGATTTCTTAAAGCAATTCCTTGATGTATTTTCATCCTCTTAAAAGAAGATTAAGAATAAAATTACTGACAGGCAGTGAGAATACTGAAACAATTGTATTTTTTCCTAATGTTACCCTCACCATACAACAAGATCGGCAGATGTGAGAACTGTAGCAAATGTCTTTCCCAGCATTTATTTCAATATTCTATAACAGGTGGAAGGTCACTGAGCTACACATGTGATACGGACATAACTCCTTACGGTCTTGTTATAGTTGAGCAAGATACTGTACTTAACCTAATTTGCTTTAGTAAAATATTTACTTGCGTATACTTGTAACTTTCTGAGTCCCTTTGGATAATAGCATTGACTAAAACCACCCCAGTTATTTAATTATTATTAAGGACTACTTTAGTTTGAAAATCTAGAAGTTTTTAGTTGTTACACTTAATTAAGTAGTATTTTCAGTTTCTTTCACGTTTGTATTTATTTTTATTTATGTTTTAAAAATATAGTTTTTTTAGCAGAGCAAATGTCGCCTTCATTTCTGTATCCAGACATTAGTTGGCAGAAAACACAATGAAACAGAACAGGAATATGGAAACAAATAAATTCATCTTGGTTGTATAAAGGTGTGGCTTGACTGAAGACAGATGTGCTGAGGTTATCAGGAGTGTGAAGACCTGCTGGTCTGCTGAGGGGTTGTTACACTAGCAATTTATTTATATTTGGGCTCCCATGTCCCAAAAGTCCTGTTGCTGTCAGCCTTTTAATTAGTTTTCTTGGTGACAAAAAATCTATTTTTTTGCCTTACAAACCAGTTTATAGTTTAGTGTTCTCCTTTAGATTCCTGCTGTCTTGTTTCCATTACTGTTGCAGATCATTATGTACTGGCTACTTGTACTCCAATACACAGTCTATTCACCCAACAAAAAGTGGAAAATTTGATATAGCCCACAAGAGATTTCTCATTCATTAATTGTAGACCTGGTAAATCAATTAAATCCTTTTTTCCATAATGCATACTTTTTGTGCATTGTACTCTACTTGATTCTTACTATTTCCTTAAACATGTACAGTAAGTGTTTATATAACTGTGTTTCTGTTCCACAGGGACCTAAGGCCCAGAGGGGTGAGAAGGGTAATATTGGATTAAAAGGAGACCAAGTGAGTGAAAGAATTATCCAGCATATGCATTCAATACATACTCGCTTACTTGCACTGAATACCTGCATTTTTCCCCAGGTTTATCTCTGGGAATAAATTATGTAGATCTATGTACTGAAACAAATGTTTTCTGTGGGACACAGAACATTTCTCTAAAAATTAACCAAATATCAAGCAATTTTCCAAATGTTGAGATTAAGCTATTATCCAGATATTAAGCCATTTACATGTTTTTCTTATGTCTGTTTTGTGGTCATGTTAAGGGTTTTTGACATTCACATTTTCCCACAGAAACCAGGTTTTGACTTGATTCTCTCTGATGACTCAGCAGTAGTGGGGTATATAGAGAAAGGTGATGAGGTCAAATACAGACATTTGGTTGAGGACTTTGTTTCACGATGTAAGTCAAACCACCTCCAGCTCAGGATCAACAAAGCAAAGGAGCCTGTGGTTCATTTTCACCATGTTAAGAAACGCTTCTGCTTGGTTACTGTTGACGGTGCTGATGTTGAGGTGGTGCAAACCTACAAGTACTTGGGGGTCTCCATCAACAACAAACTGGACTGGTCTCACAACAAGGATGTGTTGTATAAGAAAGGACAGAGCAGATCGTACAGCAGCATTCTCCCCGTAGCCTCCCAGTATGTAGTCACCATAGTCATCTTTATGCTATGGTGTCTTGGGGGGGACATCACTTCTACTGAGAGGTACAGACTCAATAAAATTGTTAAGATGGTGGCTTTTGTCATGAGTCAGAGCCCTGATTCGGTGGATGAGAAGGACGCTGCAGTCCATCGTGGTCCAGAGCTCACATCCCCTAAATGAAGTGATCATCAAGAGCTCTTTTCAGCCACCTGATTATTCAGCTTAGCTTTTATTGGTTATTTATTTTTTATTTACTTATTTACTTTTGCTTTTTTATTTATTTGCTGTTATGTGTGTCATGAGTGTCTTGTGTTATGTGTCCTGTATGTTCAACTGCTATATGCTGAGTTTCCCTGCAGGGATCAGTAAAGTCTTATTGTATGCTATTTGTTCCGTCCATCGTTGAGTCCACTTTGAAATACTCTTTTGTTTTTTAAAAAGGGACCTCCAGGCCCCCCAGGCAGAAAAGGATTTAAGGGCAGAGGAGGCTCATCTGGCCTTCAAGGAGAAATAGGGCCAAGAGGAGACCCAGGACACAGAGGCCCCACAGTGAGCTATGCTTCCCGTTTCCTTAATATGGTCCTGAGAAAGGAGAGAGATTTTATTTTTCCAGTCTAAAACCTTCATTTGAATCTGAGTGAAAAACACAGTTGGAACAGAAATGTGATGACTGTAAAAATGACGTCAGATGAGTCTTTTGAATTTAGGTCCTTTGAAGACTGACCAAAAATATTTGAATGCATTCCTCTCCCACTCCTCAGGGCTTTGATGGTACAATGGGGGATCCGGGTAAGCAAGGAAAAGATGGAGCAAAGGTCAGTCAGATGAATGAAATGCCCAACATTTGACCAAGAACACCTTGTGTTCAAAAATGCGTTGGAAATTTATTTGTGAAATAACCAATATATAGTATCTAAATCTCATATACATAATGTATATTTATACATTATAGTATGCAATACTATAAGTATTTATAGTTCTGATTCCCAGGGGCCTGACAAGTTTTGCTTCTGGTTGAAGGGTAACAGAGGTCTTCAAGGTCTACAAGGACTTGCTGGTCCCAGAGGCGAAAAGGTAGCAACATTCAGTTTTATTCAGTTCGTGTACATTGTATTCTGTTGGAAAGATATTCACACATTCCATCCAAGGAGGATGTTGCAAAGATTTGGGCATATTTGGACGTGAAGTACAGTGCCATGGTTAAGAAAAGTTTTTGGAATACTTTTACTCTTCTGAGAAGTTTCTGCATTAATGCTTTAAATAGTGCCTTGGGGTGATCTATTTCTTATTTTCACCAAGGGTCGTCCTGGTCGTGGAGGATTTGTTGGTTTGCCAGGCCCTTCGGTAAGAAGAAAAAGTGTTTCCATGTGTTTGCATACATAATAACTTAATACAAGCGCGCACATATATATCTCGTAATAGCATCCATTAGTGAATATCAATGCTTTAATGAAACAAAAATATTGTAAACCCTGGACACAGTAACACTTTCTTTCAATCCTTACCCAAGCTTACTGTTGCTCTGCAAGTGAACGACCTAAGTTTTTATTTGATTTGGTTTAATTATGTTCTTCACAGGGGGAGATGGGAAAATCAGGAGAAAGAGGAACTGAAGGAGAACCCGGTATTAAGGTTCTTGCGTACATCAGCTTTTTATTTTATGCCACCTGAACTTTTGGCCATTTCCTGCATTTTTCAAGGGAGCATTTCATGGTTCTTGCAATAGGAAAAGTCATTCATGACATCTTCAACTTTTCAGTTCTAGAAAGTTTTGACTTGCTCCTTTTTGACTTTCTTTGGGAATCATTTCGTTTGATTTTATAATACTTTATTGACTTCATCATTTAGTCCCATTATGAATCTGACATTTACAGTGCATTTTAGTGCCACCTGGATTAAAGTGTTTGGGCTTTTATTTCATAGGGAAGACAAGGTGGTCTAGGAGTGACAGGACCTCGGGGACTCAAGGTGCATTCTTGTTTGTGCTTCTGTTTTCTCATATCATATGTCAGAAAAAGCAGATTGGTCTGTATTTGATGTCTAAGAATCACCTTGGTATTTTTTTCACTACTGAACTTTGACTGTAGCAGGACTAAGGCTTTAAAAAGATTTTTATTTTGCTTGTTCTGTGCTGTCTTTATTTAGGGGTGGCAGGGTCTCCCGGGACTTCAAGGCACAGCTGGAATGCATGGACCTGCAGTAAGACCCAGTACTGCTCTAGTATGATAAACTGAAAATTACTGCCATACTTGCATCTAACAGCAGGATCCATATTTCTTCCAGGGGCCTGTTGGAATGCCAGGTCCTAATGGAGATGCAGGACCCCAGGGACCTAAGGTACTCTTTCACTTGCATCTAGTACAACCAGTCAGATGGTCCTTTAGTTGGTGTCATTCTTAGAAATCAATGTTTTCTGATCCACTGATACAAACTTTATATCCCATCTTGATTGTATGTTTTATCATAGTTTTATGTAGAGGCTCATTAATGGTCGCAGCATTTTTTTTCACCTTTAAATGTCCAATTTCTGAACGTAGACAACATTATATTGTTAAAAAAATGTATATGTTATATATCAAAAGGACTGTATAAAACCTTGATAGATTTTATGAATGAACACCTCTGAAAGTAGGTTTGACTGTGTTGACACTATTTTTTGTTGCCCTTGTTCTTTCTATTTGATAGGGTTTTGACGGAAAGCTGGGAGCTCCAGGAGTTCAAGGTCCTGTTGGGAAAATTGTAAGTTGGCAAGACTTTCTGAAGGTTTCCTGAATACTTTCCCTTAAATAATTATCTTTATGCCCAATTAACTGAAAATGCCTTGCAGTGATATAGAGGAAGACTTAGACTTCATTTACTGTGAGCTATTATTTTATTAATATTCCTGTTTTTATTTCCTGTACAGTTTAACAAACACTTTTTACCGGGTTAAATATTTTGTGTTTTAAGAACCCTCAAACAAAAAAAAATGATAAAACCAGTTATTTATGAAATGTCTTGTTGTGTAATCACTGTCCAATAGGGAGAATCAGGAATCAGGGGAGAAGCTGGTCGACCAGGAAAACCAGGAATTAAAGTGAGTTACCTGAACTAACAAGAATACAAGATCAACAATATCCACTGTCCACTACTGGCATTTTTTTCTGGGACAGGACTATTAGCTGAATTGGATGTATCAGACACTGCATCCAGTCAATATAATCTTAAAAATTCCCGATGACAATGGGATTTATCTATTTACATAATGATGTAAACAAATGTTGCCCTGTTACTAATTTCTGGTATTATTCAATTTTTTCCTGGTCTTCATCTACATGAATAGTAACTGTCATATTTTCATCCCTGGACTCACATTCTGTGTTTACTCAGGGTGTTAAAGGTGAACCTGGCCCAAAAGGAATTTCAGGGAGTCCTGGTCAAAAGGTAAATAAGCAAAACTGGGAAATAAAACCTTTAAGGTTGTCCGAAGATACAAATATAACGCGCCTGTGTTGCCATCAAATGGTTGCAGAATAGTCTTTCTCCTGATAGGATTGTGCACCTCCAAATTAATTATTTATCTAATTTAGTACAGTTCATTTGATACATTCTAAGTTTAAGAAATTAAAGGCTTATTTAAGCAAAATGTAACTAAAACCGACCATTATTCTGACAGCGAACTTTATATTACCAGTTGGGTGTAAACAGATGTGTTTTTATTATATGATACTGTGAAAGCTAAATTGTATTCATTAAAAAGCCAGCCACACCACACTTTATGGAGTGTATAGTATTCACCGATGCTGCTCTTTTTTAGGGGAACAAGGGGCTGGAGGGAATGAGGGGGCCACCTGGGAGTCAAGTAAGTACTTTTACTTCTCCATGATATAATCTCCTCCAAACCTACTGACCAGTCAGTGGTCCCTGATAGTACTACCTCCATATCACCACAGGGTCTTCAAGGCATGCCAGGATCTCGGGGATTTCGTGGACCCCCTGTAAGAGAACTACACACATCATTCTCTGCTTTTTCTGAATCTAGTTATTTATGTTTATCACATGTAAAATTCTTACATTATTTAGCCATAGTCTGTAGCCCTGTGTTGCAAGGCAATTGGGATAGAGTCTAAAAACTTGTTCTTTAATCATTCTTTACAGGGTCTGCAAGGTAATATTGGACCCTGGGGGGCGAGTGGCCTGAGAGGACCACAAGGAGATAAGGGACCACCAGGACTAACAGGGGCACAGGGGGTTGCAGGTTATCCTGTGAGTAACTTTCTTGGCATCTTGGTACAATAATTTAATGCTGGTTATGGGCACTGGCAGCTTAACAGAACAATTTATAAAAAAATAAGTAGATGAATATAACTGCTTTTTACTGAATCAATCTACATTATGCATTTAAAATGTTTGGTGACGTTCATGTATTCCTTCCAAAATGAAGGGAAAAGATGGATCTCCAGGGCCAAGTGGTCCGAAAGGGAATAAAGGAGACAAGGTAAGGTTCTGTCTTCAAAGTGCAGTCCAATATTCCAAGTCAAAATTATATTTGTAGTTCTTATTTTTTAACATTTCTACTTAATATTTTCAGCTTTTTAAAATGAAAGGTGGCACAGGGGCTCAACAAGTGGCATTGCTGCCTCATGGTCCCTTGTGTAGTTGGGTACAAGTTCAAATCCTGCTCATCCTGTGTGGAGTTTATGTGTTCTCCCTGTGCCTACACGGGTTTCCTCACACAGTGCAAAGGCTTATGGTTCAGGTTAATTGGTTACTATAAATTGCCTTTTGTGTGCGCGTGTGGTCACCCTATGATGGAATGGTGTCCCTTCCAGGGGTATTTCATAGCCTAGTGCCCACTGCTTTTGGGATAGGCTCCAGACTGCTGTGACCCTGCTCAGGATAAATGGTTGACAAAAATGGATGGATGGAACTTTTTATAATGATTCCTCTGCTATAAAATATTGTTTTCCAGGGATCTAAAGGACATATAGGACAGAAAGGGGTTCCCGGTGTTGATGGTGAGGAGGTACATTGACTACCCTGTATTTATTCATCATTTGTTGTACATGTATTAATGAATGAAATAATAAACACAACATACGCCTGACCTGACATGAATGTAAAAGGTTTGTTTTATAAGGGTCACAAATAATAACGCTTAGTGTACAAACTGAGCTGTGGTGAAATGTTTTTTAGGGCCCAAGTGGATCAAGGGGACCCGTGGGGCCATCTGGGGAGAAGGGTCAGCGTGTGAGTATGAATTTGATTTGATCTTGACATGGCTTACCAGTAGATCACCATAATGCTATTCACTCAGAAACTGTTAGCTGGCTCTGTCATGCTTTTGTGCTTTGTGAGCATTGTGAACAAAATTTAAATTTAATTAATTGTATTCCTTAGTTTATAAATGCTCCTGATGATCCCGGAGATGTGTTGCCCAAAAATAGTGTATGTTTTTAACATAGGGTGACAAAGGAAATACTGGGACACCTGGGGTAAAAAGGCCAAAGGCTGTCCAAGGAGAGTGGGGCAATAAGGGACCACAGGGGGTGAAGGGCCCTCCTGGAAAACAGGTGCTTTGCTATGTTCATATGTAATATTGCGGTGTAAATCTGTACATCGTTTATTATAAGGTTGTGCTGAAGTATGAAAAATTATATAGTACAGTTACAACTTGAATGTCTTGCTGGACTTTCAGGGCCACAGTGGTACTCCAGGTCAGAAAGGAGAACCAGGAATCTCTGGACAAAAAGTGAGTTAAAATAGTTGGAACAACTTGATGGGCAAAAAGCTTTTCTTTAATGACAAACATTTCAGCCTAAAGACAAGGAGTAATGGCTAGTGAAGACAATGGCCAGACTGTAAACAAGACAACAGCTATGTCAATAAAGTTTATGTCAAGAAATGCCATGTATAGTAACGCTTATCTGTCTACAGGGCCAGCAAGGTATTCGAGGTCCACCTGGATTGGCCGGGAGGTACGGTCCTGGGGGCAGAATAGGAGAAGGTGGAGCCAGAGGAGAGAAAGGTTTTCTGGGGCTAAATGTAAGTTTTTTAAAAAGGTTATGATATTACATTACTCTACATCTCACGTTTGCATTTTAAGTTAAAATTGCCTGTTTTTGATTGACCATTGTTTGTTGACATGTTTAGTGAATTATATCGGATTGCTCTGTATTTATATTTTTTCAAAGTTTTACTTTCTTATTATTTCAACCAAAGCACATTTTGTTGGCAGTATTTTTATTGTTATTGTTTCCCTTGTTGCAAATCACATTAAATTAGGATCTAGTGGTTATGTTACTCTGGTGATTTCTCTAAAAACAGATAATAGCATTTCATTTCAGTGGCAAAATTACTTTGAGGTTGTGTTTATTTTAATCCAGAACTATATTATCATGTCTGAGAGGCTGCGGAGTCCATATCATTATGGGAAGACCAGCCAGTCAAATTCAACATCAAGTTTGAAGCAAAAATTGAAATTGCCTGAAATTGAAATGTACTAGTCAGAAAACAAACTAAGACATGCCAGACAAATGGCTTAAGTTGACATAAACTAATAAATATTGGAATGGATCATAAATGGCTTTCATACACATTTCAGGGAGAGCCAGGCATGCTTGGTCCTCGTGGTCCAGTGGGACCAAAAGGAATGCAAGTAAGATAGTTCATCATTTCTGCTCATGTACAGATGAATTTTTCGAAGTATATAATGGTGAGAAAACTTTCATTAGGATGACCCTGACTTATTTAAGTTTAAAGAGAAGGAGCACATTGTTGTTTCCTGACAGGGTGCACCAGGAAACAGAGGCCTTGTTGGAAAAGATGGACATCATGGAAAGAAGGTCCAATATGTCTTTTAAATGTTTTTCATTTGTTAGTTAAGTTATTATAAATCTTAATGTTCTACAGGATTTCACTGGCATTTACATCAGCACCTTAAATCTGTTATTTTTAGTGAATGGTTTGTGTTTATTTGAGTGACCTTTTTTGTTGTTAAAAAAAACTATTTTGTATGCAGAGCGTACATCCGTCCTTTAAGGATGGCAAACTCCACTTAGCATGGTTCACGTCTTCTTTTGTTGATGCCAACAAAGTATGTTGTGATATGGACCCACAGGGAGACTATGGAAAAAGAGGAAATCCTGGGATCCGTGGTGTTAAAGGACAACTGGTGTGTTAAATCTCTGTTTACTGTAGCAGAGCTGAAGAAATTTCCAGGGCTGATAGCATGACCTAATCTGACCACATTTCCCTTTTCTTCTCAGGGACTTAAAGGTCCAACAGGAAGTAAAGGAAACTCAGGAAGACAAGGAAAAAGGGTGAGCTGTTTAACATGCCTGTGTATTTCTTCATATAGTTTGTCAGGTGTTACTGGTTTTTGAAGGTTTATAGCAGACATTTGTTGTAGTCTTACATTACTGAAGTATGCAGGAATATTTTGCATATACTTTATAAGTGCAACATAACATTTAACTCTGAGCCTAATTGGGTTCTGGTGTTGGTCTAGGGCCAGAAAGGAGCAGAAGGACATAGAGGTGCTCAAGGCCCCAATGGAAGACGTGGACCCCAAGGACAGAAAGGAGACAAGGGCCCCAAAGGAAGAAAAGGGTCAAAAGTGAGATTTGCTAAATCCAACAAATCTTGTTCACCTTTGATTTAAGAAAAATATCACATTGTTTTGTAAATTTTGCAAATAACTTCTCTTTATATCAATGTTTTGAAGGGATTGAAAGGCAGTTCAGGGAAGAGAGGAAATAAAGGCATCAAGGGAAAACTGGTAAGCTTTATTTAAGCATTCACAGTTTTTCATGGTATTGATTTGCAAAAGTAGTAGCAGTAATAAGGTAATGACTTAGTATAGTCCAAAGTGACACTATGTGAGCAGCAACCTTTCTATAGGGCGCTCAAGGTCCAAAGGGAAGGCGCGGACCCACTGGAGAGCGTGGAACACCAGTAAGTTTCCTGAAAACCATGTTCCGAGTTCTCAAGCACACTGTTCTTTTTCCAGTAGTCTGACATTTCAAATCTGGAACTTATCTGCAAAATGTTCCAGACAAAATACCACTAATAATGTAGTATGTATGAAGATTTCTGTAGTTTGCTAAAGTTAATTATATTGATTTTTTTCAGTGTGGTCTTTAAGTGAATATGATTATAAGCCACAAATTACCATATCATGACATCTGAATAGCCTAAGTCCCATTTCTTGTCCCTGTTTCAGGGTCATGCTGGTTTGGACGGTCTCCTTGGGGTGGTGGGAACTGAAGGCGATCCGGTAAAGTATTTGTTGTGGTACCGCTGACTGTTACTCAAAAATACGGAAGTTGTCAGCTTTCACTTTAATGCAAACTTTTATAAGTAAATGTGGGATTTGCGTTTTCAGCGTATTTCACCAATTCAGTCGCTCAGTCATTTCCATTAATTGCTTGTCTTGGTCAGGGTCACCATGCTGCCCTCCACTTTTTTTAACAAAGTCATTTTAACAGTATTTTAGATATCAACTCTCTAAACCTGTTTCAGTATATGCTTTCACCTTTCCCAGCAAAATTCTAACAATTGTGGAATAATTTTTTTTCAGTTTTTACTGAATAAAGCACAGAAAATGGATGCTAAAGATAATGCAAAATTAAGTCTGAAACAGCCTTTCATTTCCAACTTGCCATGCAAAAAAATGCCCTTATATTCCAAAAAAGTAATGTGTTGTCAGATTGAGTGCATCATGGTTGTTTTTCATCTTAACTACATCTCTTGCAGTGAGGAGAACACCACTGAGCTCATTACATTCAATAAGACAAAATGTTGTGTGTAACAGAATCTTTTACTAAATTACCCCATGTCTTAACTAATCCATTGTCATTTGAGGAATATAACAGAATTTTATGTTGTGGCCCATTAGGTAAGTTGGTATGTATTTCCCAGCCTTTGAAAAACTGCTGCACTCATACCTAAATAACTAAAATTTTACCATAAGCTAATAATTTATTGTAGAACAAAGGGAGTACAGACTTCCCTTGCTAAACAAATATATTCATTTTGTGGACATTTAGACTAATAACCAAAATATAATGTTTATCATAAAAGTCACATAAAGCACCAAATCACACTTTGAAAAAAGCTTTACAAGAACAGAAATTTAAATTTAAACTTTGGAGACATCCATCCCAACACAAGATGAACAGCCTCCCCACAGCACTTTGTGTAGAATCTCCTGCCCATCTTGTAGCTGTCTGCCCAAGTGCTTGAAGTAAGGTGGTCATTCAAAATTGCTCATAGTGTATGTATGTAGCCACTCTGCGATGGCCCGTCCAGCAGTAGTTTCACTGCCTAGTACCCAGTGATTTCAGGATAAGCTACAGATCACCTCAATCCTGGTCAGGATTAAGCGATTTAAAAAAAATAATAATAATACTAATCCACAAACTCGTGAATGTCACTCACAAATTCTGACTCTAAGGACAAATCTGACACATCTTTTTTAAACAAGCTCATTCAGTAAGTATTCAGTGAATGCAAAGTATAGCCGGAAAGCTGTGCTGTAGTGCACTATAATGCTTCATGTCGCATGACTTAAGAGCCTGCGTGTTTCTAGGGGGACATTGGTTTCAGAGGGTCCCCAGGAAGGCCAGGACAGAAGGGGCGGATGGTGAGTATATAATTCTATTATTGCATTTTTTTAATACCGTACAACGTAAAATGCTACAAACCTCAAAGTGGACTTTAGAAAATTTCACTACTTCCCATGTTAACACTTTATTTCTATATGCTCATATGTAGTCTGGTTCATTTAGTGTGAAAAAATACAAGTAATTTGAACCAGTGCACTATTAATAATCAGTTATACAGCAATTTGTTTTCTCAGGGTCCAGTAGGACTACCTGGTTTAAGAGGACTTAGTGGAAGCTCAGGCCCTAAAGTAAGTATTTTTATTCACTTATACTGATATAGCATTTAAGTAAAGACAAAGAAGCTCAGTATTTATTTGTTGTTTGGTTTTGTCAGGGTGCTCCTGGCCTGAAAGGACTGCGTGGCCCTCCAGGGCCCATGGGGCCTATGGTAAAGTTATTAGTCCACCTTCTGTTGAATCTTCTTATAATCTCTGGGTACAAGGTTGCTATGCTTTTTCTGCCGTCTATTGTTAAATGAGACCCACACAAATGCAGATGTGGCCAAAATTATCGGTACCGTTGTGTTTTGTTCAAATAATGCACCATTTTCCCGAAAAGTGTTGAAATTAAAAAATCCTTTGTCATCCATACGTGCACTTCTTTAGTTTACAGTGGAACAAAACAAAAAAGCTTTCAAAATAACTGAATTATTGCTTATTGTACAAAGACATTCTAAAATGGCCGAGACAGTATTATTGGTACCATTTAGAAGTTATAAGAAATCATTGTATTGTAGTGATACTTGAGACTGTTCTCCTCTAGTTAGTACCACAGGTGTCTTCAATCTTATAATCCCTCATTCAGCCAGTTTAAATGGAGAAAACTCCTCACTCCTCAGTAAGAATGGCGGATACTGAGTACTTTTGTCTGTTTCAGCGTTTTTCAGAGGAAATTGTATTTTTTGGCTATATGTGTAGAATGTGTTGAATGTGAAAACTACCGTCAGGTTTTAGTAAGAGTATCTGTGTGTTACACAGGGTCTCCCAGGGCTTAAAGGAGAGAAGGGACAACCAGGTAATCGAGGGCAAAAGGTAATAAAGATGTTTTGTTCAATGAAGATAATAATACATGATGGATATACTCTGCATTAACTGTATTTATTATAAAAGAAAAAAATTGAGAATGTGAAGTATGTTCATCCTCTTTTTAATTCAGTGATTTTTTTCCAAAACAAATGTTGAGATTTATGAATTACCTTTGGTTTATGACTTTTAAGAAATGCAGTACATTAGCATTGTACATTCTCTTCAGACCTCTACAACAAGCTGTGGCGCATCTTATTTGTGTTATTGGTTATTGTGTCCAAAATGGCATTTTCACATACAAAGATATTTACAAAGACTTTCTCTTCAATGTTTTCTCACCCTTTTTTATTATTATTCATTATTTTCAATTCAGCTGCACCTCTGCTCACAAAGAAGGACCATCTGAAATGGATCACAATAGCAAGAAACACCCCATCTTTGGCCTGGCTTTATTTAATGATATTGTCCATTTCTTAGGGGCTTGCTGGTAGCAGAGGGTTGCAAGGACCAGTGGGGCCACATGGCCCAAAGGTAAATCTGTTTAAACAAATTTGCAACATTCATATTGGAATGCAAATAACGCAAGAATATACACAGCCCTTTTCCTGGTAAGAAAACTGTTGTTACTTTTTAGGGGAAACAAGGGCTACAAGGTTACAAAGGGCACACTGGGCCAACAGGCCACCAGGTAAACATGCTTTGTTCAGTGGGTTTTAATTTGCCACCTTGGATATTCTAGACAAAAAACACTATGTATGATTTTTGCATTTTTAATACTTTGACATTATGAATGCATGAAGAATACAGCAACAAGAAAATGTGATTTTTATCTGCTGTAAACACATCTTCATTACCAGCAGTGAACCTGTGAAACTGTATTACAGTGACCAGACAAAATATGCACATACATGTATTCCAGGATTTATTACCCTCCTCTGTGAAATATAATAACATATGATGTTTTAGGGTGTCATCGGCCTGCAAGGTTCACCTGGATGTGAAGGGTTTCCAGGTTCTCCTGTAAGTTCCATTTTTTCCCACTGTGTTTTCTTTCAGCTTTCAGAGTATAAGAGAACCTTTCACAACAATAAACATTATATAGGTAAAATACTGCATAGTGGTAAACATAAAAAACAAACTGATACTTTAGTGAAAAAATCCCATGTATGTGGTCATTAACAGTGATTTAATGTTATTTTCCAGGGTCTTTTAGGGAAGAAGGTAGGCTGCCCATTATAATTCCAGGGGGTATGTGGTCAGCTAAAGGTTTTCTGAATGCCTGCAGCACCGTCTTTTTTACTCTGTGTTGCTATTCACAGGGTATGAAAGGGCTTCGTGGGCCCCCTGGAACAAAGGGAGTGAAAGGACATCAAGGGCCGAGGGTACGAACTGCCTGCTACTCACCATACATGTTAATATCGCTCTGTGAGCTTTGTGCACAACACTATAAGAACCACATTAATACTCCTGATGTCGGCGTTCTTTACTGATGGATGTATCAGCTTAAGGTGTATATAAGAATTAAAAAAAAAAAACAAAGCTGAATGGAGAGTTATACTTAAAATAATTAGAACTATTTTTAATTATAAATGATGTATATTTGAAATATACAATTTGAATCATAAGGCGCAGTAATTTAATTTTTGAACTCATTTTATACAGGGAAGCCCAGGTCCTCCAGGACAATACATACAAAGAACCCAAAATGTAGGTATACAGCTTCGTAACCAACTTTTTGCTTTACATTATTCATCTGAGATCGTATGGTTCAGTAATTTTACTTTTTATCATTGACGCTTATCAGTGCTTGAGGCCTAAATATTGTTTCCTTTTAGGTTGAATTAACATGATCAAAGCCCTGCAGCTGTAAACTGAGACTTCAGGCTCTTGCGTGATCCGTGTTTACTACTGAAACCCTCTTTCTGATGGAATGTTTGTGGTTGTGTAGAAACTCAGGACTGATGCCCAGAGTTTTCAACAAGAACAGGCTGTGCCAGGAATTCTGGCCAATTCCTGGCCCAAGGGTACCAAGGAGAGTCCTGCTACCACCTGCTCAGAACTTCAACTTATCCATCCTCACTTGAAGGATGGTGAGTGTTACGGTTCCATAACACCCAAGGTTCTAATAGTAATAAAAACAATTTAGCTGACTCCTTTGCCCATGGCATTTTGCTGTGTGCACATTTTTTACAGAGGATTCTTATTTCCAGGGTATTTCTATATGGATCCAAATCAGGGCTGCCCTTTTGATGCCCTATATGTCTTCTGCAACTTCACAGCAGGAGGCCTGACTTGTGTATCACCAGTCAGATCGCAGGTACTGAGCACTATATTCCCATATCAAATATAGTCCACTGCACTTTGTGACAGCCGCACAAACCCTAAATTTGTATACAGTAGTTATACTGAAAATAGTTATACCACGATGATGATGAAAATATATTTTGTATAGTTATAAACATAAAAAATAATCTTCTAAAAAATCTGTCATTTTTTCCTGCACAAATTAATTGTCGAGGTATTTTTGCCAATTTGTTTAAACTTTAATTTTGTCCAAAAGTACATTTTAACAGGAATGTCGGTTGATATTGTTTGACACTAGAACGGGGATGTAACTGGGGAGCTGTTTTTGGCAAGTGACCCAGTATCACTCCTGCTAAAAGTTAACCCATGTTGGTTAAATTGCATGTGCTCAGGACGGTCAACTATTAACATTTTTAAATATTTTAAAAGTGTTTTAAAAGCATTTTAAAAGCATTAATGCTGTAAAAATAAAAGAAGTAAACATTTACATAAAATTAAAATAATGGTAACAAAGTTTGACCTTCAGTGTCACTGTAAGCATTTTCCATTGCATAAAATATTTAGTGAATACATTTAAGATGTAATGTAAGTTAACTACAATTGATATAAGAATAATATGTTGAACGTTGTTGAAAACTATATTCCTTATGGATTATGAAGAGTGCAAATTCACTTTTTTCTCTGCAGATCACAGTAAGGACGACATCTAATACCTCTGCGCGGTGGTTTAGTCAGCTTGCTGGTGGCTTCAGGGTAAGATACATATCAGCTTCAGTGTAAAAACAGAGATTACTCTGGTGAGGTGTTTGATGGAGTGCAGGAACCCACAACTCGAGAACAAAGTTCTCTTGCGTTACGGTTAGGTGCACGATACGAGGGAAGAAATTCTTTTCTGTGTTTGTGTTAAGAGAAGCAATAAATCAGTTACAGATGTAAAGATGAATATGTTTCCTATTTTTGTAACGACCTCTTCTGGGGCTAACAAAAAAATTATTCCTATATTATTCCCTGTAATATTGGGGTTTTCTTTGTGTCAGTTTGAATATACAGACCTCAATACAGTGCAGCTCCGGTTCCTACGACTGCACAGCTACTCGACCTCACAGCGTTTGACCATAGCGTGCCCTGCATATAGTACCAACCACACCAAGACCTCCAGCTGGAGACATTCAGCTCAGAGAGCAATACATCTTCTGGGTAATAATGAAAATCACATCCAACTGTCAGATTCATCCTACAGCACCATTTCGCTGCAAAGTTGCACGGTAAGAACTGCTGCTTGTTAAAGGTTTTAAATGTGTTGTTGTGAGATTTGATGTTGACTTCTGGCATCTTAATTGTTTACAGTCTCAATACATGTGTTTTGCAGTCTGATATATTTGACTTTCAACAGTTTTCTCAGAAACCCTCTTCCACAATCCGTGCAATTAATTTGTTGGCCACTTGATGTCAGTATAATAAAATTAGAGAAAAACGTCTACCCAGGACCAGGATGCCAAAGTTGAGGATGGATTGTTTTGTCAGCAGTTGACATACTTTCATAATGGAGTTACGGTATCAGTGTCAATCACTGCTGTCTTGTATCTGCAGGTAGACATACAGGTGTCAGTGAGGAACTTCGCAGATGCTGACGGGGTTGACGGAAATCTGCTGCCTCTCAGAGACCTGGGAGTGAAGGACGAGGGACACATCTGGAGGGAGGGCTTCACGGCTACCTTAGGTCCCCTGTGCTTTTTGTAACCGTAGTGTTCGGCAACAAAAGACACACTTTTAAAGACACCTGGCGGGAAACAGTACTGTACTGATATCTGAGTGCAGAAACAAGATTGTTTTTCTTTGGCAGGACTAAAGAAAAGGAAGGACACAGGTGATGTCAGCTGAATATAGAGAGAAGTGACAGACCAAAGTACTCTAGCGGTACACTTTCTGCTCATTGAAGACTATTATGATAAATATTTGAAGAGCTTTGAGAAATGTTGTTAGACAAATAGCCAACAAATGTAAAGATATGTTTGAAACTAACCTACGTTTTAATTTGTCGATTTTATTTAATGAATTTGAGCTTCATAAGTTCTAGCATTACAGCCAGAAGATAATTCAAAGGTTATGAATAATCAACAAAGCTTTCTTCATGTATAATCTTTTGGGGCTCAGCCTGAAATCCAAATTATTTATCTTTTGTAAATCTTTTTTAAGTTGATAGATTGTCAGTTATGTTCAGGTGTTATTAATAAGTAGGCACGTGGATTGTAAGCACGAACTACATAAATGTGTAGTTTTTTGCACAGTATATTTAGTGTCCTTTTTTAAAAGTGTATAAACATTTAGGTGAAATTAAATTAGGTTAATTTAACTTAATTTATGCCAGTCTTTAAAAATATGTAATATGTGTACATGTAGCACTGTGATGAACAAGGATCCCGTCCAGATGTTGTTTCATAGCCCAGTGAACATTGCATCTGGGATAAGGTCTGCAGCACCACAGCCCTACCCAGGATAAGCGGTTAACAAAAATGGACAGAAGGATGGATTTACATGCAGTATTAAATACTTAATAAAAGATTGATGGGATCAGTTAAAGGGTTGTGTTTTTTATTAATCATTATTAGTGAAAAAGCGGCTCTCCAAGAACAGAATTTGCACGAAATTACAGGATTTATTGCACTGAAGCTAGTCATATCTTCAAAATATTCTGAAGCAAAAGTAAGAAACTCTTCTAACATTGTTGCTGCTACATCAGTTTCATTTGCAACATCAGTGATACTCTGTCTGCCCTGCTGCCCTGCTGAGGTCTTCAATGTGGGGATTCTCTACAAAAACCTATTATCTCCCAGAAGATGACCTACTGAAGGCCAGAGCAGAATGTGTGCTTCGCTCCCTGGCTCAGACTTCAAGGTCTACACCACCTCCCTCGGCAAGACTCACATTTTCAGCTGCAGTCTAGCGGTTGATGTTGCTGAGCTAAACATTCTATGTTTAGATGTTTGTAACTTGATTTGTTCATTTCTGTGGTCATTCTGACTGCATCAGCTTCCTCAAAGATGTCTGACTCTTTGTCATGTGCTCAGCAACCATAATTGGTCAGTGTTGGGCAACAGTTCTCATTTCAGAATTGTTGTTTAACCCTATCGCGCTAACATACCTCACAGCAGGAGCTGTAGGGATGGCCAACTGCAGTGGACAACTCAGGACTTCCAGGTAAGGTTAAAGCACAGGTGTATCTGCAGTACATACTGGTTCAACAACATACTGGTTGTCCTTGGTGTATCCTGATCTAACTGCCCTGCAGTGGTTGTCAAAACCTGCAGCCTCAAATCCACGTAGCCCTTTACCGTTTCCTCAAGCATCTCTTGCACATCTTCCTCAAACTCGTGCCATCCTGTCCTCTTATTGGCTCCAGGCCACCTGATCCAGCTGATCTTCCTAATACTCCACTTATGGATCAGACCTGCACTGTGTGGATGTTCCAGGCAAAGTGGGTTACCTCCTGTTTTGATCCCTCCTGTGTTTCACTAGGGGTGATGCCTGTCACATATAAACTCATTTTAAGGACATTTTTACATATAATAAATATAATTAATGACAATTAGTAATATATGTCAAATATTTGTCAGTCAATTCTGTTTTTTACTGAATTGAAGAATCTGTGAACGTTTTGTCATTAGTATGTTTAAAAGAGTCCATAATTTTTCCTTGCACCATATTACAGATTTTTGCTCCTTTTTGGGGAAAACTGCACAAAGCATTCTTTTATGTCAGGAATCTATCGCCTTTTCTTATTTAGTATAATTCCATTTCGTGTTAATCTGGATGAAACTTTACACATCAAAGTGATATGCCTAAACTTATAGGGAGTTACACAAAAGTTTATAAGTTCATTTGTACAAAAGCGAGGATATACATTTCCCATACGTTCATGTCTATAGAAAACTTATCGTCAAAAAATAAATGGAAATCAGCATCTCTGTATGAATGGACCTGTATCGCTACAGCAACGTCTGGGATGAGTCACCGCAGAGTTAAAAAAACATGCTTACGTGGCATGTTGGACATCCTGTTTGGGAACATTCAGCAGATACCGTTTTTGTGCAACAGTTGAAAGTTCTCAGTTGGGATCAAGTTTCTCAAGGGAACTCTTGACACAGTAAAGGAGTAACTGGCATTTAAAAAGGAAGTGTTTTAGGTTACATATGTATGTATCAGGGGTTTGTACTTGGAACTGAAACAAATACACACATTCCTATAATGTTGAGTAAGACCAGTTACCAGTTCTCAAAAAAAAAAAAAAAAACATGTCACAAAGCTTAAAGTTCCTCTATACCTGATCAGTGCTAGGAAGCTATTCTGGGCCTCTTCTCTCAGTGTTCGTGGTAACAAACTAGTAATGTTAATACCCATTTGAGGAATCGGCCAACAATAGATCTCAGTGGAATCAATATAATTTAAGTAACTGAAACCAAAATGTTCCTATATTACTTTTTGAGAATATTTCTATACAGCTACACAAGTTCATAAGTGATCTCTACTCAGGTACCATTTCTAAATGATTATAATCGCATGATAACGCAGTTCAACTAGAATTAGAGACCCCTTTCCGACCATCTGGACTGAAACAGGGGGTCTGCAGTTTCCCATCGTGGTGCCCCAGTCGTCTTGATACACAACAGTCGAGCTACAGATTTTCCTAAAATTTATTCTTTTTTTAACCTGCGAAGGTTTGTAAAATCCCTGCTTGTTTAATGTAACTAGAAATTCTGACATAAAAACAATAAAAATTTAGAGATCTTTTGTATTTACTGTATTTACAGTATCTGTGGTTTTTTAACAAGGTTACATGAATGTGAGGATGTTTGTATCGAATCTGCACTTTTACTCATTTGTATTTTTTCCGAATCCTTTAATTTACTCGCAAGATGTTACATCGCTTCTCGCTTTTCATCTGTGACTGAACTGAACATTAGTGCTGATCCGAAAATTAGCAATCGGAAAATGTAAGTCGTAAAGCGCAAAGGAAAGTGTGAAAGCGAAAAAAAAAATTAAAAGTTTTAATTTGCATATGCATGTATCTATTTATCAATACGCCGTTTTCTGTATTGTTTTCCATTCGCGATGTCTGATGTATTACTTTCCAATTTAGTTTTTCTTTGTTAGTTTTGATTAAATGATTATTCGCTTGTTTTTTAAGCGCTGCTCCTCCTCCTCCTCTATAATATGGTACAGTTACAAACAAGAAAAAGTTAAGAACTGCGCGCCGCGGATCTGGGGGGGGGGGGGCAGCTGGTGCCCCCAGACTGGAGGAGCGAGAGTGCGGTACGTACAAGGTTCCCAGCCAGTGGTGTCTCCCCCTAGCGGTGAGGGTGTCTCAGTGTGCGGGCGGAGACGGAGCGCGAGATCAGGGAAGAGCGCGTCGGGTCGCTCGTCTCCAGGGAGCTGCGGAGCGGAGCACGCGGTCATGTCTCGGCCGTGAGGAAGGCGCCAAAGTTTGGCGGAGACGAGCGAGCGGTCGGGCTGCTTACAGAGGCCCGCATTTCCGAGAGAGGAGGCGGAAAACTGCGTGCGGACGGGTGAGTGTGTGTGTGTATGTGTGTAAGATGGCCAGCGACTGCGCGATGAGAACACAGTGAACACACACACACACACGCACGCACGCGCGCGCGCAGAGCTGTGCTGAGGTGCCGGCAGACCCTGTTTCCTCATACATCTTGATTTTCGCGTAAAACATGCGCCGTTTATCGACTTCTTTAAAGATACTGTTCAGGGATCCACGTTTCTAGCTGAACGTGTCCGTTGTTGCAGTTAAAAATGGAAAGTCATCATTTTATTTAAAACACACTGAATACGAAGTAGTGATGTGATGCGACGCTTCTATTAAGCGGCACAGCACAGGTTTCGCTGTCGATGCTGCCGGTGGGGGGGGGCACGTGTGTGTGTGTGTGTGTGTGTGTTTCAGAGAGCTGTGATACTGAGCCGTGTGAATGAGATGTCCACGTCCACGGGTGGGGAGGGGGCGATGCTTCCAGGTTAGGCTCCGCACCATGGGGACCCCCGCTGGACAAGCTTTTCCTCACCGTGGGTGGACTGTGGATTCGTGTCATTTGGAAACACTGCCGTGTGTGTGTGTGTGTGTGTGTGTGTACGCACGCAGGGATAAATGTTTGATACTCTTACTGTAAGACGAGGACACTGGACACAACAATGGACACCTTCCGTGGAGGAACACGTGCACCGTGAAGCTCCATTCAACACAATTCTCGCTTTTACTAGGACTACTTGTTCCTATTTACACGTCTCAATAAGAACTGTGTCGCTAAGTAACCGCACGCGTTCAATATTGCTAAGCAACTAGGTAACTACAAATGTTCTCTATTGGCAAATTTTAAATGTATATATGGGAACACAGACCAGATACAAGATCCTTCAGTGATCGTGACGTCAGAAGGTACCTCACTTTATTTTTTTGTTTTTAAACACAAGCTTTTGTTCTGTTAGTGCAGAAAAGGTAGAATTTCCATTAATGTGGCTGGTTCAATTGTGTTAAATGGATTTTTAAGTAATTTATTTATTCCCCTAATTGTTAGTAATAAATTGGATCTGCCTTTGCAGTATCGGTACCTTGGAAGAGGTACAGTAAAAGTGGGTCCAGGTAAAAAAGTACAGAAAGAGGAAAAAAAGATTCACACACTCTTTCTTCAACATAGGAACACAGTTGGGATCAGAAGTTTTCTTTTATGGCCTGATTTGTTTATACGTGTAACTTTTCCCCTAAGGCATACTCCAAAAAATCTTAATATTCCTCTATTTATCCACTGGCTATGTTATATAAAATCCTCAAGCTATAGTAACATGGAGCTGTGCAAGACATGTCAAAAAGTACTGAAAATAAAAAGTTATCTCCATGTATCTCCACCCATGTTGCGGGGAGCTGAGGACCCCCTGCCTTGATGATGTGACCAGCTCACCTGCACCTCAGCATCACTTGACTCAGCTTTTCTGTCCTATACGCTGTTGTCCTTAGTATAACCTTTGTTAGCTGTTACTACTGGAACTATTTTCTATGTGTAGAAGCCGGGGGGGGGGGGGGCAACTGCTGGCCCTCGGACCCCCAGAGGTTTATTTTTCTNGTGCGTTTTTGTGTGGGGGGGGGGGGGGGGGGGGGGGGACAGACAGCTGTTGGCACTCAGACCCCCAGAGGTTTATTTTTCTCCCTCACCCCCTGGTTGGGAGTTTTTTGTTTTCCTCTCCTCAGTTGCTGGCAGGGTTACCGCATTGCACTTTTACCCCGTATAGCTGCTCTCATTAACACCTCTATCTACACCCTCACTACACACCTGTTACCTGTCCTCTGGTCCTAATCTGCTGTTCAGCGCTCCAAGTCACTGTGTGAGGAGAAGCCTCTATAAAAATGAATTGAATACTATTCCTGTTCAGTGCAGATTGTGAGCAGTTCATCACGTAACCATCATAACCGCATGAAAAGTTCATCAGCTTCTGGCCAGTTTCAGCTTTCATTGACAGGCACACAATCAGTAAAAGCTGAATAAAACAAATACCCCTCAATGTATTTATGTCTTCTGCAAAATTCTCTCATATAACACGAAAAAATAAACTTTGTAAAATATTCCTTTTGTTTTAAAAGTGGCTTAAAATGACTGAAAATAAAAATACATAGTCTCCACTAAGCCCTGTTTAATTGTGGCTGTTAACAGATCCATCATACAAACGTGCAGCATTTGCCTTGTAACTGAGCTCCAGCACTAGGAAAAAACTTTAACTCGCGAACACTGCAGAAATTTTGGGAAATAAATCAGTATAAAATGGAAAATGTCTAATTGAAAATTCATGACTTGGTGGAGACGGTGTGCGTGGATGTGAAACAGTAGAAAGTTCGAAAGGCCCACATCAGAGATTTTGAATTTTGATGATTATGTTCTAAAGAAAATAATGAAATGATTCAAACACTTATAATTGTGCTTCTGTGCAATGCAATTTGTGTTGTTTTCAGGACAAAGGTGACATTTTTAAAGCAAACTGAATTGTGAACCTGTTTTAGCTCCCAGTTACAATTTGTAAACTCGTGTTTCTCAATGTTTAACTATTTAGTAGAAACAAAAAATGGCCTTCACTATCAAAGGGACGGGTGGGTAAATAATTAATAGTAAATAATTTATGAGCCAAACTTAGATTTCCCAATTTAACGAAAGGGTAATAATAGCTTTTGGTTAGATAAACCTGGCCTGTTGCTGTGTGTTTCCCAGCAGGATGGCCAGCGAAGAGATCCCTGCTCTGCGCAACCGTTCCGGGGACTTGAAGTCACCCAGCGTGCTGGAGTGTGACGGCAAATGGAGGGAGGCCAGTGGGGACAACCGGTCGACAACTAACGGTGAGATGACCACCACCTGTATGAACCAGGCATACTGAGGTGATTTTATTCACACTTCAGGTGACTATCAGAAGACGCTGCGTGTTGTGTACACTCATTTGCATAGTAGTTCTCACCACAGCAGATGTGGGTCAACCATAGTTCACGTCTGCTGAAGAAAAAGCAAGAGCGGAACCACGCTGCATTGCTCAGAAGCAGAGCATTTGTGGGTAACGCAGAGGTCAAGTGTCAACAGCAGGGTTTCCTGTAACAAGCAGTGAGTGACGTGGTCGTGACTTGCAAAGCCTGGTGACAATGACAAAAGTTGAACTGCTTCTTGTGTAGCACTGCTGTGAGTGTTCAGGCTTGAGTTCGTCACGCTATAAAGTTAGCAAAACGGGTCAAAAATACCCCCGTGTTGTGCACAATGGCGGGCTGTTTTCTGTCTAGTTTTTGTGTCTATTCAGAACTGGTTGTGCTACTTTTGCAAGACTCTATTTGCTGTTGACAAAGTTGCTGGGATGGTAATATGCCAAATTGTTTTGCCGTCCTTTAAATATGTTTTCTTAGTGCAGCTGAAGTTTTGTTGTTTAAAAGTTTAAGATGAGACGTTGAAAGCTAAACACTAATAAATGTAGGGACCTTGGGGGGTCAGGGGGGCTATGATAATCTCTGTTATTGTGTACGATTGTTAGATTTGATATTTTAAAGCTGCAGCTGGTCATGTGCTTTTTAAGTTGGCTCCCTAGTGTCAGGACTCTTAAAATGCTTTTACAGTGCAATGAACCATGTTCGGTTTGGTGAGCAGCACAGATTTTCTGTGATTTGGCACAGAATGATCCAGCTGGTCATTTCAGATATTTTATCTTAGTGTTGTTGCACTGAGGGACAGTGTGGAGGATGCCACAATGTTATCATCCTTGGCAAATCATTTAAACAGCGTAACCACCACCGACCCCAATGCGTTAAAGGGCCGAAGTTTGGTTCAAGACCCAACTTATCAGCAAAGCCAGACGTGGGGTTTGGTCTCTATTGATTCATGCAGACAAAAGTTTAGCAGCAAATCTGACTGCTTCATTGCTTAACTGTGGCAATTTGGAACTAAAAGTCAGAGCTCAGTATAGTAAATATTTACAAAGTAAGGTGTTTTGGTAAACAAGAGTTTGGGAACTTTAAGCTTTTATTGTATGGTGATCTTAAATCCTGTAAGAGCGAGCAACGTTAAGACATTCTCCTATGTTCAAATAATTTGTGATACAGCTGCAGAAAGCTCGTGGACTTGGCTCACATGCGTTCATGCACCGTGTCCTTCTCAATGCTTTGTCCTGGATTCTTGTTTTTTTTTTTTTTTACAGCCTGCTTTTACCATGAAAGAATTTTGGCTTTTTAACATCACCCGTGACCGTCGCAAAATTTTAGTTTTGCTGCACTTTTTTTAGATGTTTTTAAAGCAGTTTTTTAAGTCACCGTGTTCATGGTCAGTACAGGCTCCACCCCCCCCCCCCCCCCCCCCCCCCCCCNTTTTAAGGCACCGTGTTCATGGGCAGTACAGGCTCCCCCCCCCCCCCCCCCCCCCCCCCACCAATTTCTCTTCTCAGTGGCGTATTCCAAAGTGACCACGCTTTTACCTCCTATGAAACGGATTCTTAGCGCTGCGTCATTAGTCACGAAGGGAGGGTCTGTTATGACAAGAGTGTCCCTGCCTGTCGGTCCCCAAGGACAGTCATCGGCTACAGGACGAGTTCTGCAGGCAGTTTGGGCGGCCTGTTGTCTCCCTCCCAAAGGTGTAAAACCCAGTTCCTCGCAGGCTTTGTGTAGGCAGACTTTTCACACAGCAAATAAAATTATCAGCTCCATCATTTAGTTGTTTACGTTGATATTTTTGACATGCTGTTTCACTGCATAATAAGAAAGAAACGCAGTGGCATATGGTTGCTCAGCTGTAAGCTGGACTCACATGTTTGAATGCAGCATTTGCATGAATGGTTTACTAATTTACCCTGCTTTCACACTTGGCTGTAATGTGTTGCTGGACTTAGGTTTGATGTGTAATACCTCCTACTATCAATATAACATTGAATCCATAAATGGCAGGTTCTTCTGCTTTGTCAAATATTTGATATCATAGGTTACTTGGCAACAGCCCAGAATCTGAAGAAAATCACACAAGCAAGGCGTTGACCTTAGGAGGGTGTTTAAACAGGTGTGAGCCGTGTTCATATGACAGTGTTCTTCACATGTAAATAAATGTTTTCTTTCAACACTAGCTGTTTAGTAATTAGTATGGCTGATCGGGTTCATGAAAATTCAGATGTTTATTTTAGATTTTTTTTTTTTTTTTCCCGTGACACATTCCAGCAGCTGCCTGAGTAACTTCAAACAATGGCAAAAACCGAATAATTAAATTAAAAATGTATACTTGCTCTTCTTTCCAGGTAAAATGGAGGTGGAGCATGTTATTAGCAAGAAGCAGCAACTGAAGATGAAGGCGGAGGTAAAGGCCTAAAGTTGTTTTAAACCAGATTTTACCTCTGTAGCTCAGTGTATTTATCTGAATTAGGCTGAAAGCCCTGAAAATATTAAAGCATCTGAAATTATAGAAATTAGTTTCATTCATGTTTTATTGAAACGTAATCCACCAGACATGATCTACCATATTATGATTTTTTTTTTTGTTTTGTTTTCCATTCAATCTTCTCGTACAAGCGCCACTCAAAATAGATTAGCGGCCATTCTTGCCAAAATTTTGGATGGCGGTATTACCAGAAGATTGAATGGAAAAATGAAATGGCATAAAAACGTGATATATGTAGAATATTGCGTCCTTCAGTCGTTGTTTTGGTGTTTATGTGTACAAGATGAGTAAGTATTATTAGCAATACATAAACTGGCTGTGTTTCAACCAAACCCTGCCAGTCCTCTTCCTTCAGCGATATGTATTTGTTTATTGCTGCCTTGTTTGATAGTTGTGAAGGACATTACTGGGAGTTGGGAGTGGACGCTTCCATTTTTGTTTGTGAAAGTACAAAAGGGAAGTAAAAAGAGCAGAAATAGGGTTGAGTTTTTTCTTTCATGATCTCAAGCACAGACTGAACAGACAGTAGTGACGGATATGAGATCTATGCAAAGGATTTTTTTCTTAAATGAAAAGTAACGCTTTCCCCACGGAGAACCTAATCTTTTCCAGTGGTGTTTACTGATCAAAGCTCTGACATATATAGACGCACTCAAAATACTGGGGGAAATTGATCAACACACAGCAGCAAAACTATATACAAAAATATGAGCTTTAAAAGATTACTAAAATGCCAGTGGTTTTTCCAGATGTGCACTGTTGTATGCACTGTAATTTGAACATACATTTCAGATGCTTAAGAACACTTATTTAAAGGAAGGACAACCAGTGTGTAGTGCAGCTAAGCTGTACGGCTGGCTGGTTGCAAGCTGTCAACACATCCGTGTTACATGCAGAGCTGTTACTGCTCTATTGTAGCCACTGCAGAGCTGCACAGTAGCCACTCCTATAGCTGACTGTACCATGTAAATAAAGGAGTAATTATAATTGAGTGGTTTTTTTTTGTCTCCCCTCCCCCTCTCCAGGAGCATTATAACAGTATAAACATGTAAAATCTTGCGTCTTTAGTTTGGACTCATGAATAAGATTGACCTAAAGTCATCTAAAATGTGTCATAACAGCATAATAAAGAGGATTTATGGCAGGTTTCATTTTCCGTGCTGTGATTTGGGTAGTTAAAGGAAAGAACCAAGTCAACAGGTTGTGTCAATGAGTGTAGATGTTCCCACAGGACGCTTTCATCAGACTTGTCCCATCTGTTTCTCTTCCTGAGGTCCAAATGCCCGTGAGATATAAGCACAAACCACATATACACATAACTAATTATTTTTTAATTATCTTTCCTTTATACCAGCACCTCAAATCAGACCTTATGAGGCAGTTTGACTCCCAGGTGAGCGAGTTCATGGACTCTTTGATCGCGGAGTCGACCAGCCTGGAACCACCCTTGTTATCTTCAGCGATGTCTGAAAAGGAGAGGAGCAAAATGCGGTATGCTGCTGAAGGAGCTTCTTTCTTTCCTTCCATTTCACTCACACTCCTTCCTCCTCATATCCCAGTGTCTGTGTCACTCTGCTTTTCTACCACACCTTAACCTGTTTGCCAGACGCTGTGCTTTTTTGTCTCCTTTTCAACACCTCCAACCACATACTGACAAAGGTCTCTGTGCCCTGCTCTTTTTCAGTTCCCCCATTTTTCATTCTTTATTTTTGAAAAATGCTCTTACAAATTTAGCATGTTTTTGTGCAGTTTGTCTTTACTTTTATTTGCATGTGCATCTACAGGCATTTGCGACCTTCTCAAGATCACGGCAAGCAGTTTGTGGTCCGCCGATCTCTCTTAGAGTGAGTTCTGATTTTCCACAAATGTTTCTGCCTTTTTATTGTTCATTTTAGACAGAACATAACTGGGGGGGTGTAGCTAGACAAAGTAGGAAAAAAATTGCTGGTGGAAACATATTTTTGGCCCATCTGGGTGTTTTTCTCTGGACCACATGAGCAACAAAAGGTCTTGAGTAGTGAATGGTTTGAGAGATGATGTTTCTGAATCAAACATTCCAATGAAAATGAATCGTCTTGCTTGATACAGAGAATGTTGGTGGTGTGTCGATTTGGGGAGATGCTGTATAATTAAATTCAGAAGAGGACCATAGTTCCTCTTAATTCTGTTTCCCTCCGTTGGCCTAGAACAACGCCAAGTAATTAAATGGAAAATTTACTCCCAATGAATGTCAATAAACAGCTGTTCTAGAAACCCTTTGTCACCTTTGGCTGCGTAATGCGATACATTTAATGGAAAGTACACTGCAGAAAGTGCTGCTTCCTAAATGGATTCTAAGCTGTACGTTTGAAGTTCCTCATTTTATGCAAAGTCCGTCTCCGTTGCTAAAAACCCGACTTGACGGCATGAGAGTCATGCGGGGATTTGTTGCTTTTTTTCTTTCCACAGCGAGCTGTTTGAGGTGAATCACATCCGCACCATCTACCACATGTTCATTGCCCTGCTCATCCTCTTTATCCTCAGTACCCTGGTGGTGGATTTCATTGATGAGGGCAGGTGGGCACGACGACTCATACATCATTCGTAACATTCAATTAATTATAACGCTTTTTGACATTTTATCATGATAGAAGTTTCATTCATAATGCTGAATTATGCGGCCTCAATGTGTCTGTTACCTAATACAGTAAACAGATTGGAACTTGATAAAAGAAAAGTGTATTGTAAGCTAAAGACAGTTGGCTGACTGTACTGTTTTGTGTTGCTCAAAACTCCGTTTCATTTATGTCCTAGTTTGCCTTTGTGAAATCAGTTTAAATAAGCTCATAACTAAATGCCATATATTGAGTGCGGGCAAATGGGAAGCTTTTTTTAAGCCATTATTTTTTAAACAAGGCTTGTGTACTGGGGACTTGCTGAGGAGGTGACTGCCTGACTACCACTGTATTTACATAGCATGGTCTCTGTTCACCCAGGCTGGTGCTGGACTTTGACCTGCTAGTTTATGCATTTGGGCAGTTCCCGCTAGTTGTGTCCATCTGGCTCTGCATGTTCCTGTCAGCACTGGTGGTTCCTTATGGCCTGTTTCACATATGGGCCAGTCACTACCCAGCATCCCACCATCACACCTTGCAATCTCTGCTGGCTGGATCTCTGTACCTTCTCTATCAAGGAGTAGGCCTAGGCTTCCTGCCCACCTATTTAGTGCTGAAGAATGGCCTTCCGCCGGCCTCACGGTTCATCATCATCCTCGAACAGGTACTTACTTGTTGGGATAGACTGCGGTGAATCATGGGAACTCATTAAATTGTAATAAGAATTCTTTTAGTAGTGGGAGTCCTCTAACCTTTGTGACTGTCTCCTGTTCCTTATAACAACTTATTTATTTTGCTAATTTTAGGAAATATGGGTTTCATGAAGTATAAATTTTTTTTTTAAATCTGGTATTGGTGATCTAAACCAGTGTGTGCTGCTCCTGTAGGTGCGGTTGATGATGAAAGCCCATTCGTTCATCAGGGAAAATGTTCCAAGAGTGCTGGCAGTGGCCCGAGACAAGAACAGTACAGAAACAAACAGTCAGTCACATGCTTGGATACTGAGCACTCTAATGCGTCACTTAATGGTTGGCTTACGTAACTTGCATTGTCGTCCCCCCCCCCCCCCCACCTTTATCCCAGGTTCCCTCACCACTCCCCAGGTGACGCAGTATCTGTATTTCTTGTTTGCCCCCACACTCATTTACAGAGACCGTTACCCCAGGTGAGTCAGTCGCGCGAGTGTCGTACAGCTGGAATCAAGTGGTTGTCAGGAATCTGCAGAATTTCTACTCCATCAAAATATGTTGAATATAACTATGTTGGCGCTCCACCGCTGTTAGAGAGTGTATTTGTCTACGACTGAGGGTGTGTTCGATTACCCAGTGATGGACTGGCAGCCCATTCAGGTAGTCAAACACACCCTCATTCGTCACCTTTGGCTTTTTGAGCTTTTCAGATTAATCTGCTTGTGATATTGTTCTGAAATGCCTAGCATAGCTGCAGGAGTGGATGGCGAATTTGTTCATTTTATATTTTAATCTTAGTTGACTCTGTCGTGTGCTTTCCTGTGTTTAGTCTCTTTACCCTTTTTGAAAATGGGACGTTTCCATTATTTAACAGATGGTCTTGTCTAAGATGACATAGATGTGTGCATTTAAAAACAGGCTTCAGATACAAATACGTGGTTGTCAAAGCACAGTCACTGCATGCGATTTTGTTTTTGCCAGGGCGCGTTAGACAATAACTCGTCCCGACAGATTGTGTGCTGTACGTTTCTGGAGCTTTTAGGAAATCAGGAGACGAATCAGTTTGAAAGAAATGCATTTTGAGACCCTTCTAGAATGTTGAAAGGAGTCGAGCACCTCTAAAGAGGTCAGAGAATTTCTCTTTCCGAGAGGGCTTGAAATATATAAGTAATGAGGCTTTGAAGACGGTGGGTTATTATGGAAGAAAAGTGTTTTTCGCCTTGGAATTGGTAGCGTGAAAAATGTAAGGAGCTTCTTTTAAACCGCTAAGTGTAAAACCTTTCCACCATTTCTGGTCTTCGCTAGAGTCCGGTTCTGTTAAGGTGTTCATCTAATAACCTCGAGGTGTTATGTGCTAGTCTGGACGTTAGAGGACAGACCATAAGACGAGGACAGGCTTGAGAGGAGGACATAGGTGGCATCATCTGTGGACAAGTCCCAGAAGTTTGCCATTAAAGGGAGTGAGAGAGGTCGAAGCGGTTTTAAGCAATGCTTGAATGTGCATAAGAGGAAGACGGGGAACTAGGGGGGTGTCAGAAATTGGGATGAGGTGAAGAAATGATCAGAAACATGAAGTGGAGGTACAGACAGCAGAAAAGCCACAATTCCAGGAAAAGACATGGTCAAGAGGCTTGGCAGTATTTAGCCAGGGCTGTAGAAATGACAAAGCCGGTTGCCTGAATGTCTTGAAAAATGCAAGTTAAAGACACCCAGGAAGATCAGTGGAGTGATGGCTACTGCAAGGAAACTCAGCAAAAAATCAGGAGTGTGGGAATAGTTAGTTGGTGAAGAGGGGAGTTGTACTTTCAGGGGTGTTTTTGTGTGTTTACGGTATGTTTGTTATTAGTCTGATTTTTCTTTTGCATTTTCTTTTTGCAGAAACCCCTTCATCCGATGGGGCTATGTGGCCACAAAGTTTATGCAGGTATAGTGTTGAGCCTCGGTGTTTCACACGGCCCTCGTTTCAGAACGGGGGGTGAGAACGGTTGCAACGCAAGTGACTGCTGTTCACTTTTAGGTGCTGGGTTGCCTGTTTTATGCCTACTACGTCTTTGTGCGTCTCTGCATCCCACAATTCCGCAGCATCAGCCTTAAGCTCTTTGATCTTCGCGTTATGGTCCTGTGCATTTTCAACTCCATCCTTCCAGGTAACTCCTTCTCCTTCGCCATCATGTGGTTCTCATGGTACTCCGTGCAGTAAACCGATGCGGTTTGATTGGGAATAAGGAGGTTTATCTACCGGTTTCTCAGCTCTTCCTTCTTCTCTTCTCACAGGAGTTCTGGTCCTCTTCTTGGCCTTTTTTGCCTTCTTGCACTGCTGGCTCAATGCCTTTGCAGAGATGCTGCGATTTGCCGACAGGATGTTTTACAAGGTACCTCATGTCAAGAGTTAACAGCATTGGACCGACGTGTGTGTTGGAGTTTGTGCCTAGTGCCCCGTCCGTCTGAGCCTGGAGTCCGCTGGAGGGCTTGCACCTGCCATCGAGCGAGGTTGCTCCCATAACAAAGAAAGCAAATGTGAAAATCTCCCTATCAGCTTAGTGGTGGAGGGTTGAGAGGCGCAGCGTGAGCAGAATTCGAAGAGTTTGTGGAGGTTTTATATAGATTTTATAGAGAGAGGCACGACTGGCGAGTTTGTGGGCGTTTTTTTCACCATTTTTTTTTTCAAAACTTAAATACGAAGAACAACACTATGTTTGTTCTTGCCAAAGAAAAGATACAAAGGTCAGAAATGTTTAATGTACTAGCAGTCCATTCAACGTGTACTGTAAATGTTGCAAGTCTCCTGAGATATTTAATGTCCATCTATTTTCCTGTTATACATGTATCCCCCCTGACAGACACACACACACAAAACAAATGTGTGAATTGGTTGTGTTCTTAGGATTGGTGGAACTCAACATCTTTTGCCAATTACTATCGGACTTGGAACGTGGTGGTGCATGACTGGCTGTATTACTACGTGTACCGGGACTTCCTATGGGTGAGTAAACTGTGATTCTTGGATGACTTTGATGTTGCCTTTTAATGTAAAATTTGTTAGCTGGAATTGTGTCGCTCCTGTAGTGTCGAGATGCGATACAGTGAGAATTCCCTGCTTTAGAAATGACTCTAAATCCCTTTGGATTGAAATAATAACCAAGTAAGTAATCCCTTTAGGCCTGTGCAGTGTTGTTTTAGGCATTTATTTATTTGTGCTGTTTGTCACGCTTAACTTCATAACGTGTGTGCCGTTTTTGCCAAGAACATAAATGTCTTAACATACTGTATTTTAACTGTTTATAAGAGTGAATACCTTGCATCTAATGGAATTTAGACTTAAGTACCGTTTAAGCTGCCTTGTATGTGATAGAATAAGTTTTGACAGATGCAGTATGGTGCTCGTGTCTTACAGAAGGGAAGACTAAAGCCTTAAAAAATAGTCTTATTAGCAGTTAACCAGTTTAAAGATTCCAGTGGTGTTTCTGCACTCCCTTCTGTTTCGGCTGCTTATTTTCTCTCGCCCCTTTTTTTCCACTAATACAGATGTCAGAGAAGCGCTTTCGGGCCGCCGCCATGTTGGTGGTCTTCACCGTGTCTGCCGTTGTGCACGAATACGTCCTTGCGATCTGTTTCGGCTTCTTCTACCCGGTCCTCTTCTGCCTCTTCATGTGCTTTGGCAGTAAGTTAAAATCCTGCGGCCTTGTAACACTTTTACCCCTTTCTGTTTGTGCAGGCATCACAAAATTCACGTTATTTTGCGCACACAGGTTATCTAACCTGATTTCCATCTCAGTGTAAAGTGAAACTAAACTGTACTGCAGGAGTGCACAGGTATAGTGTTAGGAATATGTTTTTAATATGCATGTAATATACATATTCCTATTTTATGTGAATTTAAGTTCATACAAGACGTGGTCAAGTGAAGCACGGATGTTTATCTGGTCATAGGAGCTGCAGGGTCCTTATTAATGACTTGTGTCATTTATTCGTGACCAGCTTTGGACCGTATTTCACTCGTTGCTTTTCACGTACCTTTAGTGATGTTCAACTTCATCCTCCATGATCGGAGGAAGGGCCCCATCTGGAACGTGATCATGTGGACCTCACTCTTCCTGGGTCAGGGTGTTCTGCTCTGTCTTTACTCCCAGGAGTGGTATGCCCAGCGCTACTGCCCCTTGCAGGAGGTACATACTGTATGTATTGTTCTCATATTATACCGTCGTTTCTTTTGCAATCATTCAGCCCCATGTTCTGATCACGTTTCGAGTCGCCTGACTTTGAACGAAGAATCATCTTTGTTTTGCTGGGCTACGCAATTCAGAAACGTGTCATTTCTCTGCAGGATTCATAGACACCTTAATTCTTGCTTGCTGGTTCTCGGTGTGCTTGTGGTCTTCCGCAGTGCGCTTGTGGTTTGTGTGTTTCCGTGGTCCTCAGTGCCTTGGTCTGACTGTGCTCCCTCTGCCTCTCCAGCCATCCTTCCTGGACCTGCTGAAGCCACGTTCCTGGACTTGTCACCAGCACACAGTGCCTGCTGAGCACATGAACTGAGCCAGGCTGCATCAGGTGCCTCCCACCAACCAAATGAATGTGATAAGAGGGCAGTAAAGACATGAGTTTACCTTTTATGTTCATTTTAGACAACCTGTATGTGTGAATTGCACTATAATAGTCACCCTGGCTCCTCATTTCTCCTGGAGGGGAAAGGAAGTGTTACCCCATGTTTGCACAGTTGGACAGCGTAAAAAAACTAATCCTGTGCATGGCATAAGCATTCTTTTCAGTTGTTCAGTCAGCTATTTATGTTTCACATACCTTTGGGTTTTACGTTTGCCTTCAAATTGAGAACAGTGTGTATTTATCATAATAAACTTGGGTGCATCTTTTTTGTTTTATTTAAACTACTTGCTTGTTGGCCATCAAAGTCACGACTAATTGTTTTGATGTTGAGAACCTTGATTATTCTATATTCCCAATTACAGCATTTCCAGCAACGCAGGTCTGTAAACAGTTGTTTTTTGGTTGGGCTTTTGAGATTATTCCGGGTAAATGATGAGCATTTATTATTTCATTCGTAGTAATATTTACCGAATATGATGTAATTAATGCTATTCAGTTGAATATTGAATAAGAGCCTTTTTTTAAAATCCTTTGACACTTTACGGATGACTACTGTTGATGTCTATTGCTGCTAACAGTTTAGCACATTTAGCCTTCATTAACACAACTACAATTCACCGTATTTTATTATTCCATCACTGCCTCTCAAATTACCTGAATGTTAGTCACAGACATTCTGTCCAGATAAAACAATGACCATGTCACTACACTGTATTTTTTTTTCCCATATTCAATCACCTAGGAAACCATGGTTTTAAGCATCTGGAAATTTACTACCTCCCGTTAACTTGTTTTGTAATGTGTGCTAAACCAAATGCTTTGGCTTATTAACACAATGACATTTCATGCATTTCAGTGATTGGCCAGCAGTTAAAATTGCACATTAAAAATGTCACTTAACATTTTCATATTTGCATAAAGAGCTGATAATGTGCAAAATAATGTGATCTGAACCCTGAATGAGATCTTCGTATTTCTCTGATGAATTTTGTTCCTCAATTACTTGGAAGCACACATGCTAGTCTTCTATTTTCACGTAGAAATCTATTTGAGGTATATTTTCTGTTTAAACACTGTCGTGTAGAAAACACAATGGATAATAAAATGTGAAAAAAGAGAAATATTTTGTACTGTTGCAGCTGGCTGCAGGCACACCTGTAGTAACTGTACGAATGTGCTACGATAAAATAATCAGGTTTACACTTTAACATGTGCCAAAACATACATAGTTAGAAAATGATCAGCATGAAGGGTTTTTACTGATACTTTTAATTCTGTATGCAGCTATTTGAATGTAATGGAATATATTACAGAAAGATTGTATTTACATACAACGGTTCTATTTTACGACTGTTTAACGCGGCCCACAAACTGCTAACTTCTGAATAAATGTATTTCCTCGTGATTTTGTTTTAATGTTTTCTGAGTATATGCAAGTTTACATTTTGAATAACTGTCCAGCCTGTTAGAGAAACAGAAACGTGAGCAGCTGCGTAGTTCCTCATCTTGGGACTCAGCCCCTATAAGACAAATGCTAGAAATTTGGGTGGCCAGGATTTAGGGGATTCAAGCCACCTGCAGATGTGTGTCATTAAAAGATATGTTTTAAAAAAAAAACTGACAATATGTGACCACCCCTTCCTCCTTACGGAAACTCGTCGATGTGTCCGGCTGCTGTTATTTGTTTTAAACAAGTACTCTTTTCCAGTGGGGAATTTGTCTCTTTAAAAATATGTATTTTAATGTTGTACTTATTTCATACGGAGGTTGTTTAATCCTTCAGTTCAGTTTCTTTGGTAAAGATTCAACTGATAATGGTATTTTTCTTGCAAGTAAGTTGGAAGCAAAAGAAAGAGTTGATTTAAAATGTGTTTTTCAAAACAATGGGATTAAAACAAATTTTCAGACTAGAAATGTGTCTTAATGGTTTTGTTTCTGTGTTGTAGTAAAACGACTGCAGTGAATGTCTGTAAAATAGTGACACAGAATGGTAGGTGCTTGTCGGCTATAGTTGCGTCAGCTGTACACTTTGCATTAGCTGTATTAATCTTAAAATATTTTCTCACTTGGGTTTGGTTTTGAAAACATCTATCCATGATGCACTTTGAATTTGAAGACCATAATAAATTATTTTGATGAAATCTATTTGTTGTTGAGAACATACACCTAAAATACTCAGAAGGCTTATTTGCATGGTGGTTATTAGCCCGCTATAGGTGTGTACACTTATTAATGTGGAAAAATTCATTAAAAAACGTTTTCTGACTACATGAAAAATATCTGATTAAACTGAGTGGGTTTATAGCTTTATTTCTGCTGTTTTCAACAGCTTGTCCACTTGGTTATCTGACCACAGGTAGCAGCACTGGGCTGTGCACTCAGACCTGGGTCCAAATCCAGCAGTCTGGGGGGGGGGTTTGCACGTTCTTCCTGTAGATCAGTTTGGGGATTTCTGTGCCATCAATGAGTGATCCTCAGACATATTTCTGTAGTTTTAATCTATGTTTATTTACTTATTTATTTGGGAGGGGCTGGGGGACAGGGCAGTGTGACGTTTAAAACTAGCGCCACCTTCGAGGGGTGATATCGCTAGAGGGCGCTATACAACAGTACATCCTACTCTGGCGTTCCTATAGTTACAGTATTCTAATATTCATCTGAGGCTCGTGTTCATGTTAGTTTTTTAATTCATGTTGATTGAATTAAAAAACTAAAAATGTTCTGTAAGTTGCTAACATAATACATTTTATCCTGGGACGTGGTTCTAATTTAACAGAAAAGTACGTTTGTATTAGCATTTTTTTAAAAATAATTTGTAAAGGTATCAGACGGGCCTTTAACTCAGATTTGGTCTCTCAAACATGTTAGTTCAAATAGATTTGTGTTGAGGAATTTATAACGGTTGTTTTCCACAAATAGACAAGATGTAAGGGCCTTGCTTACGCCTCCCATGTAGAAATCGGACGATTTCTCCTCGCCGTGATTTACCACAAATACATGAAACCAGGCAACAGGGAAATAAGTCTGCTGTGCAGTATAGTCGTTTAAATCACTGCGGGGAGTTTTACCAAAGTACATCCAACTCTGTAAGTCGCGGGATTAAAACTACTGCACATAAAAATCTCTGTACGTCGCCTGAGAGAAACGCGCTGCAAAGCGAGTGGAAAAACCACAGCGGAGACTTACAGAAAACAGGCTGTTTGCATCAGTTACACGGCGAATTAAAATACTGTACTTTTCCCATAACATCACATTGAAACACTGCACAAAATTAAGGTTTTTTTAATCGATCGACACTTGGGAGACAACGGGATTGGATTAAAATAGGTCTTTTAGCCAGCTGAATATTTTTGTACCATTGTTCGTATTTAAACTCGGTGGTAAAACGTGGTTTTGCGCTGTAAAGTATTCGCTTCAGTTTGTTGCCCGAAGCGAATTTTCACCCAGTCGAATCCGGGTTTTCAAAAAGACGCGGATATTTTGGGGCTAAATGTAATGCGGGGGGGGGGGGGTCGCTACTTGAGCGGTTCAGTACTGATACTGTGTTTTTACATGGGGGGGACTGTGGTTTAAACACCAGCTCCAATGTAATAATTCCGTTAAACACCAACCCCGGCGTCAGGAGTGGAGGACGAGCCGCTGTGCACTGCGGGGGCACTCGGGACTGGACACTGTACCGTACCCTGCTGTACCGTGGTAAAGTAACGCTGCGCTGTACCGCACTCAACTCTCTCACTGGCCGCGCAGACCGCGCGCTGTCCTGCGGTAAACATGGCGGTTGCGGCGGGGGCGCGCAGCGGCGGCGAGAACGAGCGGCGCTGAGCTACACGCCGCTATCCGCGAGAAGGACGTCGAAGCGCTACTGCCTCGTGAGGCGGCGGGACGCTCCGCTTCGGCTCCGTTCACGCGCCGGGTTCGCGCGCCCGTCTGCAGCGGAGCGCGGCTGCGGATGTGCGAGGAGGCGCTCGCCGGACGGCCGGGCAGCGCTTCGCTCCTTACGCCGCTCCCCGGAGGTGAGCTTCGGCACGGGAGCGCCGAGACAGGCCGCCGCGCCGCTGGGGGATGTGAACCCGGGAGAGGAGTGGGTCTCGTCCCGCGGTTGAGCGCCTAGGAGCAGTGACATGGGGCAGCAGGTAGGCCGCGTCGGGGAGGGGGCTGCAGCGGGACTCCAGCAGCAGCAGCAGCAGCAGCAGCAGCCACCGCAGCCGCAGCAGCCGCCCAGCAGGGCGAGTCGGGGCAGCGGCTCCGGGAGAAGAGCTCGGGAAGCGGGCGCCGGAGGCACCGCGAGCGGCAGGACAGGCGGTCCCAGCGGCGCAGAACCCGGGGTCAACGTGTTCACCCAGCACTCAGGTAACGACCCCCACCGGTGGGTGAGAGGAACGGGGCGGCATTGCGAGCCGCGGAGTTCGGGTGGGTTCCTCTGTGGCAGCGATGGGAGCTCCGGCTTGACTGGACGACGTGTGTGTTCGCGACCACCTTGAGCAACAAATTCACTATCGGTGACAGAGTATCGGTATCAAAATGACAGTCGGTAAGAAATTGCCACTAACTAGTAGACTATCAGTAAAAACTGTCCATAACAGCTAGAAAATTAGTAACAAATTAAGAATAACAAGTTTACAGTCCATAACAACTAGTACAAATGGGTAGCAATGGGTGGCTGTTAATAATAAATTAATAAATAAATTAAATTGATCATCAATAGCAAATTGAAGACTAATAACAGTAGTGTCTTCCTTACTACTGAAATGCATCAGAGCAAATATCCTGGTGACGCTTAATCTGAATTGAACCCCAGATAAAGGGTCTTCATCCTCACCACCATAATCCCTTGCAGTCATTTAGTTCCTTTTCTTATTTCTTGTTTAGTAAATGTCACCACGTCTCACTACCCGAACATCTCCATAGTCGCTCAGGGTTGGTGAGAACACTGGGTCCGCAAACTGAAAGTTGTTGCTTTTGACTACCTTTTGTATTGCTTCTTGTAGGTGCGCTTAGCCAGGAACTCCACTTTGCTCTGTCTTGCTATAATCCTGAATAAAACAAAAAAACTGGAAATCCATAACTGTGAGGGCTTAACATCACACAGCAACATCTCATTGTTTGAACTAATTCATAAGTGAGACAGTTGGCGTGACAGACAGATGTTGCTTGTGCTCCCCACATTCTCCGCCTAACCCCCCCCCCCCCCCCCCTCCCCGGGTCCATGTTTAAAAGCGCAAACAAACCACCAGTAAATTCTAATTTACTGCCTTGTAATTTTTAAATCGGCCGAAACACACGTGGTTTAAATGACAGGGCATTGGAACCGACAAGGCAGGGCTGTGAGTGTGATCATGTATGTAGGGTAAGACCAGACAGATCCACATCCAGGGAGTCTGTCGGGTGTTTAAACTGAACCAAACTGACTCGAGGATGAAAGAGCTTTTTAGTTCATCCGCGTCCAAAAAGAGAGACACCGTTACTGTCTTTGCAGCGCTTGCCGAATAATGACCCCCGTTTCGGGGATCACGCTTGCCAGTGACCTTCCATTTGTCATCCGCTCTTTGCACTTGCATTTCAAACCAAAATGGAGCGCGCCATATGCTTTTACCAAGATCTCGGCTGTGAACTGTGAATTACCACGTATTTGAGAAGTCATTGTGTAGCTGGGCTTGAGCTGTGAGGTATTAACCCCCCCGGTGACTCCTGTGCTGAAAATTTAGAAAATCCTCCTTTAGGATCACCTTCAGATATTACTGGGTGGGTGTACAGTGCACTTCTCTAAGCTTGTTTTCAGCCCTTTCTATTTATCCAGGTCCGAACCCCTGTTCATTTATGAGCTCTACAAAGGAGAGGAGTTCCATCAATGTAGAAGCCTGCCTAGGGATTAAGGTGACGTCCTTGAAACCAAAACAGTGGTACTTTATGGCCATTTGTTGTCCCTTATTTGAGCAGCATCGGGTTTGAATCATTTCATAATGATGGCGTGTGGCATCACCTCCGCTAAAGGATCGTTGCTCCTACTTGCTCGGTCTTGCTTAAAATGTTTGACAAATGTTCCCGTGCAAAAAAATGTTCACTGCAGAAAGCACAGTGCTCTTTTCAGCTAGGAGGAAAGGTGTGCAACAGAATGGGGCCTTGGTCACTTACAGAGATAGATTCTGTACCTGTAACCTGAGAATGGTCGGTTTTTGGCGTGGTTGCTAAGCCGAAACACAGTCCGAACCACCTCTGGCAAAGTTAAAGCGCTAAAGTAGATTTCTTCCCTCGGTTTCCATAACCTGTGACCTTATTTGGACTCAATGTTACCCAGAGCTTATCTAATTTTATTATTATTATTCATTAATTCAGCTGACATTCTTCTCTAAAGCAGGATACAAAGTTAGGTTTGTATAACAAGCTATTTTCAATTATTTACCTATTTAAACAGCCAGGTAACTTTTTACAGTATCAGGACTGGCTCAGTACCTTAACCAAGGTTCTACAGCAGGAACAGGGATTTGAACCTGGGTCCTTCGAGTGTAAGGTGATGGCTGTACACACTGCACTACCTGCAGATGTGTGTTGTTCTGAGAATAAAACAGATGCACACGTAGTTCTAGATTTACTTAACTTGATGAAGGAGGACTGTATTTTGACCCACACACCCACCGTTGAGAAATTTTGACCCACACACCCACCGTTGAGCACTGGGCCAGGTAGGGTGCACCGTGGATGTGACGCTAGGTATAAAATTACTCACACGTTCACAAATGTAGTCCAGTTTGATGTCACGTGTATTTGGACTGTTTGAAGGAACCAGAGCACCTGGAATAAACAGACAAACACAACAAGAACATGCAAATTCCACACAGCATGAGCAGGAATCAAACCTGCCCCCCCTCCCCCCCACGTGCTGTGAACCACCAGCACTAGTGTATCCGTTTGGTTGGTATTCTCCCGTTTGATCTCTTTTCCCACTAGTCCTATTTCTTTTTCCCTGAGGTACTTTGACCAAGAATGCTGTCATTTAAAAATATTAAATTCTTCCACAGATTGCTTTTTAACGTAAACACTCTTGAGGGAGACTTTGCAGGATTTTTAGAACTCCGTTTGAATGATTGTGTTGCAATAGATGCACATCTGTTCTCCCAGGTTTGTTTTATTTATACTTTATAGTCTTGTTGAAGAGGAGACTTATTGTGTGCTTTTAATCTCTTTTATCTTTTATATATGGCATCCATCCAAATGCAACAATTTGAAAAATTACTTCCAGCAATCAAAGAATAGTTCCTTAAATCTGTTGCTTAAGGTCTGTACTTAGAATTAAATTGGATTAGATAAATCCTGTGTGTTTTTGCATTTGAGGGGTCTTCAGAATGTCAGATACATGAGTAGGTAGGTCACTCAACTAGTACTGAAGCTGGTAAGTAATGAACATGATCGGCAGCTTTAAGGTCTGTCTGGTCTAAGTGCCGCTTTATGTGGAGTTTTGATGTGGCTCTTTTGTGTCAATTATGGTTCCAATAGCCAACTTTGACCACTAGAAGGCGATAGAGGGGTGACTTTTGTGTTAAAATGTGACCCAGTCTACAAAACAGCATTTTCTACATGTTACGAATCCACTCTCTTGGTGCGAGTAGTTTGGATGGTAAGGACCTTTTGAAAAGCCAAGTGCATTTCCATTGTTTGCTAGCCCTCCCCCAACGCCCCATGGAATTTATTCAGCTCCTATTAAAAACACTGGGTTACACAAGGAAATCAAAACTGGTGCTCGTCCTGGTAGCTACAGATGGTGAAGAAAGCGTGCGTGCATGTTTGCGTGTATCTGCCTGGCTGTGTGTGTGTACAAGTGCGCTCCCTTGTGTCGCTCTCTCTTTTTTGACAAATCTCTCTCAGTCAGTGGAACATGTCTCCGTGCTTTCGTTCAGCATTTTGCCGTTACGATGCGATGCGCATTCTGACACGGGAAGCATGTAGCGCCCTTTAATCCTCCAACGGGCTGAGAGGTAAACCAGGGGATGGGGGATCAACAGGGATGACCAATTAGTTAATTTGGTGATCCACGGGGCTTTGCAGCTCCTGCTCCTGACCCTCTCGTCTGTTCTTATCACCAGCCTCATGCCTCTGCCTCGCCTGCCTCGTACCCCCCCGTGGGAGTCTTCGTTCTTGCTCGTGACCGTGCCTCGCCATGCAAAGCCTTGGCTCCGTGCCGTCACTGTCTCCCATTTAGTTGAGTTTAGTTGAACTAGAGCAGTGCTTAAGTTGGGCGTAATACCCTTCAGCCTCCTGTTCATGCAGATCGACTCTGTAATCTCCCTGTGCCTTAACCTCCTTGTGTTGCTTTATCTGTATCCCACAGTTATCCCCCTTGTGTTAATCCGCCGTTCTCATCTGGAGGAGAGGGTAGGGAGACAGTGGGGGGCAGCAGATGAACAAGTGGCTTACGTCGGTCTGCTTTTCCATTCAAGACGATGGCCAGTCATTCTTTGAGAAACCCGGTGAGAAATCACTCCTGGTAAACCGAGCAGGGCTGAGTTTCTTTTGGCCAGAACGTCATTAAGAGAAGTCGGGCCGTAGAGCCGCAAAAACACACCGGCTTCTCTCTTTGGATCTAACATGACTTGCACTGGAAATCAGTTTTGAGAATTTGGGCTCATTTCTGTCTGTAAATTAGTTAATGCATCGGACCACCCTGAGATTCCCTGCTGATACTGTCTCACGTTTGGTCGAAGTGTTTTGAGTAGATCGTACAGACCCTGGTGGGGAACTATGGGTAACTGCCTCACTAGCTGCGTTTCTCGTCCTTTGATCATAATTGTTCTAATGCGCACAGACGTGTTAATGGATTTGAAAGAAGTTAATGTTTCCAGCCTGTACTGGTTTTACGCATGTTGTCTGCTCAACTCAGAAGGGACTCGGGTGTCATCAACGCCTTGTGCTAAGCATTAATTTTGACATGTAATTACTTTTATCAGTGTTTGTTTATCTTTTTGTTAATTAAAAATACCATATATTTTTATTCTGATTGGTTAGTTTTTCACACTATAATTTGTATTAAATGAAAAAATACCATTCCTGCTGAACCTTGACTGTGTTCCACCTTTTCTTCTCTATCCATAGCACTGGTAAAGGCTCTTTTAACTGTTGTCCTGATCTCTTAAGGTTTCTGCTTGAGGATTATTAGGACAAGCTTCACCTAGTCATCACATTTCATTACATCAACTTTACTCTCACCCAGGATGATCAGTCAGGATCCAGCAATCTTGCTTCTTCATGCCGTTTGTTTTTATTGCCTCATCTCCTTAGCAGAGACCCAGATACCTACATATATAGTATACTGTATATATCTAGAATGTAAGGATAACAATCCATCCATCCATTATCATTATCCCCTTAATAATGGTCAGGGTCACAATGGTCCAGAGAATCACCTGACGTTATGTTAGTAAACTATATCCCGGATGGGACGCCAGTCCCCTGCTGTATGGCCACACACACACACACACACACTCTCTCTCCATGGGCAGTTTAGAGTGAACAGTTAACCTAATTGTTTGAGGAAAGACACACAGACATAGGGAGAACATGCAAACTCCACACAGCCTGGGCTGTGCCTCAGTACCAGTTACCTCCCTAGCTGTTCTGCCCCCATGTGTAGGCTACTGTGTTGTCCTGTGTTATGTTGTCTCGTCAGTGTATTGTTCTCCTTGGTCCAGGAGAAACTGCAACTCCTTCCCTCTAGTGCCTCTACGTTACCTCAGAAAGGCAATAACATGATGTCTGTTGTTCTGTGCAGGACAAAGCAATGTCATCAAAGCCCTCAGCAGGTCTGACTGGGTTTGTGATGTTAACAAAAGCCTGTCTGAGGGTTCGCCTGCTGACATCAGTACACTTAAGAGAAGAATTTGAGAAACGCGCTGAAACACACCCCGTGCGGGGAGGGAGCGAGCCGATTACTCAGCTGAGAGGGCAGGAACGGGCTGCAGACAACTGGCCTGCCTATTGGGCAACAACCGTCAGAGCGCATGGTCTCCAGGGCGGCGCTGGGTCTCGGCCTACATGGCAAGCACCTCGCCTTTTCAACCGCAACACTGAGTGTGGCGGCACCACGTCTCGCCCTATAACGCCTCGGCACAAAGCGGGATTTGCCAGCATTCTTCCTTGAGGGAGCATCCCTGTCGAGTCGTAGGCTGCTGAAACAAAGAGCTTTCTGTTTAATTATTTAACTGTGTTCACGCACATATCAGGCTGTCTGTTATTATAGGCTGTCTGTACCACTTTTCATAGATTTGCCGTTTTTGTGTCGAAATAATCGACAAAAGGAGGCCCCGTTTTTGATTTGTGGCACATGAAGATTTGTTTGTGCGAATCTCTCGTCTTGTGCTGTTCATTGGAATATTTTGTAAGAATTGGGTTTGTTAAGGGAAGAGTCGGTTAAACGGTGTTATTCCCCTGAGTGATCCCGGTGTAGACCCGTCCTGTTCCTGTCCCCGCTGCAGGAAAGTGTTCACAAGGCCATCATCAGGATTTGAAGTAATCGCTGCTGATCGAGTTGCATCACAGCGGAAAATGTACATTTCACCACCAGTGTCTGCAGCCATGTGTCGTCTTGTCATTGGAAGTTGATCTGTGGTAGTGATCTCTTTTGTTGCTCAAGGATGTTTGAATTTTACTGTAGCAGGGCCTTTTGGGTATGGATCCCGATTCGTAAGCAAAAACGGTATAAAAGTGTGACAAATGAGGAAGCCCTGTAGGACATTTGGTGGAAATGCAGCTTCTGAATGTCTGCCGTGTCTGTCCGGCCCGGGGGGCGGGGGGTCCCTTACTCGGGATGTTAACCGATTACTGGGCAGGAGGAAACGATTGGGAGCCGCTGATTTACGGCCTGTTCCCCGGTGCTGCGGTAAATGGCCAGGAGGTTGGCAGAGGGTGGGTCGGATGGGCATTTCCTGCCACATCACTGAGTCAGTCTCAGTTCACAAAGAACATGGGGAGGAAAGGAATTGTAACAGTGAAGGTGAACATTTCCTTTAACTTCTGAGTTTCAGTGGTTTGGTAATCCTGAGTGCCCCTTACTCATTAAGCATATGACAACCATTTTGTAAAAAATGGTGCGTTTTCTATTTTTGTATTCTGAGATGATTCAGTGAGAGTGTGAAAGGGAGGCTGTTGAAATACTATGTGAGATGCTTTCCGATAATTGATACTAAAAAAGGTTGCAGTCTGGGCCTTTCTGTTTAGTGCCTCTTCGGAGCTCTGTATGGAGTGCTTGGCTCTACTTCGTTCGTTTTTGTGCTCTTCAAATTCTGTTTTTGGAGTTTCCAGCTTGGCACCTTAATGGCTCTGACAAATCCTTATGTAATGGGTATTGTGGGTATGAGAAATGCTCATGAAATTATTATTGTTGTTGTTGTTGTTGTTGTTGTTGTTGTTGTTGTTATATATCACGGGTAATTTTTTTTAAACCCAAAGTAGCTGTAAATATTTATCCATTTGTACATCTGGACATCTACTGGGGAAAGCAGGATCAGAAATCTTGGTCATAGGCACTGCAGACCAAGAATACACCACACAAGCACCTCCGAGTACCTGGATTGACCACCGAGAAGCAGAAAGTTAGCAGCCATGACAATGTCGTCTTCCCCACGGCCTTCTGAGTTTATGGCGTGTTTTTATTCCCACAGTTGCATCAGGATGAGTAGGTGGTTTTACTAAGGCCTGTGGATGTGACATTTGATTTTTCTTCTTAACACATCAGGGCCACTATATATTAAATAACTATATAGGGACCAGCTTGTTTTTAATAATTTTAAGTAGGAAATTGTCCTGTCACTGCTTCCAAGTGGCGGAGTTTGTCTTCTCCACTTATCACCTGTCCCGATTCCTGAAGCTCATCAGCTTTGAAGGATGCACTGAACTTCTGTTATTGCCTCTTCTCTGTGCCTTTGTTTGAAACTGCAGCAGAGCTGAGGGTGTTTCACTGTCTTCATCTTTGTTGCTAAGAATAGGCAGCTTTGTGCAGTAGGCGAGCAGAGCTCTGTGCCAGAAAGTGGCACGCGCTGCTGTTGATCCAGCTGTTTGTCAGGAACTGTCCCGCCAGAACGTCTGCGACACATTGTGTCTGCTGTCATTTCGCACTTGGTCTACTGAGCTGTGGGCTCTAGAGTTGGGAGCTACCCCTGGTTACTCCATTACACTGTGACAGCGGTGTCTTTTTCCTGGCCATTAAAAATCCACTGCTGAGCTTCATTGCCATTTTCATCCTAGGGTTTAGCAGAAGCTTTTTCATCCTAGGGTTTAGCAGAAGCTTCAGGTTACAGTGAGAGGTATCCTCTTGTGGGAGTGTTGTAAACATTCAGGTTATGTGTCAGAATATTTAAACTCTGTGCTAAATGCTGCTCTGTAGTGGAAAACAAAATGATCATATTTTGCTTGTTGGTGACATTGATGTCAAGGACCTTCATGCTCGATGTCCCTCCCGAGCTACACCGTGGCTGTAGTAGTAAAGAAGGACCACGAATCCAGCTGTTGGCTCCTTGGCACTTTCTGTCCCCAAACAAGTGCTGCTTACCTGTCCAGATGTGGACTGATGAAACAGTGGAACGAATGAAATATGAAATGTGGAGTAAAATTCAGTAATGGCTAAATGTTTTAGTCCCAGTCTTAAAGAAATGTTTTTCTCTGGTAGCTGCACTGGAATTGAAGTTAGTCTTACTGAGACTAGTGTATCTCCCAAAGATGGTTTAAAAATGGGGTTGAAAAATCCAGGACCAGTGACAGCAGTCAGCACTCTTACCATTCTTAGTCAACCTTCCTGTTTTTCTCTGTTTGTTGTGTTTTCATGGAGAGCGTAGAATGTGGCCTGAGCTGCTGTGTTTATCTGCTCTGGAAAAGAAGATGAACGATCTCTTGGGACTTAAAGAAAAAGAGACAAACACACACGGGGTTACAGGACACTGTATCAACTGCTGCATGTCTCCAGTTGAGTGGATATGATCAGTCAGGGGGAAACGGTTAAAATCGGCTGCTTGTGGCGACTCCGTGATCATAGGTTTCCTTTGGCTTTGGAAGCTTATGAGAGTAAAGTGACTAATGAAAACCCTCTAATGTTTTCTTTCTACAATGGAAAGGACTGTCTCTGAGAATTCGTAATGAGGAGGATTTTTCCTAATGAACTCCTTTTTCGCTAAATTTAGACTCTGATTCATTTTAAATAACCCTGCTCAACCAACTGCTCAAATGTGGTTCTTGCAGTGTAGAAATGCAGCTCCACAGTCCAGGGATGTCTGTGTCACCCTGGCGTCCTTGATGATGCCCTGGAAAGCCGGCTCAGTGACCAGAGTCGGCCTGAATAAACTATACGTTCAGCTGAGACATAGTTTGCCAGGTACTGGATGGCTGGGTTTTAACACTTGCATTTAACTCTTGCATTCTCTACTGCTTTGTGGCTCATTGGTTATGAGTTCTTTCCAAGATGTGCAGCGTTTGTGCATTGTTTTGCTTTATATTTTTGTTCTACTTTCCACTTTTTTAGGCTTCACTTTTAGTTATGTTCGTAATAACCTCAGCTTGAGCTTGCTTTGTAACTCTGACTTGGCCAAACCATGAGGGAACTCGGCCTCAACCTGGCTTAGTGCTGAAGTTGGCGCCAGCCAAAGACCGTTGGAAATCCATCAGAACGACAAAACACGGTCACACGTTTACTTTTCATAACGTCGGAAAGGCAGCTTGTAGTTTGGATATATTGGAACGTGTATATAGGAAGGCATCTATTTAAAATAGAGATTAATTATAGGGTCACATTTTTTTTTAAAGTGCCCAAATGAAGCCCAAAATAAGGAGTTTAAAGTAAAAATAAAAGCAGCAACTGGCAAGAAATTTGGATAATGAGCATTACTTACCAAGGATGTTAGTCCAGCCAAGAACATACATTAATGTATTAATTGGGAATTACTGTTTGTCCAATTTATGGCCACTGTGGTTCGGAGCTTCACACACACACCAAATAAGAGCTGTCGTGAGCCTAAAACAGCCACATATTAACATAATAAATTGTCCTGTGCACTAACTGGTGAAACTGCCCATGAGAACTGCTGTAAAGATGGATATAAATCACACTGATGAACCCAATGAAACTTAACTGGAAATCAGTGCCAGGGTCTAGTTTTATGTCTTCCACCACAAGTTGCATCACAACTTCCATGTGAAAGTTGAGCTAGTTATGCAGGTACTATTTTCATATGCATACATAGTGGAGATGTGCCAAACAAGCAGTGCATTCATTTTGTTTAAACACAGAAAGTTATTTGTATTTTTCTGTTTTGTAAACTCTTGAAAACTTACTGAACTCAAGACAAGCTTCTTTAGCTGCTTCCCAAGTTGTGCTCAACATCACTACACATACTTACCGACTTGTATTTATCACACACTATTGAAACCCTCTATTTGAAACCCTCGTTCAGTTCAGTCGTACAGAAATACGTTTAGTTATAGTTACGATTCATGAGGCCTCTGTGTGCCAGAAAGGCAAATCCTGCCATCGGTGAAGAGTAATGAACTGATAACCTGAAGTATGTCTTGTAAAATGGCTCCTGCCCAAAAAATGCCTTTATCAACATGTTTTTACAACTGTATCCATAGTGTTGATTTACTGTCCTAAACAGCAATTGTTTGGAACATTTTTGCCCTGAGGTGTATGGTGTTAGTGTTTTTTACCATGTGTAGTTTACACCCTCTTCTTGTCTAGATTTGTTTAAATGGGAGGGAATGTATTCAGTGGTGACCTGAAGCTACCTCCTTTCTATGAGACGCTTCGGTGCACCAAGCCAAGTCTCTGAACTGGAAGTGAGCAAAGGAACTACCAATCTAAAGAAGAGGGGAGACCTGGAATGAGAAAAAAAAAAAAACTTCCATGAGCTGCACTGCAATCTTTTTTGGTGGTTTTACTGAAGGTCTGGGCGGCACTGCAATCTTTTTTGGTGGTTTTACTGAAGGTCTGGCTGGTGGTTATGGTTGCAGATGTTGTTCTTCTCTAACAGATAATTGAAATACTGCTACATTTACAGGTCCCAAGTAAAGCACTTTAAATAGGCGTACAGGGTTTTAGTTTTACTGGAAGATCCTGGAGGATTATTTTGTTTATCTAAGCATGGTGTTTATGACTCTTATTAAGTTCATTGGCATCCATTGCAGTTAAATCCAGTTAGAGCTTTAATAAAGAGCATTTGTATGAGTCCTTATTGTAATTCTGGACTTCTTTCCTGTGGACTTTCCCACTGTGACTCACATGCTAGTTGAAGCTGATTTTCAAATTTACAGTGTTTCCCACTTCTTTTGAGATTTGGCCCTTTTAAAAATACTTTTTCTTCTCAAAGAGAACAGCAGAATGTAGAGCTGTCTGTGTGATTGTTGGAACGCGGCACTTCATGCACATTTGGGTCCTGAATACCCTTTGTAGTTCTCAACTAGCAGCATAAAACATAGCCTGGACTTAGAATCCAGTTCACCTTTTCACACATTTGATGTTTACATATATCCTACTGAATGTTGAGTAGAAGTTGTTTGTTGGGTCAGCTTCGGTGACTTACATACAAGTGAAAGTACAAGATTTGCCCACAATTTAGCATGATTGCTAAATGTAATATTTAAATAAACTTTTGCAGCCAGCCTATAAATACAAGTTCATCTTTTGAGACGTTGTGGACTGAAAAAAGAAACAACTGATATCTTGATGCTGGTGCTCGGCTTTTCCCTGGTTGTTGTTGGGTAACTATACAGATGTGGCCAAAAATATTGCTTCCCTCCCGTTTTTTCAAAAAAAAAAAAAAACTGTTTTCTTTGAAATGATTTGAAACTGACAAAAGTATTTGGTTCCTTATTTCACATTTAATGGAACTGAAACTTTGCTTTTGATTAATGACTTAACATTATTTTAGATAATAAAACAAATGAAAATGGATGGAGAAAAATATTGGGACCCGTAACCTAATATTTTATAAAACACATTTAGAGACAATAACTAAATGGAAGGGTGAGGCCCTTAAGACAATACAATTTCTTGAAGAGAAGAGTGGCCTTCTTCTCTAGGAGGAAACTGAAAAGTCTCTCTTCTGAAAGAACGACTGCGGCTTGTCAACATGCAGCAGTGAGGACTTTTCTCCATTTAAACTGGCTGAATGAGGGATTATAAGATTGAAGACACCTGTGGTACTAACTAGAGGAAAACAGTCTACTTGGAAGTATGACTAAAATACAGTTATTTCTTATAACATCTAAATGGTACCAATAATATTGCCCAGGCTCTTTTTGAAAGTCTGTTGAATGAGCAAGAATTCAGTTATTTTCACAGCTTTTTGTTTTGTTCCCCTGCAAACCAAAGAAATGCATGTGTGGGTGACAAAGGATCTTTTAATTTCACTTTTCAGGAAGAACAGTGCATTATTTGAATAAAATGCAAGAGCACCAATAATTTCGGACACGCCAGTACTGTACATATACAGTACTGTGCAAAAGTCTTAGGCACCTGTGGGAAAAATGCTATAAAGTGAGGATGGTTCCAGAAATAACGGCATGAATACTTATTAATCAATAAACCTTCTAAAAAGTGCAGCAGACAAAAAAACCTCAATCAGATCAATATTTGGTGGGAGCACCCTTTGCCTTTAAAACAGCATCATTTCTCTTATGCAAACTAGCATGCAGTTTAAGGTAGAGGTTGGTAGGTTCTTCCAAACATTTTGAGGAACTAGCCAGAGTTCTTCTGCAGACTTTGACTGTCTCTGCATGTCCTCCCAGACTGAGTTGATCATGTTGAGATCAGGGCTCTGTGGGGACCATACCATCTGCTGCAGGATTCCTTCTTTTTGCTCAGCATAGTTGTGTATGACTGAGATTGGGTGTTTGAGGTCATTCTCAGGCTGCAGAATGAATTTGGGACCAATCAGAAACCCCCCTGATGGTAGATAAGAATCTACCTGTACTTCTCAACATAATTTAAAGTTGCATGTCTAACACTTTTGTACAGTACTGTGCATCTATAGCCCATTATTCAAGCTCCCAGTTTCTGAATTCCCAATAGAAAAAGTGGTATATATTCGTACCTGGATGAGCGTCCAGTTGTATCTCATGGGCAGTGTCGCATATCGAGTGCTGTCCGAGTGCATCAGAGAACCATGGAAAATTCGATCGAGCATGAGTGCAAAACCAGGAAGCAGCACTGCGATGTCCGACTTTGTCTCGTGACCCCTGTTCGAAGACAGTTTGCGCTTCTATAATTTCATTCGCTTCTGCCGGTTGAGCCAGTAAATCCCCCAGTAACAGTTAATCATAGTAACAGGCCGTTACAGGAGTCAAATTTTGTTTTTTTAACTTTATGTTTTCATTTCTTGTTTTTTATTAAATGTTTGTTGCTGTTACTGCTTATAATAAGGAACAAATTTCAATGTATGATACTGAAAAAAAGCTATTGCATATAAATGCACAAATCCATATTAATTACTTCATTAACTGTTAGGAATTAGGTCATCGGTACTTAAATTCTTCATGGTCACATTAAAATGGGTATTTTAGAGTGTTGGGGATATTTTGGGGAATTTAATTGGAGTTTATTGGATGAACTCAGGATGAATCATAATTTTCCTCATTTTCCTTCAAAAAATAATGGGAACTGCTTCCCAATATGTGAGGTTGCTGCATTCAAACCATTTCTTGGAACCAATTATATTCAGGTACAGGGGTGTAGCTGTATACATATATGTGTACTAGTTGATTTTTCTGGGTCTGCCTAGGTCAGAAAGTGTATAAATCATATTAATAGATAATAAACAGTTACAAAAAATAGTAGATGGTAATAGCACATTACATATCACCAGCCTGAATTACTCTTAAAGTGGTTGCATTTAGAACATATTTTTATTGCTCTCAAGTGGGTCCTTGGTGGTCACCACAGAGAGTGACACGCTGGTCATAGTCCAGGGCAAAGGTGGAAAGGGAAAAAGTAATAACTATATATCACAAAACTCTATTACCCTTGCAGTGGTAAAGTGTCCATTGCAGTATGTTTGTCATGCACACGTGTGTGTGTGTGTGTGTGTGTGTGTGTGTGTGTGTGTGTGTGTGAGTGAGTGAGTGACAGAAGTGACCCATTTGTCTTCATTTTGAGAAATCAGCTGGGAACTTGCTGGAGGCACTCTTCAGAAATGTATGTTGTGTGTGTGTGTGTTTCTGTTTGAGTGAAGGGGCCTGTTTGTTTATGCAAAAAAAAATAGTGAGAAGTACCTGTGTGTTAAATTTCAAGTCAGTGGCTTAAAAAATAAAGCTGTGCATAAAAAACAAACAGATTTGGTTTTATAGAAATTTAAATTTTTACCCCTTCATTATCAGTAACAGCTGTATCCTGGAGAGGGTTGTGGTGGTCCAGAACCTGTCCTGGAGTCACTAGGTCCTAGGCTATGAAACTATACCTGGGATGGATAGATGGGTATTGATTTTATTTTTAATCTCATTTCTAATAACCGCTTGCACAGTGTCTGTGGTGCAGAACCTGAAGCTTTTGGCGACAGGTAGGAACACGCTGGACGGGACATTAGTCCATTGCATAATAGTCGCGTAGACGTTTTGAGCAATTGTGATTTTGATGGCTTCAGAGGAGTTTAAATATGAGATTTATTCGAATTGGGATTTTATTGTTATTGCTACATTTTGTTTTTAAAAAAAAGTACCATTTCAGGTTGTCAGACTTGTTTGCTTCTGTTAGAGTTGGCTGTAATGGAAGAAAGTCCCTGATCCAGGGAGTACCATGGAAACCAACTCCGTGAGGCTCCGTGAGCCACTTTTTGGATGCCCTCTGTTCTCAGTCAGCTGTGAAGGAATGCAGTGGAACAAAGGCGTTGTGTTGGCATTGGCCCATAGCACACCCCTTACTATTGCACACGTCACACCCCCAAGGACACAGCAAGACACACCCCTAAGCCCTTAGGTTATATATAAATGAGCTGTGGAACAAGACGAAAGCAGAAACCCAGTGGCTGTGTGGAAGCGTGAGGCCCTTAAGACAATACAGTTAGTTTTCTTGAAGAGAAGAGCGGTCTCCTTCTCTAAGAGGAGACTGGATAAGTATGTTTTTACGGATACTGCCGCCCTCCAGGAGTTTCGAGGAAGAGTTGCTCAGGTTGATAGGCCAGCCGTGCCCCACAGCAGAGCATGTGGACGACCGTGGTCTCGCAGGTACCTTTGGGTCTCCTTCATTTGTTTCAGCGCTTCAGGATTTTTACATCTGAAGCTGAGAGTGAAATGAACTCTAGAGAAATAAAAAGTAAGGCCTGTACAGAAATGTTGGGCTCAGATGAGAAGTGTGCTTGGTTCCTTTGCCTTTTAGTAGTTGTCCTGGTGAAGGTGTAACAGGACTGTGTTTGATGAATCCTGGGTGCATTAAGGTGGAAGACTATTTGCAGGAGCTTTTAGGAATTAACAGGAATAACTGATGCGGTCTGGGCTGAAATAAGTGAATAATTTTAACAACACTATGAGTTATGAGCTCCAGTGTGACAGTACTTAACCTTGAAGATTAATGTTGTTTCCTTACTAACTAGTCTCTAGTTCCTTTTTCCTAGTTATTCAGTCTCTCTCTCCACTCTTCACAGAGGCCCTCCACCGGCCCTTTGGCCTGGACTCCACTGCGCTGACCGAGGCTGTGCGCTGGAGCTCCAAGGAGAACCTTCTGGGTGCCGCTGAGAGTGACCCCAACCTCTTTGTGGCACTTTATGACTTTGTTGCCAGCGGTGACAACACACTTAGCATCATGAAAGGTAACGTGTCTGCAAAGTTGCCTGAAAGTTTCTTAATTCTTCTTCACGGTTGCAAAGTTGCATCAGATTTTGAAAGTTTTCCAGTGGCACGTTTGTTTCTTGGTACCTCCAAACCTCCCACCCTCAAATGGAAATAACGCGCTGGTTGTGAGTCAGAGTGTCTTACACATCGTACCTCACACCCTTGTTTGCCTGTAATGTGTAATCCTTTTTAACTGCAATAATAGAAACCAGATGAGCTGCGGGGTGGTCGATCAAAGGGGCAGGAATTATCAGCGTTCTCTCTCATAATCCCCTAATGTTCTTACTTTGCTGCGTGTTTCAAATACGGAAAGACCCCTCCTTTGGCCTCTGGCACCTCTATTCATGCATTCCTCCCATGGTTCTTCGCTGTAGGTGGCAGAGGATTTCAGCAGATGCCTCTACTCTTTGCTTGTTGGGCAGGGCTATAGGACAGCATCATCACTATGGCCTAGTTGTGATCTGCACCAGTGTTGGAACTAGAACATCAGTATTGGGGCTGCTCTTGCTCACTTTTTGCTCTTTGTACTTGAGAGCAGGGCAAGGAGGAAGGTGTGAAGCTGTCTGCATTTATTTCTACATCTGTGGTGCAGCTTCTAGCCCACACTGTGTGGAGTGACCCATATACAGCAGTTCTTAATCGGTAAATGGTCCTACATACAGAAAAGACTGTTATTGACCCTTAAAATCTTTTACTTTACCTGGATGAAAAATGTAGGACAGAGACTGGGACCCGTCACCTGAACTTCCACCCCACTGTGAGGAGATGTGTCTCTGCTCTGCAAAGGGATGAGAAGCTAAAAGTCATAAACTCAGCAAAGTAACGGGTTTGCAGCGTAAGATGGTGTGCTGACAGTTTCCATTCATCCCTCAAGGGGAGAAGCTACGGGTGATGGGTTACAACCAAAACGGCGAATGGAGTGAGGTGCGCTCCAAGAACGGCCAGGGCTGGGTGCCCAGCAACTACATCACACCGGTGAACAGCCTGGAGAAGCACAGCTGGTACCATGGGCCTGTGTCTCGCAATGCCGCCGAGTATCTGCTCAGCAGCCTGATCAACGGCAGCTTCCTGGTGCGGGAGAGCGAGAGCAGCCCAGGTCAGCTGTCCATCTCACTGCGCTATGAGGGCCGTGTGTACCACTACCGCATCAACACGTCCTCCGACGGCAAGGTGGGTCTCCCCTCCACTCTGCTGCTCGAACACTCTTATCTGTTCATCTCATGCTCTAAGGGTGTTGCCAGTATCTCCTGTTTTCTGACTCGTCCCGGCTGCCTCCAGGTGTATGTGACCGCCGAGAGTCGCTTCAGCACCCTGGCAGAACTGGTGCACCACCATTCCACGGTGGCAGACGGCCTGGTGACGACACTGCACTACCCGGCCCCCAAGTGCAACAAGCCCACCGTCTACGGGGTCTCACCCATCCACGATAAATGGGAGATGGAGCGCACTGACATCACTATGAAGCACAAGTTGGGCGGTGGCCAGTACGGCGAGGTCTACGTCGGGGTCTGGAAAAAGTACAACCTCACAGTTGCAGTGAAGACCCTCAAGGTTAGACAGGCTGGTGGTTGACTAGTATTTTCTTTGTTTCTTTCTGGATTGGTTATTTTCCTCCTCCTCTTTATGGTCGTTGCACACGGTCTTGGATGTTCCTCAATCATTTTGTCTTTTGATAGGATTTTTTTCTGTGGGGTTATTTGCCACCTACTGGCCAAATGCACCAGTTATATTTGTCAGTTGAATTACTAGTGTGACTGGACATTTTAATGACCTCTTGTGGTGTGTTTTGTAATAGGAGGATACCATGGAGGTGGAGGAGTTTCTGAAAGAAGCCTCTGTGATGAAGGAGGTGAAACACCCAAACCTGGTTCAGCTGCTAGGTGAGTGCTGAGGAGGTGTTTGTGATTCTCAGTTACTGAAGCCTTTTGTGTTGTGTGTGTGTGTGTGTTTTTTTTTTTTTATACAGTTTTCTTATCAGTAACATGATGAGGACATTGTGCTTTACTGGTGTCCCTCAGATGTTTCTTAATGTGGATGTGCAGTGTATACTTATCTTACCTCCGCCCTCGTACCTGACACGTCCAGGTGTGTGCACCCTGGAGCCACCATTCTATATCGTTACGGAGTACATGCCCCATGGGAACCTACTGGACTACCTACGGGACTGTGACCGTGAGGAAGTCAACGCTGTGGTGCTGCTCTACATGGCCACACAGATCTCCTCCGCCATGGAATACCTGGAGAAGAAGAACTTCATCCACAGGTGAGAACACCTCTCCCCGATTCCTCGTGGAAAGATCAGTTGGATTTTTCACAAAGTCCTCTGAGTCTTGGCACCATTTCTTTTCTCTTTCCATTCGTTTTATGTTTTATTAATCAAGTGTAGCTGGGAATATAGTGATTAAAGACATGGACTGACAGATCAAATCCCAGTAGAGGCCATGTTGTATTACCCTTGAGGAAAGTAGTTGGTTTAATCTGGTCCAGTAAAAAACATTTAGGTAAAAAAATGGGAAAATATGGTTAGCAACTTTGAATGAATCTGGCCAGTTGCCAGCATAATAATAATAATAATAATAATAATAATAATAATAATAATAATCATCATCATCATCATCATCATCTGTAACGTTTATTAATTTCACCTCTGCATTACATCATTCCAGGGACCTGGCAGCAAGAAACTGCCTGGTAGGTGAGAATCACGTGGTGAAGGTGGCTGACTTTGGCCTCAGTCGGCTTATGACCGGGGACACCTACACAGCCCACGCCGGTGCCAAGTTCCCCATCAAGTGGACTGCCCCAGAGAGTCTGGCCTATAACACCTTCTCCATCAAGTCTGATGTGTGGGGTGAGTGAGCAGAGAGGCAAGCAGATTATGGGCGCATGTTTGGAGGATGTTATGTGGAGTTTTGTAATACAAGGTGTTGTGTTAAAATCTGTTGTAAGTTCAGATGTTTGATCATGGTATGAGCAATCCTGCAAATGCAAACATGTCCACAGACAGCTGTGTGACTTCAGCGCAATCTAACATTCTTCCCCAGCATTTGGAGTCCTCCTCTGGGAGATCGCCACCTACGGAATGTCCCCTTATCCAGGCATCGACCTGTCGCAGGTGTATGACCTGTTGGAGAAGGGCTACCGAATGGAGCAGCCAGAGGGATGTCCCCCCAAAGTGTACGAACTGATGAGAGCCTGTAAGTACTCCGTCACACAGTTGTCGTACATGTCCTGTAGTGTGTTCCATTTGAATAATGACACCCACAAATGTTTCTCCGTCTTTTTGTGTGCTTGTGGGTTTAAGGTTTTGAGCATGCACCTCCTTGACTTTTTTTTTTTTTTTTTTTTTTTTTTTTTTTTTTTTAATTACTCTGT
>UFQX01000603.1:84251-162699 GCA_900497675.1 Arapaima gigas | reverse complement strand
TTTTTTTTTTTTTTTTTTTTTTTTTTTTTTTTTTTAAATCCGCTGTGACCCAGAGATGTGTGTTGTTTTCACTAAGGCATGTCACGTGTGATGTCAAAACACCTAGTAATCTACAGCCAAGTAGCTCTTTCACACTACAAGCCTGAAGCACAAATTCTGACATCCAAGATTTGTCTGCAGTTCGTAGCAACTTCTTTAGAACGTGTAAACAGTGAATTATTTTCTTTGTCACTCAGGTAGTGTGGGTGTAAAATTCTAGGAAATCACTTTGGGAATGATAGGTTGTGCAAAGCCTTAACGTGTGTCTGTAACTGGTCTTTCTGGGCTTACCGTGCCAGGCTGGCAGTGGAGTCCGCTGGATCGACCTTCGTTTGCTGAGATCCACCAGGCCTTTGAGACCATGTTCCACGACTCCAGCATCTCTGAAGGTATGGACACTTTGTAGGCGCGGTCTTACTTGCAGTCTTCTGGCGTGGCCAGTGTGACAAAGAAGCAGAGACGTGTATTTTTACGCTTGCTGCTTTTCATTCCTGTCCAACTGATGGACAGAGAGCGAACTCGTGCATGCTGAAGAAGTGAACATCCATTTGGTGTTCATTTATTGACTGCAGGTTTTGAAGTGAAGGACAAAGAGCTGCAGATCAGAGATGTTCTGGAACACTGAGTTTGTCTGCCTGCGAGCTGTATAGGCTGAAACCCAGATGTCGACGTATGCAGTCACTCAATCTGTCTCCTGCTGTTCTCTCTCGCTCTCTCTCCCTGGTCTCGCCTCTGTGTTCAGAGGTGGCAGAGGAGCTATGTAAAACAGCCACCTGCCCCCAAGTGGCAGCTGGGCGTTTTGACACCGAGCTGCCCTCCAACTCGCGGGCCATGAAGAAGCAGGTGGAGAACAAGGAGAACATCGAGGGTGGACTGGATGGCAAACCCAGCCCTCCCTGCCCTGCAGGTACCAGCCCTCACAAGCTGAGGAGAATGTTCAAGGTGCAACAAAATGAGTGACCCAGCGGATCGACTGTCGCCAGGCAGAAGTGCCCGTCGCTGGCTGAAATTTGCAGAACCCTGAAAACACAAAAGCTTTCTAACAATGACCAGTGGTGGCCTTTAAATAATATCTGCACAAAAATTCACCATCATGCTTCCTTTGCCACAAATGGTATTTGACCTACAGGATGCATATTTGCACACGTTTATAAAATGAAGATGTTGTGACCATTTGTTCATGTGCTTGATGATGTGTCCCAAAGCACCCCACTCCCTTGCTCTCATTCCTCACATTGCCTTCATTTGCACATATTTACACCATTAAAATTAACTGTTATGTTCTTAAATATTTTAAATATGTTTATTTATATTTATTTTTTTTAATTATTCATATACTGTATTTATTTTTTATTACATGTACAACATAAATAAACTTTTTTTTTTTACATGAGTGTTAAACTGAACTGAGATGGACATGGAATTGTTTTTAAAAAGAATCTTTGAGGTCACACTTAATTTGTTTTCATCGCAATAAATATGACTCCACCTGTCAGTATTGTTATTGTGCAAGGCTTCCATTGGTTGCGTAAAGCTGCTCACAGCCAGTCTATACCTCAAGTCAGCCCCCTCTTTTGGCGGTACTGGATGTATCGTTTGGTCAGAATCTAGAACAGAACAGTTGTACTTAAGAAAGTCGAAGCGGAACAATTCAAATTATTTTTAGAGTGCTCTTTTCAACAGGCTGGCTGACACAGAACACAGTCACGTGCGAAATGTCTGTCAATAAAAGATACTAAACCTTTCATTGGATGCTTGGCATGTCCAGCTTGACGCTAAGATGACCCAGTGGATATCTCATGTTTGGTTCACGCTGATAGTGTTGGAAAAACCCTCCTGTCAGTCATAATCCACATAGTTCATACTGCAGTAAATGGCACATATGAGTAAAAGAAAGACCTCTTGTCTCAGTGGACATTGTCTGGTTCCTCAGCGTTGATTAGAGTTTTGTGAACTTCTTTCTTCGGCCGTGAAACTCTTTTCCTTTTCTCATGCCCTCAATTATTTGATAGTCTTTAAACTGTTAGTAGATGAGACATAGAATCTCATTTAAATTATCCTCGGCAGTATGTTCTTATCAAATTGGTTTTGGTAGGATTAACGTGACAGAGCTGGAAATGTTTTCTGTGCTTTGTATTTGCTGTATATAGTGAAGTCAAGTGTTACCTTTCTGTTCTGCTTAGGGTTGATGAGCGGACGGCCAGCCGGGGACTCTGTGGTTGGTTCCCCTGTGGTGGCTCGCCGGCAGAGGGACAAATCTCCCAGCGGCCTTCTGGAAGACTCACAGGAGGCCTCCTTTACACGGGACCGCAAGGCTGGCTTCTTCAGTTCCTTCATGAAAAAGAAACCCACATCGTCTCCTTCCTCCTCCTCTTGTCCGCCGCAGCAGAGCATGCCCACCCCACCGAAGAGGAGCAGTTCCTTCCGAGAGATGGAGAACCAGCCACACAAGAGATATGAGCCCACGGCTGATTGCGGCACCGCACCGCCTTCAGTGCCCATTTCCGACGGGCTGAGTTTCTCCCCATCCCACAGAGATGGTGGCCATGCCCAGTCACGCTGTTGTGGGGCCACCTTTGGCCAGAGGACAGTTTCCAGCTCTACTGGAGCACCTTCTGCTCATGCAGGTGGCAGCAGCTGGTCTGGCTTGGCAGGCTTCTTCACCCCTCGCCTCATCAAAAAGACATTGGGCCTACGAACCGGGAAACCAGCTGAGATGGAGGATGAGACCGGAGGAAGCAAGCCTTTTCCCCGGTCCAACTCCACATCCTCTATGGCGCCTGGCCTACCCGACCTTGAGCGTATGGCACTGACCCTGCCCAGGCACTGCAGTAACCACAAGCCCCCACTGGAGCGCACTGCCTCCACCACTTCCCAGCCCGACAGCAGGGTGGATGAGGGCACTGCACAGATTCGGGACCGTCCCAAAGCTAAACTGCTTCCCCGGGGAGCCAGTGGCGGTGGCACCATGGTGACACCACTGAGGGCGCCTGAGGTTAGTGGTGAAGTTGACTCTGACTCTCACGCGTGGAGCAGGGAGGGCCAAGAGGCAGTAGCACAGGAGAGGCAGGGCTGGTCCACCACCTCGAAGTGTCCAGGCCCCACAACCTCCCCTCACAACCACAAAGTACCGGTGCTGATCTCCCCCACGCTGAAGCACAGCCCTGCAGAAGCACACTTGGTGGCTGTCGATTCCCAGGGCAACCGCTTCAAGCTTCTGTCAGAACAGGCGGACCGGGATCGGCCCCGGTTGCTCAAACCCAAGTGTGCCCCCCCGCTGCCCCCCAGCCTGCGCCTCGTTCAGCACCCGTCTCCCCGAAACAGTGGTGACGGCATGCCGGAGCAGGCCAGCGGAGGTGCCGACGTCAACAGCGAAGGGGTCAAAAGACCTGGGAGGGCATTGGGGTCAGTAGGAGGTAGAGCATTAGTGCAGCCGCAACCTTTAGCATCACCTGCCAGCAGCACAATTCCAAACAAGCTGCCAAGTGATCCAACAACAACCACCACCACCACTTCCTCCTCTTCCTCCTCCTCCTCCTCCTCCTCCTTGTCCCCTTCCTCACTTACACCCGGTAGCTCCAAGGTGACGCTGCGACGGACCCGCCAGCAAACAGAGAGGACACCCCCAGAGAAGGTTAGCAAGGAGGTCCTGCTAGAGTGCGCCAACAGCCTCAGCAGCACCCTCCACAGCAACACCGAGACCCCCCCTGGCGGCCAGCTTCTAGACGCCGGCCACCAGCTGCTCAACTTTTGCACCGCGTACATAGACTGCATCCCACAGACGCGCAACAAGTTTGCTTTCAGGGAGGCTGTGGGGAAGCTGGAGCTGAGCCTGCAGGAGCTGCGGGCGTCCTCCTCTGCTGGGGTTGGGGCAGTGAGTGGTGTGGGACCCAGCTCTGCCCTGGACAAATTGCACACGTGCATCAAGGAAATCACCGATCTGGTACAGAGGTAGTCGTCACGATCCCACAGCGGCTTTACTTTAAATATCACCGTTTTGGAAAAAAAGAATCTCAAGAGTACCTCAGAAATGTGTACAAATCGCATTGTTTACAGTTTGTCCTTTCTAACAACAGGAGGAGAATACGGCTCTATTCCTGCATACCATTTATTTATTATAAAGACTCCAGTGTTCAACCAAATTTGTAGAGGCAGTCCACTCTGTCCAGTTCAACTTGTGTTGTATGAATTTGTTTTGTCTTTTTTTTGATGATTAAGACCGTCACAGCTTTGGATTGTGTGGCTAACAGCTGCTACGGAACAGGAACGGTTAGAAGGCACTGCTCCCGCCCAACCTACTGGAAGCAAGAGAAGCTGGGTTCAAGAGACGACGTTTTGTTCAGCTTCTGCTTTGGTGTATGACAAAACTCACCTGTGTTTTCCCCTCACAACTGGATTCTGTACTAAGCACCGCAGTAGCGAAACACAAAGCCCACTTGACTAGAAGATGCAGGTTCAAGAAAGAGGTTGGCGGAAGTCATCTGAGATCCACTTCCCAAAATCCTCTTAGCTTCAGGTTCAGCGACCGTTTAGATTAGTCATCGTTCAGTACAAAGTCATATTACGGCCACTTTAACAGCTGTGGGGAGATGGTTCCCAGGCTGGCAGGACCAGAAAATGCCGCTGGTTTAGGCCTTCCCGAATCTTTTGCTTTCCCCCCCCCCTCCCTTATCATCTTTAAGATTGTGAGCTAAACCGAGATGGCAGTAATCTGGCTATGCACTGAAAAACTGGAAGGCTTTGGTTGCAGCAGATGCTGCTGATGTCAGTGTGTTTGTGTTTTTGCTAATGTCCCTAAGAAAGGACACAGCCACAGAAAGCAGGCATCAAGGGACACTCTCAGGCATAGAGAGACTATTCAGGGACAAGTACCAGCTCGCCTGTAAGAGCTTCCCTGAGCTGAGCATTTGGGTTCTCACAATAGTCCGAAACAAAGGTCCTATTCAAACTATATTCGTTTATACAGCACGTGGAATACTGCCTGGGTGTTTGGTTTATAAACTTTCACGGAATGGCTCCTTTGATGAACTTGAACTTAAAAATTTGTGTTGCAACTATCGGTGAACTTGAATTTGATTATTTGGTTTGTATTTATTTGAGGATCACAGATGACATTTGATGTCTTTCAAGGTCCATCGAAGATCCTGCAGTGTTTCATATTCACAAACAGCATGCCTTTGCCTGCTTTCATAAGTATATTCATAACAAAGTGCAATACAGTAAGATATGGCCACAGATAATTTTGTCAGACACGGCGTTCAAAAGGTCATTCCCATCTATATTTTCAATATGAATGTACTTGCTGTATATATATTTTTATGCGATTGTCAGCACAGCACAATCTGAGTGTGAATGGAGTAGATGTACAAGGTGAATTTGTGTCATGTACATTTCAGTCTGTTGTCTCGCTGTCTTTGTTAAGAGGAGCACATCTAAATAAGCTTTACTTTCTAGATTAAAATTTTGTCACAGCTTTCCATGCCTTCCGATATATATTGGATTCTTTCTTTTCGTCAGAGCGCTCCGGCCTTATGCCAGCGAAGTCCGAACAAATCGCTGGAACCATTAAGGGGAGTTTTTCAGCTATGACAGTAACCTTGTAAGCATAAAAGTGTTAGTATGTGTTCTCAGTTCCCACGTAATACACTTCATAGAGCGCTAAATCTTATACATGTGCTTACAGGAAAAAAAAGCAGTCTGGATTTTTTTTTTCCCAGACTTAGATGAAATTTTTGATACTTTTTGATTGTATGACGAAATATTTCTGAATTGTTTACTGTGAAAACCTGACAGTGAATGTTAATTCACATTTAATCAGTCATGTTCATGAGAAACAAATCAAAATTTAACTCCTTGCTCTTATTACCATTCATAGAACACTTACTAATCATAAATGTGCCTATTCTGATAAATTACACACACCAGTACTCAACTTTTCAAAACCCTTCATTGTATAATTGCCTTAAAAGAACATATGAGGAATCAAATTTGAAAGGAGTACAAAACAAGTGATGCACCTTATTCCAATCTTTTCATTTTGGTTAAGTATAAAAAAAAAATTGCACCTCTTGACAAACACAGAATCAAATAGTTTCTGAATCAAATCATTTACACTGGAAAAAGTGGATTTATTTTATAATTTTATCTCTCTACGCCTCCCTTTTTTAACAGCTTCTCATTCCCATGCTGTTGAATTAAGTATAATAAAATACAGGTAAAACCCAGTATACACAGTTGTGCTATAATGCAGCTAATCTTTTAATACCACCTACCATTTTGCACAAGTGCTGCTGCAATGCAGAGCCACAACGCAGCACCAGAAATTCATCTGCAAGACTCAAGTTTCTCATTTTGCGCACAAAGCTTATTCCTTTCACATACCACCTTGCAACTGAATACGGCAAGTTGTAAGGGTCAGAGTTTGATAATATCCTCTCTCATGTTTGTTTTGTTTCTGCACATTTGTGTAGTGTCTCCATTTTACTCTCATAAAGTGCTGTCCAGCAAAATGGGGCCAAAAAGGTAGAGAAGATTTACAAGAATTGAGAAGAAGGTAATAAGGCTTGAGAAGCACATGGGATAGAACTGAATATTTGAAGTGATTAATAAGAGGCGAGTCGCCCACCACAATTCCTGCATAGCGTTCTGCGGAGCAGGCCGATTTACCTCGCTTCGTAAGGGAGGGCCACGTGCGCCGCAAGGTATTTCACAGTGTTCTGGCTATATTTGAGAATGTTGGTTTGGGGTTTTTGAATGGGCTGGGAACACATTTTTTTTCCATTTAAAATCACGTACAACAGCATCCCGGTACACACAATTCCGATACGCGCGGTATTCAGAGGAATTGATGCGAATCAGGGTTTACCTGGATTTTGGTGGAACGGTTCACGTTTCTGTAAACTTGCACTTTTGCAGGTCCTGTTTACCAGGTAAACGCTTTAGTTATTTGTCCACGTGTAGCTTCCCTACAATCTGAATCTAGTACTCATCTTGTTTTTTTGTTTTTCTTTTCAGTTGGGTGTCATGTTGCTCAGTGAATCATTGTGCCTTTATTGGTGGATACTCCTTGCACCACGGAATCAGCACTAAATACCCGTGATCATTTTAGAGCTACTTTTCTTTTATGCGGGATCAGTCATTTTCTGTTTCCTAATGTAATGTGATTACGTGCATACCGATAGGTAAGAGTTGGGCGTTTGCTGGTGAACATTGTTCTAGAACCGTGGATTTGTTTCTGATCGTGTGGGATCTCGCTGCGTCGCACAGCTTAAATGACAAGTACCACATCCATGGACAGTTTTAACATAAAGTATCTGTTTTTGTTTTTGGCTTTTCTATGAAACTCACTAAAGTAATGCGTGTTGCTAGTTGCTCTTTCCCAGGTGTTTAACTCCTCCTCTAAGTATTGTTTAGTGTCTCCTCTAAGTATTACTTGCAGTTATTGTAACTCAACATAATAATCCAGCCGTTTATACAGCCAGATGTGGTTTGCCTGGTTGCACAACCATTGTGAAACTCCACAAGTTTCGATGACTCTTTGGTCATTTAAAAAGCATTTTAGTACTCATTGTTTTGCATGTGTTGTATGTTCTACCCAAGACTGATTATTCATGCTAGTGATGTATATCTGTAAATGGATTCATTTTGCTGATGGTTATTTTATTTTCATTTTGCAGCATTGAAGCCTAATACTCCAAGACAACACTTGTTCACTGTATGTTTTAAATATCACTGAAATGGAAACCACATGAAAGTGAATACCAAAGGCCACTGCTTCAGACTAAATAGTGCAATCAAAACGAAATGCTTAAATGTAAATATACTGATTTTAAACAGGGATTTAAAAATAGCAAATATTGACTAATTGAGTCATTTTTATGTATTATATTTTGTGTGTTTATTTAAATCTCACATGGAATAATATTACTGTGAAGTTCTCTATCAGTGTTAAATTTCATGTAAATAATGGATTAATAAAAGTGAAGTAACTGAACGCCAGTATTTGGTCTAATTTCTGATGGAAAAATTAGAAGGACCCCCCCCCCCAAAAGGCACTTTACATGAGTTTATCAGGAATAATTCACATTTTATTTGGGGAAAACATTTTCAATATCACTCATTCTTTATGAAGTTTCAAGCACAACGCTCGGCCTTTTTTATTAAGGTTTAAAATTAAACCATCAACTGGAACTTCCAGCAATTTACGTGAATGAAAATCCACACTGACTCATCTGAGATACAGCCAAGACACGGACACTGTTTGGATTTGACGAAATAGCGCATCACCCCCCGCGGGGAGACGTGGTCTCAACCGCGCGCTGTGCCGGTTTCCACCCACTAATAGTTGCGGCGTGAAGACGCCCGCTGACCGTCAGGAGCTAAAACACGTGTCTGCGTGCGCGCTCCTTCCGCCTGCGTCAGACGCTTACTGTGCGCGCGCCTCGCCTTTTGGCCTTGCGTGGTGACGCAGCTCTATCCCTTTTCTCCTGAATCCCCGCCCACTCACGCCTCAGCGAAGAGTAAAGATGGCGTCTATTATGGAAGGGCCGCTGAGCAAATGGACTAACGTCATGAAAGGATGGCAGTACCGCTGGTTCGTCTTGGACTACAATGCAGGATTACTGTCCTACTATACGGTATGACTTGTTTTCGCGAGGGAACGTGAACAGTGTGGAAGGTGCCGTGGACGGCTGACGGGTTTTGTCGTCCGCGCTCTGGCTAGTGGGAGTGGGCTTGGAAATAAACGGAGTGCGGAAGAGAAAGGGGCCTTTCGCCAGGAATTGGCAAATTCGGAGAGTAAAAGGGGCGGACTCTCTTAGCCAATCGGAGCCAGCGGTGAAGTCGCGATGGCCAATTGCAGCCCAGCGCGAGCCCTGTTGGTTAACCCGAGACGTGCAACAAGCCGAGGGCGCCTCAGATCACATGCAAGTTTGCACTGTGTCGAGGGTCCGGCCCGCTGCTTAGCGGTGGGCGGTGGCGACAACACTCGACCTGCTGACTGTGGCGTTGAGATAAAAGCTGGGTCGTGACACGAGCAAGTACCACAGTGGGGTCTTGATACCACACCACACCACAGCATGGAAGAGCGCGAGCGCCCCGAAGACACTCAACCTCTTGTTATATAGCTTACACAGCGCGGGGCTGGAAGAAGAGGGTAGAAGCTAGAGGGTATAAAATGAAAAGTAGTACACTTTCATTAATATAACGCCTTTAAAACATCTCGAATCGCTTTATTCTAAGATACGATGGGCCCAGCAACAGCTGTAGAAGAGCGCGTGACTGCAGCAGCGTGGCTGCAGATGGGTTTTATAACGTCAGCTCATCTGCCAGAATGATATTTCTAACGACACTGTATACTTTTGTAATCTGACTCCTTTCTCAGAGGCCACTTACAGTGTTAGCCATTCAGCTTCACACTGATTTACCATTTATACAGTAAGGTATTTTTACTCTATTCATTCTGAGTAAGTTTCTTGATCACAGACACTACAGGAGGAGGGGGATTCAAACCAGCAGCCTCCAGAAAGTGATCTCATGACTCTGGACCACTAGGCTTCCTGCACCCTCTGTACAGCGTATGTAGGATAGGAAATTGTGGTACTTGCTATAGAACGTGAAAACAAATCTTTACTATAAATGTGACACTGAAGTTATTTCTCATTTTGTTGTATATTTTATAGAAATGTGCAGTGGATATATGTGGCATATTCCCTTACTAAAACCAGAACTCATTGTAAGTATTTTGACTGTTTAAAATGGGGGGGGGGTTCAGACGAACCAATCATTAGCTGGATGAAATGGCTAAATTACTAGGTAGTGACTAGTCTGTTTATTGTTTTCTAGGAAAAAACAACTAGTTACTAACACTGTAGAGTAAGTAAAATGAAATGATTTGCCTTTAGCTCCAATATAATAAAATTTGCTTTGAGAAAAGGCAGGCCTTCGGTCAAAGGGGCAGCTTACAGAAGGAGTGATAACTAGCTTATGTCATTCATTCAGCATTCTTGAACTGTGGAAAAATTACAGAAGTGAAGCAGCACACCTTTACCTGGTCTGTGACAAAGTCAAAAATAACTGACTTCTATACTTCTACACGCTCAAAATGAAAGCGACCCTAACTTGTTGATGGTGAAGATGGCAGCATGTGAATGTTTCTGAAACTTATTTATTATCCATGTGCATGCACCTCTCTGGGTCAGTACTTGTTCATTTATAAATTAGTAGCTTGAATAGGGCCACCAATTGTATGGGGGGAAATGAATGTGAGTTAATATTAGTAATGATTTTTTTAAATTTATTTTTAACAGCCCTAGTGCATGTGTTCATTGAAAGTCATTGAAAGAACTGGTTCTCCTGTTTTCTTTGACTTCTAGCTGTTTTTGATTAATTTTTAACTTTTTGAGTGCACAGAAAACGTACATGCTATGTGAAGGTGTTTCCTTCTTAGAGATGAAACAGCTGAACAGTTTGAGTTTATTTTGTTCCAGTCCAGGGTCTAATTTCCTGATCTGCTCTACATTTCGCTTTCAGTCCAAAGACAAGATGATGCGTGGCTCCAGAAGAGGCTGCGTGCGCCTTCGAGTGAGTAGCGGGGCTTTCCTCATCCTGGTCTTTCACCTTTACCTGTAGTGTGGAGTCCTTGAGCCGCTCCTGTGAATGGAAAAACCCTCTGGCTTGTATCCATCATGGGAAACTGGTGTTGTGTCCTTGGTAAAGGTGATAAATGAGAACTGCTGCAGCAAACACCGAGCTATTAAAATCTGTAAAGTCATGAGTTAATATATGTAGTTTGCTGTGGATTGAATTGATAAGGATCTAAGTAAATATTCCTAAAATGTTGATGCACTGAGATGTCAGACTGCACTCTCTAACATCTTTCAAAGCTTTGTCAGATTTCTTGAGTCTGTGTGTATGCACTTCCCTAACTTCATTTGTTTTCATTTTAATCCTTAATCAGAAGCTTTTTCAAAGTGAGCTTGCAGTTTTTGCAAGGTTACTCATGTATTGCTGAATGTTTCTGCTGTAACAGCATATATTCTTTACCTACAGTTGTGCGGGCATTTCTACCTTTAATTTGCGCGTCTCCAGCATCTCAGTAACCATTTTAGATTGTCATTCACCATTCAGGTTCATTAGTTCTGCCAGTTAAGAAAATTTCTGGGAAATAAGAACTGACATATGTGCATTAAGTGTAAGTGGAACAGTGCTATTGTATACAGCACAGTTTTAAAGAAAAAACTGCACATAGGTGATTTTTGGGAAAATGCATTGTTAGGAAGGTCTCCATTATATAATCTTAATACAATCCAACTATATGTATCCTTAGAAATAATGTAAACCATCATTAATTTGTTCCAATGTAACAAAAGTAAACAATGGGAAAGCTTGCCACAGCTGTTCATCATTTTGCTGGGTTGTGTACATCTTTTAAAGATATATTGTATGAATGAAAAGAGGACATAAGAAGAGTTGTAATACACATTATGATAGAATGTACATACAAGGGCACTAACAGCAAAGAATGACAGTACAGAGTATAAAAACACTTCATAACCTTCATTTCATAATAATCTTATCATGTCATATCTGATCAGTACTGCATGTAACAAATTTCAAGAAGTCTCTCATGCATCAGTATAGTATTTTTTAAAAATTTTTCGCAATAATAAAATACTATAATTTTGACATAATAGAAAAACATTACGTATTTGTAATTTGATTTAGTGTGTCTTGCTGTATTCTTTTGTGGGTCTAACCACGTCAACAGAGTAAATTTGTTTTATAACCAAATATGATCACAAATAAGAGACAGCATACAGTCACTTCTGCGCTAACATGTCAGCTGTGTTCCTATGAAACATCATGTTGCCAGTTTGCAAAATAGAAATAGTAGTTTCTGTGGGAAAACTGGGTTGGGGCAGAGCACCAAAGAAACAGTAATCATCACTTAGTAAAAATTTCTTGCACTCCGTAAAATTAAATTAGAACATGCATAAAAACCTGCCAAAGTGTTTTCTGTTGGAAACAAATGATATACACAAACTGAAAAATTAGCAGTTTGGACACAGCTGTGCACCTTGTTGTTCTATGTCCTGTTCAGTTGCTATGTGTGGGATTCTCCCTGTAGGAGCTCATAAAGCATCTGTCCAGTTCCATCCATTGACATTTGCACACGTTTGGGTGAAGTAGATTGCATTTTTCTATTTATTCAGTAAATTAAACTCAAAATTGTTAAAACCAGTCTTATAGTGGAACTGAGTGCATGTGCTGAACAAGATAAGACAGGATGCCACATAGCGGAACCAACTGTCTGTATGTGTATTAACATTAAAAAAAGAAAAAGTCTGTACCTCCGTATAGCTATTTGATGTCAGTGTTAGCGATGATATCAATTATTGTGCCATCCTGCCTTAATAAACCACTATACAGCAAAGAGACAGTTACAAAATGTGACCGTCTACCTGACATGACTTTAACCATTCTGAATCGTTCTCATTAAATACAATTTTTTGTGAGTTTACAAATAATTGCTGCTTTGTGGCGCTTAGTTTTTTTTTGTGCATCAGTAAGTTGCCCAGGCAGTTTCTGATTTCTTATCTGGAGACATAATGAAAGAACTGTATCAGGATATTTAGCCAACATAACTAGGGTAGAGAGGTGGCATAGTGGCTTTGCAAGTAGTACTGTTACTCCACAAGTTCAGGAATGCAGGACAGTAGTTGGACCATAGTTTGTATCTTCTGCTAATGTTTCCATTTATGGTTACTTTCTAAAGACCTGATGGTCAGGTGAATGAGTAAATCTTCATGTCTGCTGTGTTCTCTATGATTGACTGACGTCCTGGTCAGGGTGTACACTTATACATGCCGTGTACTTCCACACTGCAGTCGTATGTAGGATAAGTGATTTGTAAAAATAAATGATCCAACACTCACCAGCCACTTTATTAGGTATACCTGACTAGTACTTATTGGGAGCCCTTTTTACTTCCAGAGCAGCATTATTTCAGCAATAAGGTGTTGGACACATTCCCGTCATTTCTTGGTCTATGGTGGCTTATCAGGTTCGTGTACTTTCAGTAGATTTTTTGGTAGCACATTCATTCTGCTAACTTCATCCCAGAGGTATTCTCTTGGCTTAAAAGGTTGGAACTGTGAAGGCCATTAGAGTAAAATTAAGGCACCGCCATGTAGTGACTCTTACTATGATGCTGGAATGATTACCGGGAAACACTCTGTGTTCAGAGTCACATAGATCACGTCTTGTCCATTTTAACATTAGTTCAAACAGTAACTGGACCTCTTGACCCTGTTTTCATGCATTATATGCTGACCCAAAACTGTGAGCATCAAACCTTTTGTGTAAATAGCCACGTGCACAGAATAAAGTGGCCTAGGAATGTAGGCAGACACTGCATGAAAATTCCTTTTAATAGTTTCAATTTCAGAGCAATGGGTGGCAGTATTGAGTGAGTAGGCAGCTGCGTGGATTTTTGGTAAGGGATGACGTAGAAGGTCAGTAATAACCCGAAGTGCAAGGTGAGAAAATCTGCTGGCAGTCACTTTCCTTCTCAAGGCAAGGACATTATCCTTTTTTTAACTCATACAGTTGCTTAGTTGCTGTGTTGTACATATTTGAATTAAAACTATAGAGATATTAAATATTTTGTTACTCTCTAATTTGTGCATTTTATTTTAGTTTCTGATAATGAAGTTGTAATATGAATGGAGCTTTTTGCCAAAATAAGTGCAGCACTTTTATTATTTCTGTCAATGGTGTGTTCTATACCGCACACGTATATTTTATACATAAACTGCAAGCTGCTGAGAAGGTCATAGTTGCAACTGATGTGACATTATCTGACGCTATCTATTCACCACGTGTGTCGTCCCTGCATTAAGTGAGTGATTTCTCATCTGCACTAAATAGTCGTCATTCATTCCTCTGCATGATTGTCATTTAAATGCCACCGAGTGAGCTTTGCTGGCACAAGAAGGGTTAATGGTACACATGCTTTTTTCACTGCTGTGTGAAATTCCCCAGTCTGCTGCTTCAGCAGTGTGTTTTTTTTTTTCCCTCTTTCCTACTGCTGGTCCCTGATTCTTACATCCCTCCCTCCCCCTGGAGCCAAAGAGAGAGNATAGTTGCAACTGATGTGACATTATCTGACGCTATCTATTCACCACGTGTGTCGTCCCTGCATTAAGTGAGTGATTTCTCATCTGCACTAAATAGTCGTCATTCATTCCTCTGCATGATTGTCATTTAAATGCCACCGAGTGAGCTTTGCTGGCACAAGAAGGGTTAATGGTACACATGCTTTTTTCACTGCTGTGTGAAATTCCCCAGTCTGCTGCTTCAGCAGTGTGTTTTTTTTTTCCCTCTTTCCTACTGCTGGTCCCTGATTCTTACATCCCTCCCTCCCCCTGGAGCCAAAGAGAGAGAGAGAGAGAGAGAGTGCACACGCAAGAGGCATCTAGTCTGACTGCCCTTTTCCATGTTTTAGGGAGCTGTGATAGGTATCGACGACGAGGACGACAGCACTTTCACTATCACCGTGGACCAGAAGACCTTCCATTTTCAAGGTGAGACTTCCCTGTCCTTCCAGCCTTCCGGTCACCTCACATTGTCATTTGTCTCATTCGTTGTCCATCTGCTGGTCTCATTAGCCTGGCTTATACCTGCTTATCCTTTTCACACTAATGTCTCTCACCCACTCTCTGTCTCCCACTCTATTTCTCTCTCTCTCTCTCTCTCTCTCTCTCTCTCTCTCTCTCCCACTCGCGCGCGCGCTCTCTCTCTCTCTCTCTCTCTCTCCCTCTCCCTCTCTCCCTCTCCCTCTCCCTCTCCACCCCAGTCTCTCATTCTCCTCTTTCCCCTTGCTTTTCCACACGTACACTGCACTCTTTCCCACCTGATCTCCCTGACCACACATCCTCCACGGTCCCTTTTACTTTATTTTATGAGGAATTTTCCATCTGTGCAGCAGCGCACATAGACATCCACACACACTGGCACATTCCACCATGTGTGATGACGTTGCTCGTCTCTGGGTGGATATGATACTGCTGCATTACACCTCATAGCGAGTCGGGGATGACATAAGCAGGACAAATCTGAAGAGAACCGTCCTCTACATGCACTTTTCTTGTGGAGAGAGCAAAGAGAAACCATTTTACTCCCTTGCCATTTCTGGCACGTCGGCTTCCTACTGGAGGGTCGGAGCGGTGCACCTCTGCTGACCTGCACCACTTCTCTTCTCTCTGTGCAGCAAGAGAAGCCCTTTCCCTGTCCCATATTCCCTCCCGCCCGCCCTCCCTCCCTCCCTCCGCTCCGCTGCGGTTGTAGCTGTGCCGAGCGATGCGTCGAGGGCCACTTTTCTCCCGGTCTCTTTCCTCCTGTACTCCCTCTCTGCTTCATCCTCACATCTCCCTGCCCATTGGTCATCCGCTTTCACCTCATCCATGCCCTCACCCATTGCTATGTTTCGACACTGTATGCTGTGGCTCTACAGTAGGAAGGGTAAGGCAGTGCATGTGTGCATGGTGTCCCTGTAGGTTCGTGCTCTGCAACCCTCGGGGTGACTGATGTTCATTGTGTGGTTTTGATGAGTAGTGCAGTGCTTCAGATCAAAACAATGAATGCTGAAGCTGGCTTTTTTTAGCATGGCTGCAGAGGTTTGGTGTGTGAAACAGGCTGATGCTACCATTACTCTTGTTATACGTGTAATTGGGGTTTTCATAGGTTTTTACCTGTCAGTGGTTGAGGTCTTGGGCATCTTGTTACAAGGACACATCATCCACTGATAGTACTATCAGTTCATTGGTTAGGTGAAATCCACAAACAACATCAGTTAGACAGTGTGTTGTGTATACATTTCTTGGTCCACACCTACAATGGCATTTTTGCTCAGACGCAAACTTTCGAGGGACGTTTACCATAATTTATATGATCAAGGCATTTTCTAACTGAAAATGGGACAGCTCATCAACCAGCACACCTTCAGCTTTTGTTAAAGTGAAACACATGTCAGCACACCATTCCAGAGCAGCAAGTTTGTGGAAAGTGGTGTGTTTTGGGTTAGGTTTCAGGAAGCCATGGATGAAGACCATAGAGACCAGAAAATAAGTGCTGCATGTCTATTTAGAGCAGCATCCATTATTCATCAGGCCTTTTACTGGTGGAGCATCTGAGATATTAAAAAACCTTACTTTCATTTCCTAAAAGGCACTGTGCTTACATGGTAAGACATATTAAAACCCTAAAATGTGGGTTGAAGCCACGACATATAGTCTTCGGCAACAGAAACTATGAAAGAACCAAAAGCAAGCGTCCTGAATAAGGGGGGGAATAATTTGTTTGATCATGTTATATTGAGCACTGCTCTTATAGAAGGCTGTTTTGATGGTAGTCTGTCAGGTGACGCTAACTTTGCAATTTGCCGTAAACTTCAATTTCAGTGTCGCACAGTGACGTTCTCATTGCAGTATGTTTGTGTATTCTAGTAAATAAAGGTAGTTTTGGAAGCTGAACTATGGTTTAAAAATGAAATTCAAAATATCAAAAACCTTAGAGTTCTGTATGCTGTTAAAAAGTGTGGTGAACCCATATATGGTGGGATTTGTCTTTCTGGAAAGAAGCAGCTGAAATATAAATAATTTTTAGCTAAGAAATGGGAAAGTGTATGATGCAAGTGGATTTCCTAGGACATAAGCCCTAACAATAAATAAATAAATAAACACAATGTTAGTCTCAGTGGTACAAACTTGCATGAAGAGCTGCTTGCTCAGCACTGTGTAAGGTGGTCTGCAGTGAGATGGGCTATGGAGAACACATTCTTTATGCTGTAATGGCCACGGAGCTGGGCACAGGCCAGGTGTTGCACTGTGGCCTCCACTGGCAAGGGGGGAGCATTAGGATGTAATTGACTTAGCTTCCTGCTGGTTTATAGACCTGCGCTGTTTGTGTGAACTACGCATGCATATGCATTGTGTTGTCTCCCAGCATGGTGTTTTGTCACAGTAAGTCTCAGCAGAAGGACCAGGACCACCCAGCAGCTCGTCCAGGTACGGAAGGGGAACTTTTCTTCTTTACTGTCTCATAAAAATTGTATGCGCTCATTCTGAAATCCAAACACAATATCTCAGATGAGATAGATGTCCTAGATCTTTTCCTTTTTTCTTTTATTCACAGACAAATCAGAGATATGGGAACAACTGGAAAGCAGTGATTAATAATCGATTCAGGGTTCCAGGTAGAGAATATGACCAAATCCACCTTATAACTTTTCCAAATCAGCAACAGGGACAGGAAGTCTGTTCATAGCTCGATTTGTCACAATCAGTAAAAGTTGCCCAGTGCACACATCACTCGATATATTTAGAGGTTAGGTCCTGTAAAAGCCTCAGGTAAAGTTATAAAAAACACAAAAACACTTCGATCCATCTGTTCATTATCAGTCAAACTGCTTGTCCAATGCAGGGTCACAGTGGTTTGGAGTTTGTCCCAGAAAAATATGGCTTCAGGCAGGATGTACCCCAGATGCGACATTAGTGCACAGTAGTGTAAAACTTTAATGTTGTTATATTTTATTAACTTCAAACTAGATTAGAAGTAAAAATAAAAATTTCTAAAGATTAAAACAAAATCTGTAATCTCTCCAGACTTTTTAATTTTCAAAGTTCTCTTTATGTCATGTTGCCTTGTACAGATGTACGAGAACAAAATGTAGTACCTACTGGACCATCGTGCACAAAACACCAAACGGACAACATGACAATAACAGACAAGACAGACAAAATGAGGTAGCTGGTAGGGATGATAGATAGAATGAAGATAAGCAGGTGTTTACAGTAAATGAGGCAACAGAGCGAACATTACAGTGCAAACAGTAGCAGTGGTGGTAATGATACAGTGGGTGACAGCGTTGAAAACATAAGGTGAAGAGGGTGATGGGGTCTGGACTCATGACGCAAACTTTCTAAACACCAAATTTGTTGTAGGTGATTTATATGGTGGGTAGTGCAGTCCTGATGATTGACTGGGCAGTTTTGACTAGCTGCTGCAGAGTTCCCTGGTTAGAGGTGGGAGAGTTCCCAAGTTGGAATGTGATGCAGAAGGTCAAGATGTACTCCATGACACATCTGTAGAAACTGGTGAGGTTGGGGGGTGAAAGTTCAACTCTTTTCAGTCCCCTTAGGAAATGGAGACTCTGTTGTGCCTTCTTCACCAGGTGGTTTCTTTTGTGGTTCCAGGAAAGGTCCTTGGTGATTTGCACACCTAGAAACTTGAAACTGTGCTCCAGCTCCGCAGCTGAACCACCAGTGCACAGACAAGTGTGTGGTATTGAGAGACCGGTTGTTATTCTTGCTCCAGGCAACAGGCTGTTCTACTTCCCCTGTGTAGGCAGCCTAATCGTTGGTGATGAAGTCCATGACCATGGTGTCATCTGCATACTTGATGATATAGTTACTGCTATATTTGGCAAAACAGTGATGGGTTAGGGGGGCGTGCAGCATTGGACTGAGCAAAACTTTGTGCTGCTCTGGTGTTCAAGATGGTGCTGTGGAAGGTATTGCCATGGATCCTCACAACCTCTGGTCTGTTGGTCAGACCCAGTGAGGACAGTTTACCAACAATCTGCTGGGAGACAATGGTATTGAATGCTGAACTGAATACTGTGGGTAATGCTCCAGAATGCTGACTTCACTAAGAGTTCCAGACTGGCAGGTTACTCTGATAGTTGGGAATAAACATGTACAGGCCCTTAAGCTGGATTGTTGATGTGCAGAGGAACCCAAACACAAAGCACGAGCCCTCAAGAGGAGGAAACGTCTGACGCTCCAGTTGAACAGCTAATGGCTTTGTGTTTACATGCTAGGCCTTTAACCTCTCCACGATTCCATCTGTGCCATTGTGAAAACTCAGGTGTGGCAGTACAGTCAACTCCTCAACACACTTCCACCTTAAGGAAACAAGGGTGACTCAGTGCAGCTCAAAGTGTCTTTCTGTGTGTGCACATGCACGTACACGTTGTTGGTCAGTGTTTGCTTTGCGCATTGCTTTACAAGTAGCAGTAATGGAAAAGTAAGCTGCTGTAGGGAGAGGGGAGCAGTCCTGTTATGACGGAAGACTTAAAACACCCTGGCCAGTTTTGCCAAGCAGAAACAGGTTCACATGTTTAGGGGTAAGCAATAAAAACAATAATGTAGTGTGTATTTCTATATGTGGCTATTTATCTGTGTTTTGGGGATCTAGATTTGTACTTCCTTATCTGTTTGTGCTAAACATGAGATTTTTTAAAAAATGGAACATAGAGTTGGTCTGAACCCCCCCCCCATTCCACTGGTTCCTGTCAGTTTTATTATGTCTAATGGATTGTTAACCTACCTCCTCTGGCACGCGTATCCAGGAGACCAACGTGCGAAAGAGGATATTGCGACAGCAGCAAAAAGTGATCAACTGTCAACCAGTTGAGCAAGATACACAGAGGAGCCATGCTGTTGTATAGGCTGTTCCTGTACCACCGGTCTTTATAACTGCCTTCTATGTGCTCCCCTGCCTGTCTCCCTACAGCCCGTGATGCAGATGAGAGGGAGAAGTGGATCCACGCCTTAGAGGGTACAATCCTCCGGCACACCCTTCAGCTGCGGGTAAGCGCTCAACAACTTAACCGCATTTAGCTACTCCCATCCTTCTGGCTGCTGCTTTCCTTCTGCTCCAACCATACAGCAGTTTTCTGAGTTACATGACTTGTGTGGATTAATAGGAAGACATCATTACAGGTCAGCTCTTCTCTCAATACTGTTTTTTTGTTTTGTTTTATTGAGGAATTGAATGAAAAGTGTAGATGGCATAGCTACTGGCTGACAGCCATGCCATTAAAGAGGGAGTAGTGATGTGTGGACCACTGCAATCGGTGTGAAAATTTGGAATAAGTAGTGGCCATTCTGGGCTGCGCTGTGAGAGAAAACTGCAGTCCAGTGCTGGGAACACTTCATAGGGTTTGGCTAGAATACTCTGGTCCTTTCAGTGGCAAGTGGGAGTTACACGGTCATTAGACCTCGGAATGGGGCCAGTCAGAAGAACCTAACTGTAGTTACTCCAGGCTGCTCGATGGGGGGCTTCCACTAGGTGCTGCTCATGTATACTGGCTTAAAGTGAAACTGTTGCGCTTGACAGCAGTGTACAGTAATAAAGAGAAATCGCTTCCTTCTCATGTTTCAATTTTTATGTATTAAGCTCTATTTTGATATTCCCAGACTTCTCTGTCCTGTCCGACCCCCCCCCCCCCTTATCGCTCACTGTTTCTCTTTCTGCTCCCATCTGCCTCACTCAGCCTCAGACGCTTCTGTTTTCCTCCACCCTCCATACAGATAACTGTCTGAATGCGTGTAGCAGCTTGCAAACAGTGTGTGAGTGTGGAGTCAGAGGGACACGTGACAGGGAACAAATCAGGGCACAGCAGACTGTGTTGGTCACCATCTGGCCTCAGGCTTCACCCAATAAGAGCAGCTGTTGCTGAGCATGCAGTCTTTAATGCAGCCTGTGCTGTGAGTGAGTGAGTGAGTGTGTGTGTGAGAGTGTGTATGTGTTAGTTTTTATAGGAAGTCTCCACTTCCTCTCATAAGAGGATCCTGGATTTACTCTGCTCAGCTGATATAGGACTTCCTTTGTGGACATACTCTACTGAACCGTTTTTCACAGCTCTTCTGGGGGACGGGAAGCACAAAGAGCTCCGAAGGAGAGGAAGTGTGGGTCTGTGTTGGCCTGCGCTCTTTGTAGAGGCATGTCACTCGGAGATGTCTCTTTTGTAAGTACTGTCACACTGAAATTATGACAGGATGGCGATGGGGCCATTTTAAGTGGGTCATGTTGTTGATAAATCCCTGCTGTGATTTGTGTTTAAGCTGCTCTGTGGCTGATTTGGTGAGGTGCCACAGGGGGATGGGCAAGTGATGGGCGACATGAATGTATGGGGATCTCACGTTCACTGGGGAAGGGGATCGCTTTTTTGTGGTTGGTGTCATTGTGTGAATGACCCTGCGAGGCCTCTGGGCACGTAAGTTCCTGTGCTCTCAGGCAGAATAAACCCAGCTAGCTATCCAGGGGATGTGCTTGTGCTGATACAACAGTGCACTGGTGTTTTTTTGACATTGGACACATCGTGCTTCTCCCGTGTTTGCAGCTCAGGATCATTTCAGAGCAATTTCGCCATTGCTAGGTCCCTGGAACAGAGTTATTCTCAACAGTGTTTTTGCTCTTTGTTTGACAGCACATGCAATGTAGAAACCCCCTTGTTGTGAGTGTGTCCTCACACTGTGCTGTCGTGTGCTCTTTAATGCCTGCTTACCTTTGAGGTAGATAAGGTCTCATTTAAAACACATAGGATCTTTGTCTTATTATATTAGTTTTATGCTTGTGTTTTTGGTCAATTATGGGCTGAGAGTGTGAAAATTAGCAGTAATGTGTTCACCAATTTTCTGTTCAGTTACAGGAGGTTTTGGGGAAGCAGGTTTTCACATCTAGTCCCTAACCCTGAAAGAAGAGTCTTTGCAGATATGCTTTGTCTAAATCCTGTCTTCCTTAAATAAAATTTTCAGTAAATATTGTACACATCCCAAATTAAATATGAAAGTTAATTGCATCAAGGTTTCAGGGAACCTGGATGAGTGTAATGTTGTTTGCTCATGTTCGTCACACTTTTTACTTCAGCACACTTCTCGCTTATTTCTGGTATATTTCTTTTGAAAGAAAAAGCTAAAGATCATTCTCCAGAAACAACACATTTTTCACAGTTCAGTGGTGGCTGTCCATGCAACAGGGTGCAGGGCAGAACGGGGCATACATAATGCTTTTAAAATTCCTTGTAGATCATATGACCTAGTGTGATTCAAGGTCAGTTGTGTCTTAGGTCTCAGAGTAAAAAGTAATTTTAGTAGTATGTTTCTTTAGTCTCAGCAGCAGCCTTTGAGAGTAAAGTAGCATGTAGACAGACATACTTATGACGTGCATTTAAATCTGTGTAGCCTCTCGGATGATATCAAATCCTCTGGATATTTCCAACAGGGCTAGTGAAATATTTTCCAATAAAATCCTCACATAAAATTTTGTCTACATTGCCAGAATAAGTAAACCAAATTTTCTGCTTAATTTTCTGTTGTAGACTATTTTTCCTTGTAAAGTTATATCAGAGATTAATAGGATGAACAGTAATAGTTCTTTCCTTTAGTGCTGGTTCAATAATGAATTTAGTAATATTTTTAAATCAATTTAAATTCTTTATGTGTAGATTTTAATTGCGGTATTGTGGCCAATGTCAGTACCAGTTAGAGCGACATTTGGCAGTGCTTTACCATGACAGTATAACCAGTATGTTCAGTCTGGTGTGGGATTGGGTGGGGTGTTGACACTCTCTCTTCCTGCACTTTTGCATTATCTTTTGCAATTAAATAACTTTCTAAATAATGAATCCATTTTAGACAGGAGGAATTTTAGTTTGGGGAGTTTCACTTACAAAACTTTTTAACAAACAGTAATAATAAGAAGAAATGTTTGTTTGATGAGTCCCATGCAACCATTTCAGCAACTAGGGCCACTGCAGATGTATCATCAGACCCAAGACTGGGGACAGACCATTGATCACTAATGTCTCACCAATGGTTTCTGTGTTGAGCTGTAATTGAATAGGTTTGGGCCATTCATGGCTATGTTGCATTTGTATATGCAAGGCTATTTGGAAAGACTGAATCAACAGTTGTGTGTTTAAAAAAAAAAAAAAATAGCTTTGGTTTAACACTCAACTTTGTTTGAGAAGATTTGTTTAAAATGGTGCACTGGAGATATCGATGACTTCATCTGCAGGAGGCTTGGTGCTTTTTTATTGCAACTTTGTGATGCAATATTTGGAAAACACAGAAAGTACATTAAAGTTAGCAGCTTGAGCAGAAACCAGAATTTTCACTGCTGCTGTGCATGTAGGATATGATCAAAAATCTGATTTTAACATATTTAGGGCAGTTTTTTCCCCCACAGAAAGCAGTTTTATGTAATCAGGTCAGTGAATTATAAGTCAATTGATATATGTTCCATTAATAATATCTACAGTTATTTAAGCCTTTGGAACTTGCCTGCCACCTTTTAGTGCAGATTGATATGAAAATCACAAGCACAAGTGTGTATTTATACCACAACAAGCTACCTTTGGTCTCCAGTGATCTCCCATAACAGAGAGGTGGAAAAAAACAAAGAATTAGACTTTGATCCTTGTAAACCATTCGTGTCAGGCTAGCGTCAGGCTACATGTCGTTGATGGCTTTTCTTCACATTCCAATAAGACGCACTTTAAGAACTGCACAGCGCTCCTCTGTTTCACACCGGCAGGCTTCAGAGCAGTGTGTTACTAGCAGCAGACACCAAGAGGGGGGTCAATTTTCCTATTGTGGTAAAATTCTCTTTAGGGGACAGGACATTTTTATATCTGGTTATGTCTCTTATATGCTTTATAAGCATTATTGCCTTGAAGTTCTATTAGTGTAACTTGTTGGATATTTTTGAGTTGTTACTTGACTGTTTGGAATTACTTTAAGGATACTCAAGAGCTACCATTTGGCTATAAATACATGAGCCCTATTTTAAGAAGGCCATGCACTTTCTGTAAATGAACGAAAGAGGTGTTGTGCAGTATGCCTTTATCTGTAATTGTGTGCAGGTGTTTGTAATATCTGCTGCAGCTACTCGTGATAGAACAGTTCAGGAACTGGGGTTGTCACCAAGAGGTTGCTGCTAATGTCAGGGTGGGCAGCTTTAGGTGTAGTGTAGCTGTAGATGGAACACTTGTTTTCACTGTTAGAAACAACATTGTTATTGACAAATTCCTCATAGCTGACACTGATGATGTTGGAACTGTGTGTGGGATGTTCTGCTGCATGTCTTATCAACAGTTCCTCATCTCTTTAAAGTTTTGATAATTTGTTAAGATAGAAAGATGAGGTTGATATGAGCTAACTTTCTGGAGGATTTTTAATCTTGTTTTTACAGAAGAGAACTGTTGTATTAGAGTGTAGCTTCTCTCTGAATAGGTAGTGAGTTGTTTTTGTTGCAGGGGTGTGTCACGTTCAGATGCAGCTTAGTGGTGTCCATTTCATCCTTGAGCCCATTTTTTTAATATCATTTCTTCATCTTGTGTTTCAGGAGGCAGAGACGGGGTTTGTTCCCAGTGTTGAAGATTTTGACAAGAAGCTTGCAGAGGCAGATGCATACCTGCAGATTCTGATAGATCAATTAAAAGTAAGAGTTTTCATTTGGAAGATGTACAGTAAGCCCCAGTTCAGGTCTTTCCTCCAGCCCACCCATCCCCTCCATGGTGTGTGTGTGTGTGTGTGTGTATGTGAGTGTGAGTGTGAGAGAGAGAAAGTGAGGGAGTTGTCCTGTTTTTCTTCATCATGACAAATTAGGTTTGGATAATAACCTAACTGGTTTGGACGCATAATTTTTTTACCAAAGCCAGGTCTGTTTATCTCTGCTGGACTTTCTAGTTTCTGCAGTGACCAATTACTCCTGTCCATTCTAAGGATTTATGTTTTTATTTTTAAGTCAGATCTTGTTTAGTCATAATCTTCTTCTCTTGTTTATTCTCATTCATGCAGATTTTTGATGAAAAGATTAAGGACTGCAAAGAAGATGAGTCACGAAAGGTAAGTAATGAATATGCAATAAAGTACTCTGTTTACAGCATTTCAAACTCTCTGTAGCCGAATTTTCTCTATAACAGCTCTTGGAAATTAATATCTATACATCAGTATTTAAAACTTTTGCTTTAACAAATCTTTATCCAGCGTGTATCCATAATTTTTAAAAAAAATCAAAACCAGAATAAAAACAAAATATATTTTAAAAATCTACAAATCTAAAAATAAATACCCCTACCCCGAACAGAATATGGTGTGTCCTGTGTCTAAACTGAGGCACAACACATTTTCTGTGTTTTTGTGATATAGTCTGTTGTCAGTTGTTAAAACATTTTAGTTTACAACTAAATGATTTGTTCTGTTTACAGAAAATTGAGAATCTGAAAGCAACTACTTGTGTAAGTATGACATTTAACGCATTTATTTTAAACACTTTATAAATATATACTTACCCTGCTGTTTGTTTTTCCACAGAGTATGGTAGAATCTATCAAGCACTGTATAGTTTTGCTGCAAATTGCCAAGGTAAACATTACTTTATCATACATGTTTATGTTTTGTTGTTATATGCAGAAAATATTTTCTTGGCCAGCTGTTTTTTCCACTGTAGATCATAAAACCTGTGGTTTACTGGTGTCAGTTTTCTATGTTTCAGCATGACCTATTCTGATGTTTACAGTTTTTGGTGCTCATACACACACTATGCAGTTCAACAGCTGTAATGATACTGTTGATGTCCTGTGGGCTGAAGTGAAACTTTTTCATTAAAACAATGTGTAAATTGTTTATTTTTTCATTCTTTCTTTTTAATCAGTTTAAAGCTGAATTGGCTGTCTTATTACATTCCAGTTTATTTTCACCATCTTTATTTCACCATCTAAAAGGTTAATCTTTGAATAATGTTTTCTTTTCAATTCTTTTCAAAAAAAGGATCAAAGTAACGAACAACAACACGCACACGGACTGATAGTAAGTTCTGACACTCAAAGAAGAAAAATCAACAAATTCTATTTTTCCTTTTCTGACTAACACTTGGGACGAAATCACATGCTTTGGCAATACCCATTTAGCTTATGCTACGGAATTTTAAAGTTTTCTTTCACTGTGAAAACATTGATGTCAACATGAGGAAGTGGTCCTTTTTTCTTTCTTTGACCAACCAACATTTGGCTACATGATCAAGACTAGTCTTGCAGGGTTTGTGTAGTGACCTCAGCCTGCTAATAAACAAAATTAAATGTGGATGAATGGCTCTTCTCTGTGCCATTCTGTCAACTAAAGGTCATTAGAGCATAACCAGCATGCTGCTATTGATTTCTTCTCTAGTTGACAAGACAGGACCTCACCCATTTAGAACTCCTGTCTTAACACTGTTTCCCGTTCATTGTGGCTGCTGCTTTTTCCAGCAAGCCAAGTACTGAATAGGAAAATTATAGTGGGTTTCTCAGTTTGATGTTAGTCCTACAATATGTTAGCGAACATTTTGGGTTTTCCACCTTGTGGGCACTGGTTTAATCTTCTGCTCTGGTTTATTGTTCTTCAGCATGTTTTGCATCGCTCTTGAATGGTTTCTTCAAGCATGTTTGCGCATAGTTCTCATCATCCGTCTTTCTTATTCTCCTGGAATCCTGATGCTTGCTGGGCTGATTAGTTTATGAACATAAAGTTTCCTCTGTCATCAAAAGGTTAATTGTAAAATATATTCCTTTAATATGATCGGGACAAAGACTGTCAAAAATCACAAATCTCAGTAGTGCTTCTCTTACCATGTAGTGTGGAAATCTGTGTATGTTGACTGTTGAATATAATCCTGTATAATTTTCAGTGTGCAAAGTGGTTGTGATCTAAGGTGGCAAAATTTACACTTGGTCTGGGTGGGAAGTTTAAAGGAGCTTTTTTGCTCAGCTGTTCCGGATACATCTCATTTACTCTTTGCTTTTTTGTTTCTTTTATGACTTTGTCTGTTTGCAGGATGTTTTTGCCACACTGTCAGTGAAACTGCATTCTAATTGATCGAGGGAGCCAGTGGGACGGAGGTGCCTACAGGCCAAGCTGCTTGTTTTTCTGCATTTGTCTAAATCTAATTCTTTCCTCCATTACAGAGCACCATCAACCCCGTGGATGGGATTTATCAGCCCAGCCCTCTGGAGCCTGCTGTAGTCAGCACCATGCCAACACAGACTGCCCTTGCTACAGGTATGCTAAGGGCTGTTCTTCACTCACAGGCTGCCCATCCATGATGTGGTAGGCACTGTTTGGTGTGACTTTGCAGGAATCCTGTCACCAGGAGTCAGCAAAGGGGTTAAACTGGAGGTTTTATGTGCTGGTTTGCTGTAACAGGGAACTTGTGGTGTGACCTCCCACGATGCACAGATCCCTTCTAAACAGTTTCCTGTTTCTTCAGCTGAATGAGTATACAATGAAAAACAAAGTTAGGAACATAAATGCAGTCTTATGTTGTCATTTTAACATTTTCTACACAGACTTATTCCTTGATTTAAGGGTGTTTGTGTCTTAAAATCTGTTTTCATTTTAATAAATGAATTAATATGCATATGTTTATCATTATGGCTTGTATTTCAGCTGTATTTTAGATTTGCCCCACTGATAGTTGTGATTGCTTGAGAATGTTCCACAGGAAGTAAAAAGTCAGCCAGGGAAGAGGTGTTAATGCAGTAATTATCTGTTCAAAGAAACATAAGCCTCCACCCAGTTCCTATACATAAAAGAGCTGTCCAGACACCACTCTTTAAACCTTACCTTTACATGAATATAAATGGTTTTATTTTTTTCTAAACATGTAGGTTATATTGCCCTAAATTGCCCATAGTGTGCCCACGTGTGTGACTGTGTGTATGGTCACCCTGCAATGGATTGGCATCCCATTCAGGGTATAGTTTTATAGCCTCTCACCAATGACTCCAGGAGAGACTCCGGACCACCATGAGCCTCACAAGGATACAGTGGTTCATGATGATAGATGGATTTATGGATGTTGGCTGTATGTAAACTGTATGCCCATTTAGGTGTTATACACAATGTTTATTTCAACAAGTAAACTATTGAAACTGCTGAACGCATGATTTAAGAGATAGCAAGAGCAGACTATGTACAGTGAGGCTATGAATCCAGTGTCAAGTTTTTGTGATATAATTAAAGATACACTTTACATGTTTATTTTGTTACTATAGTTACTGCATGATGTTCTGCCTATATTTAAGATGATGGCTGTGCATATAACAGAACTGTCTGCTGTATCTCTTTGTGCACAGACGAAACGCAGGTGGGAAAAGCGGAGCCACGGCCCTCATCTCTGCCTGTGGGACCTGTGATCACAGTGATGGGGAACCTGCAAACCCCCACACCAAACAGCACAGGTACTCCTCCACACATACACGTGTGCACACATCTGCAGCTCAGCCTTCATAATATCCACAGAAACCCCTTTTGATTTTTGTCTACGTTTTCCTTGGGACGTTTATGTGGTGTCAATAAATTTTATGACTGGCCACCATCTGACACTGCCTTGGTTACATACGTGTGCCAGCGGCCGTGGCTCCGCTTTGAATGTTGCTACGTTAGTTTTTTTTCTGCATTTTGAGACTTTGAAAGCAGATCAGAATGCAAGTAAAATAATAATTAAAAAAAGTTTACTGTCCACATAAGAAAAATCCAGTGTGCAAACAATTTTAGGGCCGTAGCTTTCAATTATTTTAATAATCTAGTACTCTCCAAATCATTCTGATGATTGAGGAACGTTAAAAGTAGCGTCTGCTCCATTGTGTGACCGTAGGACACTTTCTGTTTCGGTGCTGTAACATCGTGAGATCCTTTTTTCCAGTGGACATATTGTACTACATTTTGTTTTCATTTAAACCTCAAATGGTCCCAAACTTTACCCATTTTCTACTATTTGTAACATGTTGCTCTTTTCCCTTCCTCCATCTTTTAACCTGTGTAGACATGTCACGTGTCAACAGGCATCAGCTTTTGGCACAACAGGAATTATCATCCACGTGCTCCGCTGTTCCACCCCAGTGTGCATAACAATAATGAAAGATGTAAATCGAATTGAATTCGAACGGAATTGGAAATACTTTATCCAAAGGAAAATTTCATGGGGTTACACCAACGCACACCGCAATAATAAAACAAAACTCATAGTAACACAAGCAGAAGAGTGTGTAAATTGACATCAAGTCTGCAGAGTAAATAAAAGCAAGAAATACATGGCTGAAAGTCAAACAAAAAACATTACTCCACAGAGGTCTTGCAAGGTCAGTGTAGGTGTATGTGGACATCTCACAAGGTCAGACTTTATGGATCACACCAGTTGTGATCAGGACACAGTCAGTGTCCAGCTTGTAGGTCTTCACGGTAGAAAATGTTAATGGAGGATTTTAATTAATCTAGTTACTTACAGAAATGTTTCAGCCCTAAAACATTTGCTTAAATTCACCTGACAGTGATGTCTCTGATTCTTTTCTAATTGCAGTAGTGAGATCATTCCATCCTACAGTAGCATACAGCTTGTCCTAATATTAGAAAAACTAAAGGATGGACTGCTCTCACTACAACAGCTGAGGATTCTGGGGTAATGGGAAGAGTTAGGTTAATGTAGATTATCAAGGATATCCTAAGTCTGCATGGTTTGGGTCGACCCTTGTTGGAGAAACCCTCTGTTGCGGACTGGTTGCATAACTTGGAAATATAGTTAACAATGCATATTAAAAGCAATACTTTGTTTTTATCTTCTCTCTGTGGTAGCCAGCGGCCCCTCTCCCCCCAGCAGTAGTGTCACCTCACCAAGCCACATGAACCTCTCCTCCAACACAGTCCCCGATTTCTCCTACTCTAGCAGTGAGGATGAGTTCTACGATGCCGATGAATTTTACCAGAGTAGCTCCTCCCCCAAGCACTGCCCAGAGTGAGTATGCCATCTCTCAGGCCCATGGGCCACTCGGGATAGCTTACCATCTAAGCCCTTACATAGCTGTTCCCTGCACAAAACCAGCAATGTTGGAACCCACAAGAAACAGGCTTTATTCAGCATTCACCATTTTAAATTTTAAAAAAAAAAATTGTAAAAACTGAAGTACCGGAATATCTAGACACCCTTCTGTGACTGCAGTGGGTGCTGTGTGAAATATTGTAACCTTTTGCCCTTGTTTAACGTGTATGCATTTACAGTTTCTGTACTGTTTCTGTCTGTATCTTTCCATGACCCAGTGCTTTAAAAACGATAGAAAGGTAATAATACCATTGATCAAAAATTTACAGGGCTTTAGTGTTACCTTGTTAAATACTTAAATACGAGAAGTGTTGCGTTCACACAGGGAGGTATAAACACTTCAACATGACTTTTTTAAGATGTGCTGTAAATCTTTTTCATTTTACATAATTTTCTCTCCAAAATCAATTTCTCAAGGACTCTCAGTGCCTTACCACACACCAGTACAGGAACAGCCATAAAGCGACCAGACACCAATGAATCCATCAATTCCTCCATGTCCAATGGAACCACTGATCCAGGTACTGTCTATGCTGAAACACACACACACACACACACTCAAAAACAAAACTTGTTTCAGAAACTGGGCAACTTCCCTGTTTGAAATGTTACCTGGTAAGGAAGGAACCCAGCATCTAAAGTTCCTCATTTTGATTTTATAGAACTGAAGGCTCTTTCACTTATAAAATAACCATTTGTCATCTTTTGTCTAAAACTGTGAACACAAGCCAGTATTGTGTTGACATAATACATAGCAAGTTTCTTGTCACCCTATTCAAAGCTGTTCCTATTAAATTCAGGGTTTATACCTATTTTTGTTTGACAAATCTTGTTATGACTTAGAGGTTACTTGTAAATTCTTGAAAACACTTTGTTTGTTCATGCACTTGGGAAATATGAACAGTATGAACAGTATGAACATTTTTCACTAGACTTTTAATCAAAGCAGTTTTATATTAACATCATAAATTCAAGTAAATAAATAATGTGAGCTACTGTTGCCTGTACATATTGTGTATCACAAAATGATATTGTGGAATTCATTCCTGCCTCATTAGTTTGTTTCAGATGACAGAAATTCTTGAAAACTTATTAATTTTCAAACATTAAAAGGTGAAGTGTGTAATTTGGAGTCTTTTTTCTATATTATGCAATGTTCATACTGTTTTTTTGTTGCACGGCATGAAAATCATACATAATGTACTGAGGGTGACTGTCAGTTCTGTGTTGAATGTAATCTTATGGCATGTACATTATTGGTGTACGTCTGTGTCAGTGTTGAGCCTTAATCAGAGCGTGACACCAGTGATGTTGTCGGCAGACCAGTTTGACAGTCATGACGATCGTGATGACGATGGCGAGGGTGAGTCCGTGGAGGAGCACAAGAGCGTCATCATCCACCTACTGTCCCAGGTCCGGCTGGGCATGGACCTTACTAAGGTAAGTCCTCACTGTGCTTGGGATGGTGTGGCCCTTCACACCATAGCTGTTTCTAGTTTCTTGATTCTGCACAACATGGTAACCTCCAGTTACTGGAAATGTACAGCTTAGATGTACCTATGTTATGTGTGCATGTACGACTATTTTCCAGTTTGTTTTATCACTTTGATCCAGGTGGTTTTGCCAACATTTATCTTGGAGAGAAGGTCATTGCTGGAGATGTACGCGGATTTCTTTGCACATCCAGATTTATTTGTTAGGTATGACCGATAAGTAAACCAAAAACTTGGGCTTCTCAAGACGCAATACTTTAAAGAATTTATAATGATTAATATGCTTAATAATGTTCTTTTAGTCCCTATATAGTGGCTTACGTCCAATAGATACTTGTGCCATAGAGTATTTGTGTCCATGTAGTCTGACTTGATGCACATATGTGTCCCAGTATTGCAGACCAGGCTGATCCCAGGGATCGCATGGTACAGGTGGTGAAGTGGTATCTCTCAGCCTTTCATGCGGGAAGGAAGGGGTCTGTGGCCAAGAAGCCCTACAACCCAATCCTGGGTGAGATCTTCCTCTGCCACTGGGACCTGCCTTCAGAGGGTGACGAAAGTATGGTCACGGTGAGTGAGTATGGACGGTAGAAAAACCACTCTTGCCTAAAGACCAAAAATCCTCACTCCTTATTGAAATGAAACTCAAAAATCTTTCTTTTCTCTGCCTAGGAGCCTGTGTCTGAGGGCCCTGTGCCATGGTGTGGGAAGAACAGTGTATCTTTTGTAGCAGAGCAGGTCTCTCATCATCCTCCAAGTAAGTCTGCCGAAAATTCAGTTCTCTTCTACATATATGCACGTGCATTTGCCACCAAAGACGCAACGAATCTCACATTTATACTAATCCATTGTGACACTGTTTCGTTTATTCCATCTTTCTGGCAGTATCTGCATTCTATGCTGAATGTTTCAGCAAAAATATACAATTCAATGCCCATATCTGGACCAAGTCAAAGTTTTTAGGAATGTCTATTGGAGTTCATAACATTGGTCAAGGTAAGGAATCACCTTTTCCATCTTTATAACTTGGTTTTATAACTAAATATATGATTTGAATGAACATTGGTGCTTTTATTAGCGCCAGTGACAGCAGAATCTTTTCTATCTTGAAAGCTTTTCTCTTTTAGACTGTGACTGGCATGTTTTATTTTCTCTTCTCTGTAGGATGTGTGTCTTGTCTTGAACATGATGAACACTATATTCTAACCTTCCCAAATGGCTATGGCAGGTAGGCCCTGTTGCTCATGGATGGTGGTTGCACTTTGTTTTAAGAAATGGCCAGAATCCATGGTCTCCCAAATCATTTAAAAGCATATGTGCTCTTCAGAATTTTATAATAAGTACCTGGAAATATCAGTAGAAGTGATTCCAGCATTTTTTCCAAACTCAGGCTATTTTTTCCAGTTTAAGTATTGATTCATATTTTTGTTTAATTTTGTCAGGGTTTAACAGCTCTGAATGTAGTGTGCAGCAACAAGAGATCATTGAAAATATTTGTGCTGCCAACCAGGCAGAGGTATTAATTATTAATTTAGGATTAAAAACACACATGTGAACTTACTGTCTTTTTTTTTGCTTGCTTTCTTGCTTATATAATTATTTTTTGAGTCCATGAGTAGTTCTGTGATCCAAATGAGTCGCCTAATTTGTTTACAATGTCCATTTGAACAAAGAAGCAGCGTACACAAGGTAATGCGGGTCATGACCAATAAACACTGAACTAACAAAGATATTCTGGTGTTCCAGGTCAATCTTGACTGTCCCCTGGGTAGAGCTTGGTGGGGAGTGTGCAATCTCCTGCTCTAAGTCTGGCTACACCGCCAACATTGTGTTCCATACGAAGCCATTCTATGGTGGGAAGAAGCACAGGATAACAGCTGAGATTTTGTATGCAAGCCTCCCATAAATACTGGGCATGAATTATGTTTTAATCAAAAATCTGTGATCACTAAAGTGCCATAATACTTTCTGGTAATTCCTTTGGCAGTGCTCCAAATGACAAGAAACCCTTCTGTTCCATTGAGGGGGAGTGGAATGGCGTAATGTATGCTAAATGGGCATCGGGGGTGAGTTCAACTTATTTCACCAACAAAGCAGCTTTACCTCAAAAGAATCACTGATTAAAACTGCAGTTTATTCCCTAGTAGCTGTATCATATAGTTAACTTGGAGTATCTAATAAAATTTATCTGCATTTGCAGCTCACAGGTCGTCATTAACTTTAGCTTTAACCTTTCTTGGCAGCATGTCAAAACTGTAAATGTAACTAGTAAAATCTTCTGAAATTTTTACTTTCTCTGTACAACTATATGGAGAATGCAGGAGCGACTTCAGGTTTTACAACATCATTTCTCTCCTGCAGGAAAATTCCTTGTTCATTGACACAAAAAAATTGGGTATCATAAAGAAGAAAGTGAGGAAGCTGGAGGACCAACTGGAATATGAATCTCGCAGGTGGGTTTGTATTGTTCTCTCCTCATCTGACATTGAGTCTGCTCCCCAGATGCGTGCAATTTCAGAGACATCTTGCTCAGTGTAACAAGTGCGTCCTTAACTTTGTTGAGTGTAATGCATTATAAACAAGCGTGTTGCAATAATACAACTTTTTATTAAAACAAGCAAAAATGCATCAGAGGCAAACCCTGTTTTACGCACTTAATTCATTCCTGAAAATGTTCCTGACAAAAAAAATGCATTCCCAATCAATCTAAGGACCCCAGACCCCAGACCAACCTTCCTGAATATAATGAAGACACTGTAAAACACGTTGTATCATGCACAGCATCACACAGGACAGAACCACGCAACACACACAGGTCACCACACAGGTCACCACACAGGGCAACACATACACCACATCACATCGCGCAGCACGCACTAGGGTTTGTATCGTACAGCTTTGTCTGCTGCAGCACAACCCCACAAGCAGGAGCCTTTCTAGAGGGGTGTGAGCCCTGAACTTAAGTCAGTGTTCAGATTCTCCCTACAACATAATACGATGAGCTACAACTGCTGCAACCTCAAAAACCAATGCAATGTAATATCATGCTTACATATATTTGCAAAACATAAATAGCTACCACAGCTTAACTGGTCCCTTGGCAGGAAGAGAGCATGCAATGTCACGCCTTAAAACTATTGCTAATAACTGCAGCTGAACACAACAATAGCAAGTGATCCCTCAGCAGAGAGATCATGCATTGTCAAACCTTACAATCAAAACAAGATGCTGTATATAATGTATATATAATCTAAATAATGCAATGGGTTAATAAAAACATTTTATAAATGTGTTATAGTTTCGAAAATAGGAATCTGTTCATAACTGTAACAGGTCTCCTGAAAAACCTATCGCTATAAGGAAAGTGATAATGAACACAGGTTTTACTGGTTTTAGCTACTTTCGGCATCATAGCAGGAGCCAACATGCAGATATTTATTATAAATTTGTGTTGAATTGATCATTTTACAGGCAATAACTATCATACTGCAATAGGCTGTATCTCCATATGGGAGAGTAAACAGTTAACAGTCACAGGCAAGTAAATTAGTGTTTGTAAATGTGAAACGCAAAGTAACTGAATGCATAAGTATTTGCACACTTTACTATAACACCTTGATCAGCTTTGTCAGTTGATAAGTTGAATGGATATTACCTGTATGCAGTTAAAGTGATTCATTTGATTTTAGCATAAATACCAGTTTTAAAACCAGTTTTATCTAGAAGGTCTCAAAGTTGGTTAGTCAAATTTCTTAAAACTGTATCATGAAGACAAAAGGAACGTTCTAAGCAAATTTGTAACAAGGTAATGTCCATGGTACTATCCCTGTGAGTACAGTGAAATTCAAAAGAAAAAAAATATAATATATGTTACAGTTGTGACTCTGCCTAGAGCAGGCTGTCCTCACAAAGGGTATTTGTTAGGGAGACCACCAAGATGGCTGAAGGAATTACAGCCTTCCGTAGCTGAGACGGGAGAGTCTGTGTATATTATAGCTGTTGCGAGAGTGCTTCACCAGTCTTGGCTTTATGGGAGACTGACAAAAAGAAAGTCATTGTTGGGGAAAAAAAAAAAACTCACATTATGTCTTTCCAAGGTTTTATCAGAAGGCGTGTGGGAGAGTGAAACAAAGTGGGAGCAAAGAAGGGAACAAAGAACGTTGTTTGGCATAATTAAATCCATTATAATTCAGTGTTGCAAAAAAAAAAATAATAAAAAGTGTTGAATACTTTTTATATGCATTGTATTACCTTATATCTTTGATGTTTTATTTTTTCCAAGAAAAAACAGTTATGTTCTCTTCAAGTTATAATATGACATGTTCACATAATGCAGTCTGTTTCTGACTCTTTGCTCATGGAGAGAAAGCTATTCAGGAGAAATGGTTTTCATTGTACTTATCGGTTTTTGCTCCATTTTCTAAAATCACTATACCATTATCTATATAGATCATTTTATCTTCATTGACTTTCTCCAAAGACCGTGAACATAATAATTCTATAATGCTTTTTTCACCGACCCATGGTGTCTTGATGTTCTGTACATAATCTCTCTCTCTCTGTCTGTGAAAGCTATTCAGGTGTTTTCTGACATGACCTGTTTTTTGTACTCTACCAATGAAGAGGTTTTTTTAAGCTCAGCAGTTTTACCAGAGAGCTAAATGTTGTATTTTCTATTCTGCTCCACTCTAATTAAGCAGAACGTTTTGCACACACAACACTGTAATAATGTAATAATATATTACTTTTTAAATATGTAAGTACTTTAATATATGCTCCATTAAAGTAAATATCCAGCACTTTAATAAAAAAGTGTTGTTTATAAGTCAAGGGATCCTTCTTGTTAGACAAGTCAAGGTCCATTCCCCAGTTTTAATGCTTCCTCCCTTCAGGCTGTGGAAGAATGTGACAACAAACCTGAAACTGAAAGACATTGATGCAGCTACTGCGGCCAAGCACCACCTGGAAGAAAAACAGAGGGCTGAAGCTCGGGAGAGGAAGGAGAAGGAGGTGCAGTGGGAAACCAGGGTGAGTTTTGCCTCTCCTGTCCTGGTATTCTGGCAGCTTTTAGCATAGTGATTCAGGACCTGGAGGTTCTCGGTTTAAGTTCCATAAGGGACTATCATATAATACTGATCAATGGGCTTATCTTGAATTGGCCGAACTTGACCTAAATCAGAAGTTCTCAACCTTTTACAGCTCAGGGGCCCCTATGACCTGCCATAAAAACTTATGCAGCCCATACAAGGACTAGACCATTCTGACTGAAACAGGCAAATGATTTACCACAGGAGTTATCAACGCTGATGATGTAAGAAAATACGCGTATGCAAGCTACATACATGGAAGGACTCATTTCAAAAAAGCAGCTCTTTCATTATTATGGTATCTCACACTTAACATTAACCTTGTCAAAAAATGAACTGAAAACTTGGAAGTGTGGTGGTGTAGCATAATTGTGTGCTGGTGAGCGTACAAAGATGCTAAGAACCAACAATATCCACAATAATTGCCAGAACAATTCTGAAACACAAGTAGATTTGAACTTTTTTGTATTTCATTCAGCACAAATTTTCTATTGAAAAGTGGATGTATGAATGCTCACTTAGTGAGAGGGCTGGTGTTGTTTGACAGATACCAAGTGCTGGACATTGGGCTGCACAGAGGAAAGCTGTAGGCAGAGGTTTGGCTCCACATTAAACGCTTACTGTTAGTGCCACCAGTGCAGAAAATCCAGTTTTACAAAAATATATTGTCAGAAATGGCATCAAAAATATCACCACCTTATCCAATAGATCAGGGCCCTGCAAAGTAACAGGAACCCAAAAATTTGGTAAGAATTTCTGTCAAAATATCACTTTTAAAACAGTCAAATAAATCCACAAGGCTGCTTTGCTCCTTTGCACTTAAATTTGCAAGGACTTCATATACATTCTAAACCACCCTCACCCTCTTCTTGATTCACATACATTTACAAAAGGATTTTCAATCCAGCTGAACTGAACATCTGAAATTGGAAAGTAGTCATGCTGGATCCTCACATTTTGCAAGTGCTTTGTGATCACCTTAGTAACAGAAGCTGGTAGCTGCATTTCTTCTGTTAAAATATCTGACATGCTTTCAGACACTCACTAGTAAATAATCACTGGTTTACCTTGAAGACAAAGACTGAGTACATTTAAGTGACTGAAAATGTCCAGACGATATGCTAGTTTAACAAAGATAAGTCGGGACAAACGTATGGATAAATGTCCAGAAGATAAGCCAGTTTAGTTTCTCAGAATCATTGGGATTGGAGAGTTCAAATTTTGAGTCAAATTAAAAAAAAAAAAAATTCTAAATGTTGCTAAATGGCAGTCATGTTGATCATGCTGCATGCTAAGCTAGTTTTGCCAAACACTGGTTATTTGTATCATTTGATTAATAAATATGACCATAGCATATGAAACATTAATGTGATGTTGTTTTTATTATTTATTTATGTCACTTTATTACTAAAACTTTTACAACCCTTTACAATTTCAAAAGTCATTACCCCTGCAGTACCCAAAGGTTGAAAACCACTGATTTAGATAAACGCTGTTACAATTGGTATTTCTAAAATGATATGACCTTGGCATAATCAATGACTTGTTTATTTGGAAGATCAGATGGGTTGGGATTTTATCTGAATCTCACACGTTTTATTGCAAAACATGGGCTTTTCAGCATGCATGTTTAATGTCATTTTAAAAAGTTGTGTTTGCAGTGTTTATCATTGATGGTCGTGCAGTGATTACATTGTAATTTAATTTGGCAAATTTGTAATCTTTACAGCTGTTCCATGAGGATGGAGAGTGTTGGGTGTATGATGAACCTCTACTGAAAAGAATAGCTGCAAAAGGCACTAAGTGAGCGAGACTCTGAAACAACAAGCGTTAAAGAACTCCTTCAACACAATCTATGACCTATGCCTTGGAAGGACTTAGTTGAAATGTATTCTGCTTTGCTTTTTCAAAGTTACAAGTAATACCAAGAAGAAAAATATTTTCTCAGTATGAAAATCCATTTCCACTGACCACAGATCTAACAACTCCAACTATCACCGCTCCAGTCAAGACCAGTCAAAACAGCTTGAAACAGAAACTCCACACGTGCAGACGAGCACTCACAATCTCACTGGAAGTTCCCACTAGGATCTCCTTTTTCCCAGAAGGGGCAGCAGGATGTTTGAATGAAACTTTGAAAACAACAGCATTCTGTATCTCAGGGAAACTGCTGACTGAGGAACATGAGCTGCATCTCCAGGAGTTCAGAAGCCGTGACACAATTGGGGAGAACAGTGGTAATCAAGAATATTGAGGGCATGAATTTACTGGAGAAGAATCATAAACTTAAACTATTCCTTTCCTCCTCTTCTCAGTGGGAAAATATTTAATCTTACATCCAACATCATTTCCATCATCTTTTCAAACCTATATCTCAGTCCCATGTGTAAGAGAATTTATTTACAATGTTATGTATTTTTCTGTTTAATCATTTTTATTCAACCTATTTCCAGAGGATGGGGTTTAGAATGTTGCTGCAGTACCTTTTGTGATTCGGTAAGTATATCCTTGCCAATCCAGCCTGGCTGTAAAAATACTTGTTCACCAGGTGAGCTTCGTAAAGTGCTCATCCTAAAGACTTGGGTTGTGCCACTGACCAAGCCCTTAAAATATTTAATACCATTTAAATTTAAATGCAGTTATATAAAACTATATTTCAGTTGATGGCATTTGCTATTCAGTAGGTTCACAATTAGGAGCTGGCTTGTTCTTTTCATATTGTTTTAAGTACGGTCAGCTGCTTCATTGATAAGATTTGGTAACAAGCTGGCGGTGCCAAAGTACTGTTGTGGCAGAAACTTAATGGGTTGCTTGACACATGAAAATACTCAGTTTTTTTAGTGGATACATCCTGGCAATTGAGGCTGCTTCCATGATGATATTTTTAACTCAACAGTATAGGCAGAATAGATTTTTTTTTCTTTGTCCAAAGTAGAGAAAGTATTGAGACTGATAATTCAAAAAGCCATTTTTCTTTTTCTATGTTGTTGTAAATGAACACTGAATTGAGGCCTTGCCGTTCATTTTAGTATTACTTGCTTGAAAAGAGCAATCGAAATGTATTTTTATTTTGCATTTTCTTCAAATCATTATTGTATCAGATTCTCATATGTATTGATGCAAATATTAAACCTCTGTGAGTTTACCTTTTGTATTTCATATATTGTGCACATCCACACAACCTACAAAATGCGCTGTGGGTTATAGTGGTCATTTTTCTGGTGTGTTTTTTTTTTTTTTTTTTTTTTTTTTTTTTGGTAACTGATGTTCTCCCATTCCAATGAAGTCATGTTTTTCCTTCGGTCAGAAAGGTGGGAAAAGATTTACACTATAGGCTTACTGAAGTTACTCAAATGGGTCTTCAACTTGGTGGATATTATGGTATCATGTTTAAATATTTTCATATTTAAATAATGTGCAATAGACTGTCTTCCCACCCAGTGATAGTTTCAAGATGGGCTCCTGACCACCACGACCCTACTCAACATTAAGCAGTTTACAAAAATGGCTGGATGGATTAATGGACGTTTAAATAATTTTCAAAAAAAATGTTGCCATCAACCCTGTATAAACAGTACATACAATTTTGCAATAGTCAAGAAAACCACTTGTAACATAATGAAAATTTCCTGAATTTCCCACAAGCTACTGCAGAATAAATGCTATAAAACAAGGGTCTATAACCTGGGATCTATTATTGGACTTGAGAATGTCTGTGAAACTTAGGCCTACTTTGAGATGATAATTAAATAAAGGTTAATTTATTATGAGTTTTATGTGAAGGTAATCAAAGGAGTCGAGGATGCACGGGTCCTTTCGAGTACTCGGGTCACTGTTGCGGATGTTCTACCAGTCTACTGTAGCTGGTGCAGTCTTGTATGCAGGAGAATCCATTCTCTTCCTGGGAAGCAGCTCAAGACTGCAGTTCTGGAGAAGGTCCTCTGAGAAAAGCACCATACAAGAAAGACATTGTGTGATGAAGGACCCATTATTTGAGGGACCTGTATGACTGCATCCACAGGAGGAAAGGCTTTGGCAGAAACAGTGACTGCAGGAGGAAACAGCAGCAGAGATGCTGGAGGAGACAGCCCACATCTGGTAGACTGGGCTGTTGGGAAAGATGTGCACTGTGTCCTGGATTACTGATTGTGATTTTTCAGAGTACATTTTTTGTACCTGTCAATGGTAAGCAGCCAGAGGACCCAACAGCTGGGATGGTATCGGCTCGGTTCCTGTTCACACTGAACACTTCTGATTTTATTAAACATTATTCATGAAGGATTGGAGAAGAACTTGTTGAGTAGTGCAAACAGAAACAATTAAAGCTGAACATTGACAAGACATTGAAAAGATGATAGTGGACTTGAGGAGATTCAACTCCAAGATCCAAGCTAATGTGTTTAGCGACTATAGATGGAGAGGAACTGGAAATGGTGGTGACGTGGAGTTACCTGGAGGTGTCCTTTGACAACAACCAGTAGCAGTCTAACACTGCGACTGTACAAGAAAAACCAGAATCATCTTCATCATACGAGTCTCAGGTCTTTTGGAGTTTACAGGTCATTAGTACAGGGATTCTACAGTCTGTTGGTGTACAACAAAATGCCTTATAGTAGAAGACAAACATTTTTCTTGGAAGGTACTAACATTTTAAAATGTAACAGTTTTGTTTATTTTCAAGCTTATTAACATTAAACACAGCCCCACATACCCAGACTTCTCCTGATGCTTTGCCTATAAGTCATGTACATTACATCTTATATTACACCGTGTGTGGTCAGCTGTGCAGACGTGGATAGTGGTCAGTTTGACCTTACAAAAGGTTTCTTCTGGTTGTAATCCCTAAATGTTTGTGACATCTTGACCATCTTTGGTAGGTAACATGAGTTTAGTATTGTGTTCTTTTTTTTCATCAAAATATATTTGAAACACGATGTTAAATTTTTTCAGTCAGATTTTTATTGTATTATTTATGGATTAACATTCACTTTTAAGAAGTAATAATGGCTACCTGCATGTTTTATGTAGTTTTTTGTATTAGTTTGTTTTTGCACGTACAGTGGTGCTTGAACGTTTGTGAACCCTTCAGAACTTTCTGTATTTCTGCATAAATTTGACCTAAAACTACATCAGATTTTCACACAAGTCCTAAAAGTAGATAGAGAACCAAATCAAACAAATGAGTCAAAAAAATTAAACATGAAGAACATTTATTTATTGAGGAAAATGATCCAATAACATATCTGTGAGAGGCAATTTGCTTTCACTATGTGGCGTGAAGGGTTCACAAACTTTCAAGCACCACTAGCAGTTAAAATTGTTTTACATTTACGTACGTTTTGAGTGGTTTGTGTGGATTTTGCAAGGGGTATAACTAGATGATATGAAACAAAACTTGTAAAAAAGCGAAAGTCCCTCTTTTTAATGTACGAGCAATTTTCTAACTTCCCAGGAGCCACCGCGAATTGGTTGCTACGTAGGAGGCAGGCGCACTTCCGTCTTCCTGTCGTATTGCGCTATAATTTCCCAGAGGCCATTGCGAATTGCTTGCTATGTAAGAGGCAGGCGCACTTCCGTCTTCCTGTCGTATTGCGCTCTAATTTCCCAGAAGCCACCGCGAAATAAACGGTATATAAGGGACAGTCTCAGCGTTCTTCTTCCTATTTTCTCGCGGTCTTCAGAGGTTATGGTTGGTTTGGTTTAGTATTTCTTCTGTTCTCATTATTATGGCGTTACATGCATACGATGTTTTAATGGACCCGAGTTGTACTTCAGGAAGTGAACTCAGTACATATATAAAACGTTACGTTTTTAATATTTTGTGTGCGTTAGTCGGGGTCGCCTCTGCGACCTCCGAAATGAGGGCCACACGTGGTGGCCGCTGTAGCACGTGACGTTTATTCTCCCAATGTTTATTTGGAATTAAAAAAATATATACATATATATATATGTATAGAAACTATGGCCTCTAACCTGACAGATGGGATTTGAGATGCTTTGTCTCCGTAGTAGTCATAGGTGAGTTTTTTTCTGTCTTTGCAACGATGGCATGTGATCATTTTTATTAACAGCAATAAATGGCTGCTTGGTAACTATGTTCATTCATCATGCGTTTCGTGTAGAAAAAGTAACGTTAAACTTTTACTCTGGTAACTTTACTACAGAGTTTTCTCGGCATGCTGAAGTGGGCTGGCCTAGACAAGATGGCACCAGCGGTAATCCTTTCATTGCTTATAAAACTATACGTGTTTGTGTTTAAACTTAAGAAAAAATGTTACCCCTAGGTTGTCTTGTTGTACTTTTATGTTTAACAAAGGTGATGCGTATCAATAAAAATATTGAGCTGTGTTTTACCCATTTTGTTAACGTTGGGGGAACTGTTAAACATCCAGTGTAGTGAACATGGAGAACTTTGGACACGACTGTGCCACAATGATGATTTTTATTTGCTACTCTTGACCCACAAGGATGACGATAGTGCGACCACCATTTGCACATAATCTGAGGCACAGATCTTTCCCTGTTAGGTGCCTTTGGTCTACCTTTTTCCCCTTGTTTTTTAAACCTGAAGTATTTATCTGCTTTGCAGATTTGCTGTGTGCTGGGGATTTCAGGTAAGACTGATACTCCGGAGAGTGTGTGTGTGTGTGGGGCGATAAAGGGCCGCCTAGGGAGATGGTGTGGGATGCCCTTCCAGCATTTGATGAGGCTCTAAAATGGATGTGCTGCATGTTAATTTCACATTCCTCTACAGCAGATTCCAGATGCAGAAACTGAAGGGTTCCTTTTATTTCTCCTGGCAGTGCTGTGGAGTTTGCACTGGTAGGTAAAGGAATAATGTAGTTCTGGAGGACATTGTTGCCTGACTGGATACAAATGATGACTACATAGTTCAGCAGATGGCTTGTGATGAGTAAATGGATTCTTTCGCTCCTAGCTGATGTATCGATCCCTTAAGCCTGTGCTGCCAAAAGTGTTGGGCTCTCTTTAATTTTTCCTTTCTTTCCAGTTTATTTTCAGGTTCCTTGCCCAAACTTGCACTAGGACACTAAAATGTGTTATCTGGGTATGTTCATCATGACAATATAATACTTGCATACTTCAGCAGATTAGCTCTGAACAATACTTCTTGCAACTAGTTTTTAATTGTTTTTAAATTGCCAAGATTCTCATGCGTTTTCTTTCCTTCAGTAGGAGTGGAACCAAAATCAAAGGTATGTCTCTAGTCCCACTATAAATGTCGTCAAGTGCTTGAATTTTAAAAATAGCAATTAAATGATGATATGAATCAGGTCTCTGATCTTGATGAGAACTTGAATCTATTCTGAACCTTTTTTGGTCTAGATATTTCAGTTTTGATGCCCTAAAATGCTAGATTCTAAATGTTGTTCGCTTTACAGGAGCAGTGCAGATTTGGACGACACTGGTAAGTATAAATTGAAGGGATGCCTTGAAGTAGCTTTAATTTCTGTGACTGACCACTGTGATGATAGTTTCCTCTGACTTACCCCATGGAGTGTTAATATTAGCTCTACCTGATCTGGTCAGGCCAGAAGTTGTGCTCAGTGTTTATTGCTTGCTTTGTATTAAAACTTGTATTCCTGCAGGCACTGGTGGTCATGACAAACCACGATGAGACTCCCATGCCTGCTGTATAGGTGAGAACACGCCCTAAGTAACGGTCTTCTTTAGCAGTTCCTGATGATGCTTTATTCCAAATGTCTGACCTGAAATTAGTCATGTGGACTCAATGTCGAACTGAGGAACACAAACAATTAGTATGGAAATCTTTGACCCTCAGTGTTTTTTTTTTGCTTACCAGGCCTGTTTTTTTTCTAGGGGTGAGCAGCTGGAGCTTTGAATATGTAGCAGCACTCCAACAGGGTAAGGGAACAACAACATGTTTTGATTAACTTCCTCCTATATAACCAGTGATGATCTGATTTTGCCAGATGAGTACCCTGATTATACTCACTACCGTTCCATTTTTCACTGAGGTTATGTCTGCAAAATCCTACTGGATCATCTGTTGCTTTGTGGTATTTATAAACATCTTATATTTCAGGTCACATCCCTTGGCAAATGCTTTTCAAAGGTGAGTCCTGCTCTAGGGATACCTTCTGTACTTGCCACAGTATGTGCTGGGAAACTTTTGTATTTTTAGGTGATTCACAGGGAAAATTTTTAATCATTCACAGCTTTGAGTCTTGAAAGATAACCAGTGATGTGATGACCCTGTTAGACTCTTCAGCCATCAGACTTTAAAATCTTTGGTGTTTCTGTGTTGGATAATCAGAAATGCACATACCAATGAAACTGTCCGTTTGCAGGTCCCGTCAACTGACAGCTAACTGATCAGGAGATCCGTGCACCTTAAACTTGTGACCCGATTGTATTCAGTGTCTCAGCTGCTTGTTTTTAGTCACTGATAAAATGGCAAACTATGGAGGTGTAAATGAGAATGCTGAATAAATGTGAAAACTGACCTGACTTTTGGTCTCCTGTCTTATGTTGCCACTGTTGAACCCAGCCCCCCCCCCCCACCAAATGTACTGACTCCTCTTTGATCAAAGTGATGAATCTCAAAGGAGGCTGTACAGTGTTCNGAGTGCGGCTGTTGAACCCCGCCCCCCCCCCCCCCCACCAAATGTACTGACTCCTCTTTGATCAAAGTGATGAATCTCAAAGGAGGCTGTACAGTGTTCGAGGTGTTGTATGAGCTGCTGTTGTCCAGGGTACCAAGTTATTTAGTTCACCATTTTGAAGCTGCAAGAATATTGATTAATGTTGCTGGAGTGCTGCAATACCTCTGTGCTAACACACACTGCCCCCAAAAAAAACTGATCTCCCCCCCCAGATGTTGTAGAAAGAGAGAAGGTCGAATTGGTAAGGTTCCATGTTGGCATTTTTACGAAACCTCAGATTTCGCAGTTGTGACACGTTTCCAATGGGACGCACGCGACANGTTGTAGAAAGAGAGAAGGTCGAATTGGTAAGGTTCCATGTTGGCATTTTTACGAAACCTCAGATTTCGCAGTTGTCGACGTTCCAAAGTGTACGTGACAACTGTTTTGTTAAAATGCCATCAATTCCCGCGGAAGTGACGTCTGAACACGGAAGCGTTTCCTGTGGAATTCCTTCATAAACGGTGGGCAGTGCTAGAGAGCCGATGGTTTGAATGGACCGTTCAGGGCGCCCGAACCGCTCGCTTCACCAATTTGCATCAGTTTTTTTTTTTTAATGTCCGCTCCAATGATCCTTTTTCGGATTTTGCCCGTGTTTTGGGCTTGGTCTGCTGGTGCAGATTTTTTCCAGTTTGACAGTATTTCGAACGTATCGACATATTATTTTAATTATTTTTACTGTAACATATGGGAAGGGGACTGTCAGCCAAACCAGGATGATGCTACACAGCAAGGTAAACAAGCAGCAGCTCTTCAATCCTCTACTTAACGTCTTCTCTCTTCTTGGTCTTTGGTGAAGCACAGTGACGGACACGGCTTCTTGAGCCCTCAGCCCTCAGTGTTTAGCTTAAGAACTAAATTGTTAAAAATGGTGCAAATTATACACGCACCAAGATATTGTTTTGTGACTTAAATGATTTATTTCTATTAGCCTTTCGTGTAGTAGTTCTATATTCCACATCTTGGACAGCTGCACCGTATAAACCAGATAACGATACTGACATGTAGTCCTAATTTGTAAATGTAAATATAATTGTTTTTTTTTCCTTTGACATTTATTTGTACGTTCAGATGTACATGATATAATACATTACAACAATGCTTATGCTAACGTGCAGGTGGGGTTATTCTGTTGAAGCCTCATTTTGCTTGTTGTATTCACTACTTTTGTTGCTCTTTATCGGTGTTAATGTCTCTTCCACATCATAGTTACTGACACAAATGAAAAATGGCACACGTGAGAAGCTTTTTAAAATCATCTTCTCATAGCTCCTTTAAAGTTCTTCTGTCAGGATTTGAATTTGAAACCTGAATTGTGCACGACATTTTGCTCACTGTTGTACAGTGGGCCTTCAGGTCATCTCTTTGAGAGTATAAGCACTTACGTGAGCAAGAAGCGTGTTTTTAATTTTGTTTTTACGTCATGTTCAGTACCCACCAGGGACTTCCTCTCGACGCTCCCCCAGGACTGCATGCGTACCCTGACAGAATGGTATTGCAGCCTGGGACAGTGCTGTGATACAGGGGACTGCCGAATTAAAAATAATGTCACAGGTTGGCTCTTCTTTTTACTGTTAATATTGACTGTAGGTTGCATTTACAAAGGGTTTTTTTCCCCTAGCAAATCGTGTTTTTGCAACAAGTCTTTGTAAAATGAGTTTGTAGTTGTGAGACTGGAAAACGTCTGTACAACATGTCTGTCAGAAAATGGAATGTTACACTGCGGCCTATAAGTGAACTGTAAATGACGTGAAAAAGAGGAAAGACTGGTGAGAAAAGGCTCCGCTTCAAGACTATATCAATGTGTTCTATGTTGTTTGCATGTGTCTGGTGTGTATCTCTGTAGGACTAGCCAAGGATCTGGAACTACGGCTCCATGGGCAACATCTGGCCCAGGCTGTAGTTCTCAAAGCGATAGAAGGCTTCCTTAGCAACAATGATCCAAACAAGCCCTTGACACTTTCCTTCCATGGCTGGTCTGGCACTGGAAAGAACTTTGTTGCCCGGTTGGTTGCAGAGAACCTGTACCGTGACGGAGTCAAGAGTGAATGTGTGCGGCTGTTCATCGCTCCCTTTCACTTTCCTCATGCCAAGCTGGTGGACGTGTACAAGGTGGGAACATTGCAGCCATATAACATTTAGAATCCAGTTTTTTTTCCACACTGGCCCAAAATTCTGGACAACGAACTGATAAATGATGGACAAGTTCAAGTGAGGGACGAGAGGATTTCAGAAATTGAGTCATCGGTCTTTGCACAGCCACTGTATTGCAAAATCACATGGACACTTTGATTATGTTGCATAATATAACCTAGACTCAACTATATGCAGTTTAACTTCTGTATCAGTAAAGTAAATACAACCACACAGCAAAGACTCCCGCTGGATTATAAATTAAAAGTTACATTGGTGATGCAACAGAAAAAATTTGTGTGCATGACAATGTAGTTTTTACAGTTTATTTGTGAGTATATGTAATATAAATACACATAACTGCTCTTAAATATGTGCAAGTGTTTGTTTTTTTATATAACATGGAAAAATGAAAAGTTGTGATTTTCTTACAGGGCCAGTTGAAAGAGGCAATCAGGGATACGGTGTTGCGCTGCCAGCAGACCCTTTTCATCTTTGATGAGGCAGAGAAGCTGCACCCAGGTCTTATTGATGCCATAAAGCCCTTCATGGGACACTATGACAACGTGGATGGTGTCAGCTACAGGAGGTCCATCTTCCTCTTCCTCAGGTCGGTCACAGATGTCTCCGTGGAAATACTAAATTGAAATAACTGAAAATTGAACCACGAAGACTGACACGATGTGAATAAGGCTGTTTCCTTAAAGGGGGTCTTACCCTGACACCAGCTAGTCTTATAAAACTTCAGGTAACTAAACACGACATGGGTCACCAGAAAAACTATTTATGCCAGTTATATATATTTATACCTGATGGCTATAATATATGCTTGTATGTATTTATATTAGTGCAGGTGATTTTTATCTAGAGCAACTTGGTTGCATTTTACTTTTTACCCATCAGAATAGTTTTATACCTTTCACATTTCATAATTTAAGGATTCAACAGCATGACCCCTCCTCAGAAACTGGCTGCATTTTTGGTTATTCCACTTTCTTAACCACTGGATGGTCAGCTGCTGTGTATGCATATTAGTACTATTGTAGCACTCAAAATCTCATTATAGTTGAAAATTGATATGTCTGCAGTAAATGACCATGTGGACTCTAAGTAATGAGCAGCTGAGGAGAAAATATTTTAATATGTATTTATGAGACACGGGTGCACCACAGTAGCACAGGAGCGCTAGTGCGTCACTATTTTTGGGTTGTGGGTTTGGAAGTGTTTTGGAATTTGGCTCAGGCTGTGGGGAGTTTTGTATGTTCTATGGTGGCCTGACTTTCCTCCAAAAAACAGGAATTTTGGATGAATTGACTCTAAATTGCTCTTAGACTGTGTGTGTGTGTGTGTGTGTGTGTGTGTGTGTGTGTGTGTGTGTGTGTGTGTGTGTGTGTGTGTGTGTGTGTGTGANTAAATTCCCTTTTACTGTGTGTGTGTGTGTGTGTGTGTGTGTGTGTGTGTGTGTGTGTGTGTGTGTGTGTGTGTGTGTGTGTGTGTGTGTGAGTGATTGCTCTTCGGGGGACTGCTGACTCTTGACCCCTTTGTTTCTGGAATAGACTCTAGACCACTGTTAACCTCCACTGGAAAAATGGTTGATAATAATGGATGGATGGATGTATGAAACTTATTCTTATAAAAAAAAAACCACAGTGGAATTTCTTAATTGAACATATTGTGTATATTCCAAGAGTCATACAGACCTGGAATAAAAATGTGAAATGCGTTTTCTTTGTACTTTCTTGAGACACACGGTTTGTTTGTTAAAAATGTTTTACTCAGTAAAGGAATGAAACTCGAAGTACAGATCAGTTTAACACCTTCGACGTTAAGCTAATGTGGAGCTAAAGCCATAGCAGGAAATTTAGGATCAATTCCATGCAGCCATCGATGACAGTTTTGAGGTATTTTATGCATACACTGTGATAATAATGGCTAGATATGCTCCCAACAAATTAAACATATTGCTTATTTATATCCCATGGAACAATGAATACATTGGATTAGAGGAGGAGTGTAAACCTGACCCCCCATAAGGCTACTTACACAGCAACCTCTAAAAATCTTTCATTTTCTGTGTGAAAATTGAGATTCAGCTTCATGATCTGGCTGCAATATTTAAATCAGGAACAATTTCATGCGCGATTTTCTCTCACTGGTGTTATTGAGATGAGTGAGTCACCGCATGGTGCTGTTCTGACTCAGTGGTGTTGTTTCTGCAGTAACATTGGTGGATCAGTCATCAATGAGGTGACACTGGACTTCTGGCACTCTGGACAGAACCGAGAGGACATTGGAATGGAGGACCTAGAGCACCGGCTTCGCTACGAAGCAGTAGAGTCACAAGGTATCTAGAACTGGTGCCTCATAGCTGTGGATTGTGGGTTTTAGGACCTTTGATGTATTCTGGTGCTTTGCGCCTTCCCACGGGCTTAAGATATGTGTTTTTCCAGTGAATTAGACACTCTAAATTGCTCTTCATGTGTGGGTGAGTGATTTTGTGTTAAAATGCTCTTGTGTGGAAGGGAGGATAATTGTAAGGTAGTACATTGTAGTTCATCCAACATTGTAAGTTTTCTTAGACAAAGTCATCAGCTCAATATAGGGTAATGATAATAATCATTATCAATCCTATTTGTTGTGCTACCGAATGATAACCAATTGGATTACATCTTTGTAAACCACAGAACATCAGCTTTTGTGTTGTTAGACTCAATTATTTATTGTCTCTCACTTCTCTTTGTGAATAATAGCATTTGCCTGCCACCACTAAATTAATTTCCTTTGTCTGAAATATAATCTCTGGTTTTCAGGTGGCTTTGGACAAAGTGAACTCATGTCAGATCACCTGATAGACTTTTTTGTACCCTTCTTGCCACTGGAGTACCGTCATGTCAAACTGTGTGCCCGTGATGCCTATGTGGCTCGTGGTGTGCAGCCCAGGGAGGAAACCCTGGATGAAGTGGCAAAGGCTATGGTATACGTGCCCAAGGAGGAGAAGCTTTTCTCAGCCCAGGGATGCAAGTCCATACCCCAGAGGATCAACTTTTTCTTGCCGTAAAGGAAAAGATTCGAATCAGCAACACCATATGTGCACTCCCCAGAAATAAATGAATGGAAGGATGGTGGAAGGAAAATCCTTTTTTTCTTTTTCTTATGGCACACGTAGATTATGTGGTTTTTCCATCTCTCATTTCATCTACTTAAAAACATTAAATGGGGAGTCTAGTTTGACTCTTAAGGAGATTTCCCCCCATATTGTTATTTCAAGATTGTTGTTCATTTCTGTCTTTGGTTTTTAGTGTTATTCGCCTCGGAGTTTCCCTTGCTCACGTTACCTATGAAACGCACTGTATGTGATCATCGGTCTACCTCCATTTAACTCTTTCAATGTTTAAGGGAGTGAGATTGAAACTTGTTTAGGTCACTGGCTGAATTCCTGAGAGTAGCTGAAAACACAGGTTTGATCATAAAATTTTTTATGTTCTTGGCCGCAATATTGTGTGCTGTCTTGACAGGTACAAGAAAAACAAACTGTGGCACGCAGGGGAGCTACAGTGTACACACTCACATGCTACAGAATTATGTGAGTAATGATAGGATGTGTGTGTGAGGTGAGAGATATGGATGTGCATGTAATTTAAATGCATCATAAAAGGTCAAACATTACTTTTTTCATCAGTAACTTCCCAGAATGTTCCCCTTGTGTTACACTTGCTGCTGTCGACAAGGGTGGAAGATGGATTACTGTGCAGTTTTCCTTGTGAGCCAGCTGCTGTGATTGATTCTCATTATATGTGTTCCTTACAACAATTACACATTTTGAAACAGCACCGAGTCGTGCTTTGGGAGATGAGGATGTTTTTTAAAAAATTATTCACTGTTCTTAATTTGTTGGCATATAAAATATAGGGGTTTTGAGAGCAAAACTGAGTGAAAATAATGTGGGAAACATTATTGGTAGTTACTGGTATTGGCTGTTTAAAATGGAAGTTCCTGGAAGAAACGTGTGACACGTACTTTAAGGAGAGGGGTGTGTACATTTCTAGTGTGTGTTTTAAAGAACATTTGTTAATTTATTCTTCACAAATGAAACTGGTAAATACTGTGCTTAGTGGTTTATGGTTTCTGTATTTTAACATTTTAACTGAAATTTTCTGAATTTTATGCTAAACCTGTTATGCATATATGTTTTAAAAACATTTTTTGAACTTGTTGCTTTAAAGGTTCAGTGCACTTAGCCTTCATGTCAGTATGAACATTAAATGGTTTAGCAATCTGTATAATTTAAGAGATTGTCATAAAAGTGTAAAAACAGTTGCCAAAAGTAATGTTTTTTTTTCTTAAAAACACTAATTCCAAGGTCTACTAGAGTAATGGTGCCAACTTGCTGCTGACAAAGGTTTCATTTATGCTGTGATGTTTATTTTTTACATATATTTCCATGAATAAAAGCAGTCACTTCTAACAAATTAAGTTCTAGTAATGATCCAAAAGGGATTTTAGATTGGAATGTTTACAAATTGTGCTCTTTAGTCATACAGATTGCAGTTTATCTTTTCAAAATTTATTTATATGTAGTGCTTTGGGCATCCTTGAAATGTGCAAACTAATGACTGTTTTGTAACATTTAATACACTGGTTATTTACATTACATATATTTTTTCAGTGAAAGAATATTAAAAAATGCTTGTATGAACCAGGTCTGTTTTATAAACTTTAAAGGAATACCCATCTAATTTTTTCAGTTGTCAGTGAATTATAAGCATTGTCACTTTCTCAGTCCTGTCTAAGGTCAGATACCCTGCCGAACACTGCCTCATTTTCCTGCTTTTGGCGCGTTTTGTCTGTTTTTCCTCCAGGATTTGCTTTTGTTCACAGTCTTCACACTGTAACCAGGACAGTTCCGTTCACAGGCATTATGGACAGAAGGTTGTACCGTCACAAAATGAGTTTCCCCGTTTAGGACAAAGACTGAATTAATTATTCTGCTACGCCCGAAAAAACGATTTTCTCCATCCACTGGTCTAATTCAAAATCTGCAGGAATATACATTTGTACCGCTTCATATGTAGTACGGCGAATTTAGTATGACAGTATGACTTAGCTTAACCTGGTGCAGAAATCCTTAAAATAAAGAGTTTTGTTAGGTTGAAAAGAAATGCTGTGAATAAAATGCACAAATATAACCGTGCTCTATGAGACAACGATGAGCATCACGATGACCAACCAACATAAAGTTAATTAAATCCGACATATTTAGAAAAAATATTAAATGTGAATGTTTTACGGCATTTTAAAATCTTTCTCATTGGCACTATTGTGTTTTGAGCGGATATTTCGCGTTGTATATTTATCGCGTGCACGCGATTTATTTTTATTATTTATTTACCAGGCTAAGTCTCGCGGACATATTGTTTTTTTTCTGTATTCATGTACACATAATAATTTTTTTCCCGTCCCACAATATTCCCAGACGCGCGATCTCCGGCGGCATTTCCACCGGCGAACGCGTGGTCGGCTCCCATTGGCCGAAAAAACTCCGGCTCTGGCAAATCTGATTGGCCGAAGAGCGACCAATGAAAAGCGGACATCTGTTGTCAGCCGAAAGGAGATTCCTGCGCGCTGGTGGAGCGCTCGTGCGGGGAATGACTGAGAGCGCAACTGCGGGTGGTCGGCACGGGGGACAGTAAACACTAACTACGTCGTGTGCACGCGATTTATTTTTATTTATTTTATTCTGTACATAACCTATTTATTGTTTAGCTGAATACAGCAAAGACCAGAGGAACTATGACCGCGCTAACTTTACTGTTGGCTTTGAACGCCGCTCTGGTGTGGGCAGAATCTTCGGTATATTTTCGAGAGCAGTTTGAAGACGGTGGTAAGCTCACGTTGTAATATATAGCGTGTATATTATATATGTGTGTTCTGTAAGGTGGCTATTGCTATTGAATGTACTAATTTCTTTTACATAATACATTAGTTAATAATGGTGTATAAGTAGACAACTGTGAAGCTGAATGCGGTCAGGTGGCCATGGTGGCCGCGGTTGCCATGTTGCTCCTTTGGAGGTCCGGTCAGAAAGATGTATTTCACTATTCATTTTAAACATGTTACATCGGTTTCGGTGCAGTGAGATGACACTGGACACAGATGTTGCACACAAACCTCTATCTTTGTCCTACCGCAGAGGCCTGGAAGAGCCGATGGGCGGAATCCAAGCACAAGTCGGACTACGGGAAGTTCGTCCTTTCCGCTGGCAAGTTTTACGGGGACGCAGAGAAGGACCAAGGTGAGTGGAGTGCAGGTGTCCAGGCGATCAGCAATGCTCACCTTTCCTGCTGCACATCCAGAAGTGACAATGCACCATGTCCTCTTCATTGTGCTGTGATGGACAGTTTCTAGAACTTGGAACATTTTTGTGTATTTTTGCCACTGCATAGTCTTTTTTTTTAAATTTTTATTTAACCAGCTGTGCTTAGGTCATTTTAATTTTTGTTAGTTCCCCACTGGTGTGAAGTCCCAAATGGTACAATTTTGCAGAGTAGCATCAATGCCAAACACATTTGTAGCACACCGAGTGGCTGCAGGTAAAGTTTACCCTGTAAACACTTTTTTTTTTTTGGTTCACCCTCAGGCCTCCAGACCAGCCAGGATGCCCGATTCTATTCTCTGTCATCACGGTTTGACAAATTCAGTAACAAAGGGCAGCCGCTTGTGGTGCAGTTCACTGTGAAGCACGAGCAGAGCATTGACTGTGGTGGCGGCTACGTTAAGCTCTTCCCTGCAGAACTCAACCAAGAGGATATGCATGGCGATTCTCCGTACAACATAATGTTTGGTGAGGCTCAGTCAGGTTATATGTTTGTACATTTTGAAGCACTAGCCTTTTTTAAATTTAATTTTAAACAGGACAGGGCAGGGCCTGCTTTTTTAAAATAAGCAGGTGTCACAGTGCTTGAGCACATTGATATGTAACTTCAAGGTTGCTAGTTCAACTCCCAGGAGGCTACGGTAACCTTGAGCACTGCATTTATCAACTGCAGCGGTAGAATAACTAATAGCATAAGGAGTAAGTAATTTTAGATGAAATAAGCTGCACACATATTAGTAGTAATAAACCTTTACATATTTTAAGATCCAGTTTTGTGAATTTGGGAGACATGGGAAGGAAAGTAGATGAAGCAAACTTGTATAATGTAACAATGTTGTATGCAGCACGGGGGCTTTTGCCTGTTTTGAAAAAGTTAACGTTTAATGCTTTGTATCTTTTTCTTCCTAGGCCCGGACATCTGTGGTCCAGGAACCAAAAAAGTTCATGTCATTTTTAATTACAAGGGGAAGAATCACTTAGTCAATAAAGACATAAGGTGCAAGGTATGTCTTGGTCCAAAACGGCAAAGCGTTGTGTTCATTCTGCTTTAATGCTTCTTGTTAGTAAATATGAAAGCCATTTTACGTGTTGAATTGTTAAACCTTAATTTCTATGAAAAACTGCTAGTCTTTCAAGTGGAATGCTTTCAGGCTTTAAACTGCTTTTACAATATGGTTTACATTCACTTAACATTCCTTGGGTTGTTTCAAAGTAGACATAAAAATGGCCCTTTATTGTTCCAGGATGACGAGTACACCCACTTGTACACACTCATTGTCAACCCTGACAATACCTATGAAGTGAAGATTGACAATAAGAAAGTAGAGTCAGGAAGCCTGGAGGACGACTGGGACTTCCTTCCCCCCAAGAAGATCAAAGACCCAGAAGCTAAGAAACCAGAGGACTGGGATGAGCGAGAGAAAATTGATGACCCTGATGACACAAAACCAGAGGTGGGCTTCATTGTCATCTGAGAGAAATGAGCATTGCCTGGGACTTGGGTCATTCATTAGTAGTCTGGCATAAAAATGAACCTTAATATTCTGAGTACTTTCATTATTTTTGTATACCTGGCAAAATACAATTACTTAGTTATGTTTCTACTACAAAAACGAGCCATTCAGAAGATAAAAAAGTATTTTTTTAAATCTGTTTTTATTTTAAAGGACTGGGACAAGCCTGAGAACATTCCAGACCCTGATGCCAAGAAACCCGAGGACTGGGATGATGAGATGGATGGGGAGTGGGAGCCTCCCATGATTACAAATCCTGAATACAAGGTAGGTTTTGAGTAACACAAGGGCGTGGCAGGCTATGGAGCTCACTGATGTTTGGGACATATAACAGAATTCACGGCCTGCTTGTGTAAAAGCTACTGCAGCTACGTTCTTCCATACTGTAACATGAAAGCAGTGAAAAACCAGCTCAAACTGTGGTTTTGTTACAGTTGTGGAATGGAATTTTGGCATGTGCAGTCTCAGGAAGTCAAACATCTCTGCTTTTTCCTCAGGGTGAATGGAAACCACGTCAAATTGACAATCCTGCCTACAAAGGAAAGTGGGTGCACCCTGAAATTGACAATCCCGAGTACACATCAGACCCCGAGATCTACAAATACGACAGCATCGGGGTTATTGGCCTGGATCTGTGGCAAGTAAGTGCTTCTGTTCAGGACAGTTTCCTTAGTGTCAAGTTTTTCTTGAATAAATACCAGTTCATAAGAATGTATTTTCATTTTTGCTGTATATGCCTTCAGTAACGTCTTCTCATTTCAGTGTTTGATGTTAAGCTTCAAATTAATGATGTCATTTTGTCCTCGCAGGTGAAATCGGGCACCATTTTTGACAATTTCCTTATCACCAATGACCCAAAACTTGCTGAGGAAATTGGTAATGAGACTTGGGGATTAACAAAGGTGACTCTTTACAACCTTTCATTAGACTGCACTTTTATGTACAATTTTCTGTACATAATTTGATTCGACATATTCAGTTTTGTACAGCTGGTCTTTTATACTGAGGTACAGTAAAATAACAGAACAATAAGGAATTACAAGTAGCTTGCTACCGTCTGCCTATAGGTACACACACTAAAATATTACAAAAATTTATTGCAGACGTGAGTATCTCAGCACTTTTTAAGCATCTTTGAATTCTTTCATTGCACAGGATCCTGAAAAAAAGATGAAGGAAAGCCAAGAAGAAGAGCAAAGGAAGAAACGTGAGGAAGAAGAGAAGAAAACAGATGAAGACAAAAAGGAGGATGAGGAAGAACAAGAGGAAGAGGAGGAGGAAGATGAGGAAGAGGATGAGGAAGACGAAGATGAGGAAGAAACAGACCCTAACATCAAGGATGAGTTATAGGCATAATGTAGAGTGGAGAGAACCTTGCTTTGGCTGGGCCATTTCATGTGGTTCAGGAGTAACCTTCCAGAGTGTTCCATGTACATTTCAGGAAGGATTTTTGGGGATGGGTTTACAGGGGATTGGGATTTTAGCTCAAAAGACATGACAAGTTTTTTTTTTTTTTTTTTTTTTTTTTTTTTNTGAGGTGCCCTCCGTAAGGCTGTATCTATGTGGGGAAGGAGAAGTTTTTTTTTTTTTTTTTTTTTTTTTTTTTCCTCCATCCTCATAGAGTAAAACAACTGTGTGATTTAATAAGAACACGTTGATGGGACAGTTCTGGTTTCTGTTATCCGGTTTCATTGGACTTAATGCAACCTTACTGTTTGAAGGACCCTTTGTATGAAGGACATGCTAATTATTTTGTCTACTGTGGTTTGGGAATAAGGAAATGCATCTTGTGACTGAAACTGTTTGTAGCTGTATGCTGTAAATGCCAAAATTTTAAGTAGTTTTCCATTTAATTGAAAGTAATGGCTGTTGAGTCTTTTTGTCGAAGACTATCTAATCGATTATCTCGAACACCGGAACCTTTTTTTAAACTATTTTTGCAAAACTAATGTGGGGGTTCTTGTTTCTCCCACAGTCCCAATCCTAAACCACCCTTCAACAGAACAACCTTCATGTCTGCCTGAAAGAGGCATGTAGATCATATTTGGCAGGGACACTTAATATTCCATATAGAATGATGGTAGCCTCTGAAATGAATGTCTTTGTGTCATTTTTTTGCTGGTTGATTTTATTCCATTGTGAATTTGCACTGCTGTACATTCAAACCTTACAAACTAAGTTGGCCCTTTTTAAAAAAATATATTTTGTACTATTTGCAGGAGGGAAAATGTAATGTTGTACATGAAATGGTACCTCTGTTACTGTACAAAATAAACATGAAAGGAAAATGTTGCAGGTACTGTTATTTTTTTCAGCTGGGCTCTGTGCAAGTGTCACTCTTCACAGGATCTGGTGTGTAAAACGATGTTTCATTGTAAGTGAACTTGAAGGAAGTTGGCCTTTAATGACCAAAAACTCATCTTTATATTAAACCACATTGTGCTGAAATAAAACACAGAAACAGTGTTTACTCATGCCAAGCACAAATGAACCAGAACAACACAAAGGCTCATTTTTGCTGCCAATAAAACGAAAAGCTGCTGCTGCTGCTCCTTTATTCAGATACAGGTCCTTTTCACTTACACCCAATTTAATAGTCTTTACCGTTTTATGGTTGATACAGGTTAAACTAGTATTGGTACACTGCTTCATGCTATCATGACAAACAAAGATCTTTGCTACTAAATTTACTTTTGTGAATATGACATTTTGCAGCAGAAAAAGATGAATCAAGTAATATTCTTTATTTCTCCATTAAGTCATAGAAACCAAGCATTACGTATTTAAATAATAAAGAAAAGTTGTTAGACATGATCATTAAACCTCAGTTCTTTTCCCGTGCTTTAGGCACACGCCCTTTTCAGGCTGAGTCCAAGTCAGCCGACAAATCATCCGGTTCCGGGTTTTCGCAACCGCCGGTATATTTAATTCTTCCTCAATGAGAAAAGGATTTGTCCCTTTGTCAAGTACACGCCCTTCCCCACACACTCCGGTTCCGGTCGCACAGATAACCCAGTGCCGGGTTTTCGCGACTGTCCGTATATTGCCCAGCGCAACGCAGGATGGACTAGTGGGAACAGAAACATTATGGCTGCCAGTCTGTCCCTGACTCAGGTAACCCTGTCTTTAAGTCGATATTTAATACCTAAAACGGTTTTTCTCTGCTGTTTGTAATGTACGTTCGTGTGTCTCGACGGCCCACTTACTCGCAGGGTGAACAAACGGGTGGACCCGCGCTGTCTCGCCACACCTTTCGAGAAGTTGTCTGACTGAGAAAAGTTTCTTGTCGCTCTCTTACGAGACTCGGGCAAGGGCGTAGTTTGTGCCGCATTAGAGACGGAGGTCAAGAAGTCCTCCCGCGTTGTCCTCGAAGGAGCAGTGCTCACCGTGGCTCCTCCCGGGCTTCTGCTGCCTCGCTGCGGGCTGCTGTGGACGTGGGGTGCGGGGCTCGTGCACCCGGAGTTAGCGCGGGGCGCCTCGCTTGTCGGGACGCTGTGGAAAACAGCAGGGCACCCATATCTTATAGTGCGGACGCCTGTAATGCTAAAACTTTACACTTTATAACGTTTTTATATGCTTGTTTAGCCGCCGTGTTACCTGGCTGTTGCACACACCGTCCGCGGTGGCCGAGGTGTCTGTCGTTAGTTTGTTGCCTGGTCAGTTGAGTCGGACATCACAGTGCGGACACTCAGTTAGCTAGCGACTTAGCCGCTGCATCGGAATTTCACTCCAGCTCTACTAAATCTTGTTGTTTTAAAACTATAGTCTTCGGTGTGGATTTGTTGTATGTTGGTGGTGAGATGTGTTGGTGAGCAGTTGTTTTTCCACACAGAAGTGAGTGAGGAGGCTAGGCTGTGTGGTGGGATGTCGCTAGCGCGGTAGCTAACGGGGCGCTGTCAGTAGAACTGCTGTCGCCGATTGTCCCGAGTCGGCAACTTCTCACTGCAGCTCGTTCCAAGTGTAGCCTGTTCTTTAGTGTGTGTGTGTGTGTGTGTGTGTGTGTGTGTCTCTCTCTCTCTTACACACACACACTCACACACACACACACACAGAGCAACAAATCCAAGAAGGGCTGAAGTTGTGTGCAGGTCTACAGAGTGAAGAAGCCGCGCTGTCGTCATGCTGTAGTACAGTGTGCGACATCTGTGCTGCCCTAAACACTGTATATCATATCAGTTTGTAGGTAAACCATTAACCACAGTTTAAAAAGCAGCATCAGCAGTTTAAAATGTATCATTTGGACATTAATTGTTGAACAAAGGATTTGCTTGGAGGTACAAATAAAGAGAATGTGCTAAATTCCTGGACAACTGCTCAGATGCTGCCGCCTTATTTTGTATGCAAAGTCATACTTACTGGATGAAGTTTAAACAGATGTGATCTGTGTTTAGCAGGTAAAACAAAATTTTATAACACTATGTGGGTTCTCTGATGTGATAAGAAATGGCTGATAAATTTTAGGGTTTAAATGCTGGGTTTTACAATGGGTAGTGTTTCCTGGTTGTTAATCCTATGTATGATATCTAATTTATATCTCATGGTAACATTACACTGAAATCAGTAAAATAAATTAAATACAAATTTGTTGGGGTGTTCTGTCTTTTTTTTTTTTTTTTTAGTTTAATGTTAAAAACTTGGCAATTTTGCCAACTGGATACAAATTTTAAAGGTGTAAAACCATTTCAGTTTCCAGGAAATTAAGGATGCACAAGTAACGTTTATTTAAATCTTTAATGATTTATAGTAGTACAGTAGTAATTTGATACACATCAAACATGTCAGCAGCAAGCTGAGGCCTGTGTACCTCGCTGGTTTAATCTCTCTGCAGCAGGCAACTGGTGAACAGCCCATACAAACCTGAAACAACAGTATCTGCTGGAGATGCCAAGCAGAAAGCAATGAGAAGAGTTCTCTGCTCTTCAGTGAGAGACAGACGGACAGTGTTCTGGGTTATCGTGTGTTCCAGGCACACTGGTGTTGGTGAAGGAGTGTGCGTTGGGTGGAGTCAGGACTGAGGCTATCTTATTGACAGTTTTATTATTTTACCCAAATGTATCACAAAAGTTATAATAATGTAAGTATAACTTTTATTTTGCAGATGATTTTTGATTGAAATTCATTGTCAGAGCACATGTTCCTTAGTGGAGTCAACAAAAACAACCTCTTGACCTGTAATCCAGACAACCTTGGGTTTGTGCTGCCCTTTTTCTTTTGCATAGCTGTGCCTGAAGTCTGGGAATGTAAAGACACTGAGCTTTAGAGCATAAAACATTATTTGTTTTTTTTGTGTATAAAAGAATGTTAATTGAGTGCAAAATCTAGTTTGGTACATTCTGTAAAAGCACACAAGCGTAATAATGATGGCTCTTTCTTAAATACACCTGGAGGGCTACATATCAGTTATTTTTATTTTATTGTGAAATTTTCATACTGTCCTGTTTGATCTTTCTTTCCCTCTCACCTTTTGAAACATGGCTTTGGAAGTGCTAGTTGGTGCAAAATTTTCTGTGTAAAAATAAATTCTATATCAACCTGTCCAACAAGTTGTGTAACATAATACAAAAGGAGCAGTGCTAGAGTTGTAATTAAATGGAAATATGTTCCATTATTTTATGACATTAACAATAAGCACATTTAGCAAAAAGGAAACGCAGCACCTTATTTTTGCTTCTATAGTTTGTCATGCTGAATAGTTTCTGCTTAACTGTATATGTTTTTCATGTTATCTTTCGTTAAATGTTAAGATTTAGAGCTCACTCTTGACTTCTGGAGCATTGGTGTCTGAAGCCTGAACGTCTGTCAGTAGTTTATCGTGCTGTTCATTTCTTACATTTGGCAGCGTTTGAGTCAGGCTGCAGTTTGCATTTAGCTGTTGAGAATTGCCAGTGAAATCTTGCGTGGAAAATGTGATGTTCTCTGACTGGCCACTTTCTCTTTATGGAAATGTCAGCAAGTGTTCCCTGTCCATCCTGCTGGAAATGGGCTTGTAGGAAATGCAGTTAAACTACAGTGAGGATTTTACCGTTTTTCCAGTCCGTCCATACATTTTATATTATTAAAATGTAAAGAGTTAAATGATTCTGATTTATGAACAGAATGAATAGCACCTGTTGAATTGTTAGTAATGTTATGCCTGTATTTCTTTTTTCTTTCTGCGTAGTGAATGTCCCTAATAGAAGTCGCAACAGAGCAACTAAACTATCTTGATTTCTTTCATGGGCTGCTCAGTCGTAAAATATATGATGTTGTAAACTCTCCTTGGGTGTAGGCGTGACTGCATCGGTGAAGGACTATCCTGCAGTGTCAAAAAACATTCACCCCGGGGCTCTTTATGCACCTCTAATTTACTGTTAAATATAGAGGAGTTCCTGGCGATTAGTATCGGACCAGTCGGGTGTTTCTGCTCCTCAGGTTGGCATTGGCTACGGTAGGCTGATGCCACACCAGATACCTTTGTTGGATGTGTGCGACATTGCACCGGATTTTTTGCATGTTATTGTCCAGCTGACATGGCTAATTAAGTATTAAGATCTGTGTCCTGTTTTTAACACTGTTTTTATGCCCACAACCATTTACAAAAATTTAGTAAATTGTTTTTCACTGCAAATTGACAGTCATGTAAGTTTTTACTCTGGCTAACAACAACCAGAATTTTTCAGCACTTAATGTCAACAGGAGCTTTTTTGCGCATGAAATGTCAGGCCATCAGATAGGAAGTGGACATCCAGCACTTACGTCTCTTCAAGCTCTCAGGCTTTTCCTTCATTTGTTTTTGCTTCCGGATGTTCCTTTACCATTCCATTTGTTTCTGCTCTTTTCCGCAGCTTTCAAGTGGAAATCCTGTCTATGACAAATACTACCGACAGGTGAGTGCTCTCTCCACTGGGGCAATAGGTTTCTGATGCATAGCAATGTTGCTAAGCAGATGAAACGGGGGACTCCTTGTCAGTTTGTGATAGGCCGATTGTTTAATGTTTGTGGTTTGTACATCAGGCATGAACTGAAATCTTCCAGCACAAAATGCTTGTGAACTTTGCCAGTGAGTTAAAACCGAGAGTATTTTTCATGCAAAAAACAATTTGGCCTAAAGTACATCATCTTATTTTTTTTACTGAGCTATACAGTGGTCCTAGCATGTACTTTCAGATAATGCCGTGTCAAAGAAAGATACCCTTCCACAAAATTGTGTGACGAGGTCATTTGTTCGCATCACGGTTGCTGCAAACATGTTTTTGCGCTTGCACAACCTTAATATATCCTGTGTGAAATGGGACCTGTTAATGAATGAATGGCGCATGCCAAGTCAGTGGAAATATCAAGAGAATTAAAGATGAGCAAGTGAAATGCTGCACACTACAGCAGTGGAGATCTTTCTTTTAGTGCTGCTGTAACCCCCCAACTCCCTTTAGATCTGCTGTGTTCTTATTTAACCATCAACTTGGAATGTTACTGAAGCTGTATACTCCTGCTGTGTAATGGCAGTTTTTTTCTTCCTTTTTGCTGAACATTTCATGTGTAAGAACAGGCAAAAGCGTTTCTTCACTTTCATTTTTAGATTTATATTTATGCAATTTATTTACGACGTACATTTTCTGAACAGGATTGAGGTGTGCTGATGTATTTTCACAGGAGCGTTGTCTGTGAGCTTTCATCGCATTGAAATAATTTTCAAAAATGTCTCAAACAGATTAAAATGGCGATTAATTTATCCGTTCTCAGCAACCTCTAAACTGCCTGTCCAACACAGGAGCAACTTGAGGAAAATTGTGTCTTTTGATGCATGTGGTTAGTTGCCTAAAAGCTCTTGCCTTGATTTGGGAGGCACTAATAAATACCCTCCAGAGACAATCTTGCCAGTTTACCTTTCATGCAATAAATTCTCTTATTGTTTTAGTTCTTTACTATAGTTTAAACTATAATTAATATCAAAGTTGTTGTTCTACCTTTTCTTTATTGTTCCAAAACAGTATAAAGCCTAAACTCATGTATGTGAATTTCTTCGTAACAATTGCATGTGTATTGCAAGTTACTTTGAGTTTTTCCCACACAGTCCTTTCAGGGTACAATGTTTGCTGTACTTGAAAGCAGTTACTACCCATTATTTTACGTATAGACATCTGAGGGGCAGTTAAAATGTGTGGCTCCCCCCACTGCAGGTGGACCCCTCTGGCTGTGGGCGTGTGACAGCCACCGATGCAGCTGTTTTTCTCAAGAGATCTGGCCTTACAGATCTAATTCTAGGCAAGGTATGATCATGTCATTACAACCTACACATACAGCAGCAGTCCTGTGACAGCCTGTAAGGTCTCTTACCGTGACCCCATATTTTGTTTTTTTTCTGTCAGTATAACTACCTGTATAACTAACTACCTACCTACTTACTTACGTGTGTGCTTTTTAGATATGGGATTTGGCCGATGAAGAACGGAAGGGCTGCTTGAACAAACAGGTAGGATGTGTACTCTTGTCCTCCAAGTATGCTATGCTGTCACTAGTCATTGACTGATTATTTTCTCAAAGCTCATGAATTCCTTTTTCATAATTTCTTATGGCCCAACAGCAATTCTTTATTGCTCTGAGACTGGTGGCTTGTGCCCAAAATGGACTGGAAGTGACACTTAAAAGCTTGAATGCAACTGTTCCTGCCCCAAAGTTTGTGAGTGAACTCAAATTTATAGCTGTTGTACGCTTGGTTTGAACAACATATTGATCTTTTCTTTGTTTTCTTGGTCTTGTTGAAGATGCAGAGCAGTACAAATGTAGCTGAACTGAAATACCCTGGTTTCATTTTGTTAGCTTGACTTCTGCTTTTTTTTTTTCTTTTTTTCTTTTTCCTTTCAGCATGATTCAAGTAGCCCACTTTTACCATCTGGTGGTGTGCCTGTTGACTGCCCATGGGTAGTCAAGGTAAGAGAAACTTTTTTAAATTTAATTTATTCAGAGTCCCTACCTACCCTTTACTGCTTAAAAATAGCAGTTACAGTTTGCCAAGATTTTGCATAAATATAACTAGAAATTACCTTTAATTATTTTTGATATTTGAATTTGTTACCGGATTTGTTTTTTCCTTTGTATCATGATACTGATTTTTTTTTTTTTTTTTAATATATATTATGTGCAGACATTACAATGTGGTTTAAGGAAATACTATCATTAGTATTTTCAAATATTAGCTTGATAAAGTAGTATGAATAGGATGTTTTGCTGACCCATAATCTTTTTTTTAATGTATCTTCTTGACACTGGAAATAGGAAATGCACAGTTAAAATAATGTCAGAGGAATGGGTCATTCTTAGTGCAACAAGCTGAAGTCTCCTAGTGCATATTTTCCTTTCTTGACTGTATTGTTTTATGGCAGATATAGATCCCTTATGTTGCATATAGGCCTTAACAATTTTACTGTTCATTTTCATTTAATAGGATGTACTGCACTTTATGAATTATTTAGTTAAAGCACATCTGTCTTTCAGGCAGAGGAAAAGCTGAAGTTTGATGCCATCTTTGACAGCCTGGTTCCTGTTAATGGCATGCTCTCTGGGGAGAAGGTTAAGCCAGTGCTACTCAACTCCAAGCTTCCTGTGGACGTCCTGGGCAGAGTAAGATGGGGTGTGGAATTAAACCCATTTTAAAAGAAAAGACCACATTGGAGAGGCTCACGCTGCAGAATTTCAGAAACCTAGATGGAATTGAAGAACTGTGGAGCAAGAAAGAAGTTTGATTTCTTCCCCCCACCCAATTTATGGCATTTCCATGTAGTGTATTGAAGTAATCCCCAAGAGACCCATCTGCTAAGCCTGCCAGTCTTGGCATTAATGTATTCTCCCATCACTGCTGACAAATGACAGTTGAACTTTAGATCACAAAAAAAACAAAAAGCTGACAGTAGCTACTTCCCGCATCAGCTCTTGTGTGTGTGCTTGCTTTAACTGAGGCCAGTTGCTTAATTATCCCCAAGTGTCTATTAATTTTATTTTAATTTTTGGGTATATGATCCAACCTGTATATGGTTCATCAGTTATTTTAGCCCCCCAAAATCAGTTTAAAAAGTAAATATGGTTACACAGTCTTTACATAGTCTAATGAAAAGTAACCTTTTGCAAAGAATTAATAAATGCTTGCATCATTTTTCTTTCCATACATGAACTGAATAGATTTAGTGTGCACTTGATCTAAAGGTTATTTAGTGGATCTGTAGCATACAAATTTTTCTGTCTTTCTGATTGGTTGGAAGTAAGAGCATTAAATATGAAAGACCAGTTGTTTAGAGTTATGACTTTGTCTTTGGGCAGAATTTTTAATAGTGCCCATTTTTGCCTTTTTTTATGTTTTAGTGTTTGTAGGTTTGGCTCCACAAGAGGGCAGCCTTATGCCTTATTTTATGCTATACAAATTCATTATTTTACAGCAAACTTTACCCTTTAAAAATCTACCCTTTTTTGTTTGATTTATTTGAAACTTAAACAATATTTAAATAAAATTCTATCCAGTAAAAAACCTTTTTCATGATGTCCCAGTTGAAAGTATATAATAATTATAGAATTATTATAATTAAGAAGTAATTCTTTGTTGCATAAATGTGCACTTTTCTCTTTTTGTCTTATCTCTTATGGCATTTTAGGTCTGGGAGCTGAGTGACATTGACAGAGACGGCACGTTGGATAGGGATGAGTTTGCAGTGGTAAGATAAAGTATATTTATAATTGGGTAGTAAAATGTTTTTTATAGAACCAAAATATTATTTTTAACTAAAATCTTATTATATGCAATATTGCAGTAATGTTTATTCGTTTTTGTATTACAGTTGACAGTAACAACTTATGAAAACTATTCAGTAAACAGTTTAAGAAGCTTTTTAGCAGTCTGGTTCTATTTTTGTCCAATCAATATTTAGTGTCGAGTTGCAGTCTTGTGTCCTTGGTTTCAAGGGCATTGCAGCCTTTTGTGATATCCTTGTAGATTAAATATGCTTGTTGGCAAAGAGCTGGTGTATAGAATTTTTTTTTTTTTTTTTAAGGTGTAGCTATGGTCAATTTTTTACGGAACATAAGCTTTGAATAGATCTGTATTTTTAAACTTTTATTCCTTTTGACTTGATGGGCTAGCAGCCAGTGTCCTTTCCTCTTTGCCATGTTTTGGGGTCTTTGGGACACTTAATTTATTTGTTTTCATATGGAAGGCATAGTCATCAACAGAAGTGTTTGTCTGCCCCTCAGGCCATGCACCTTGTGTACAGAGCTCTGGAGCAGGAGCCAGTTCCAATGTCACTGCCTCCTGCCCTGGTACCCCCATCCAAGCGGAAGAAGCCCATCAAGCCCCCGGTTATGCCCCTTTTGCCCTCTCCGCCCTCTCATAAAGATAGCCGTTCCTCACATGGCACATCTAAAATATTGCCACCTAAACCTGTGACAGTTACTCAGGTACGGTAGTTTGTTGCCGCTGTTGATGCTCCCAGTTTAAACTTAGATATTCAAACTTACCAGTAAACATGAATTGTAGTGCAAGAAAGTGAATTCAAATCATTCCTTCACATCTGCACGTTATTGACCTGTTTTACGGCACAGGACATGAGAGGGTGTATATAAGGGTTTTGGAACAGGAGATCAGTGAATAAAGGGAAAACGTGTCAAAATATTGTTAGGCACAAAAACCAGCATTTAAAAAAATTAATTAATAAAAAAATAAATTTAAACAAATAAATAAATGCAGTGACCTAATATAAACAGACAAAGCAAAACTAGCAGAAACGGCTGATAGGCGCACCAGTGATGCTGTCTTAAGCATCTCAGTTCGGGTAAATTTGTATACATCATCAGTATTTATCAATATATATTATTATCAGAATTTATCGGTGTACATTTGTTTATTAGATATATACAGCATTTTTTTTATATTAGAGAACACTACAGTACTCTGGTTTTTATTTTTTTAATTTTAGCAAAAGTTTCCTTTCAAATATGGATATTTAGGTATTAATTGTCAAGAGCAGTTATACAGAAAATTCTGATGTAGAGCGTTCAGGGGGGTTGTATGTTTAATGACTCAACTTATGATATTGACATGAGTTTGTGTCACCTAAAAATATTTTTTATTTTGTACCTAAGACAAATGGCCTCTGTATGTGAAATGGATTAATTCTGAATGCATAATTGTCCTTTTACAACCTTACATGTGTTTTGTTCTGATGATTACTAGACTTCTACATGTCAACTGTATGTAATGTTTGTAATAAACTGCTGTGGTTCCATCCCCACAGTGGGTGGTGTCTTCCACAGACAAAGCCAAGTATGATGAACTGTTCACAAAAACAGACACAGACATGGATGGTCTGGTGTCTGGCCCTGAGGTGCGGGACATCTTCCTGAAGACTGGGCTCCCATCTACCACACTGGCCCACATCTGGTAAGGTTCCCTAGGTGCTTGGCTCATTTCTTTTAGCTTTCTGCCATAACAGTTACTGGCTTGGCCATTCAGTGTTGCCCGGATAACTCTGTAGACTCCGGCTTGGAGTCGTGTATTTGCGTGAGCTATGGAGCTATTGTCATTGCACAGCCATGTGTATGTATTTTGGCAGGGAGCTGTGTGACACCAATGACGCAGGGAAGCTGACCAGGGACCAGTTTGCCTTGGCACTCCATTTGATCAATCAGAAGTTGACCAAAGGAGTGGACCCACCTCAGGCTCTTACTCCTGAGATGATCCCACCTTCTGACAAGGTCACAACACGGCAGGTAAAAAAAAAAAAAAACATGTATGTTCTAACTTCAAACTTGTTATGCCGCTCTCCTCCCTTAGGTACCCTAGCAAAAATGTTTGATGGTAGAAACAACTTTTTTTTTTTTAATTGGACACAAGTTTGTCTTTGACAATCTAATTAAATAAAATTGGTTCCCAGCTCATCAGGCAGTGATTCAAAGTGAAGATTGACTGTTCTTCCCGCCTTTTTTACTAACGGTCTGCTCACCTGTCTTGTGGTGTGGGTTTTGTTTTCTAGCTTGCAGCTGTCTCTGTCTCTCTGCCCCCTGTCTCTGTGTGATGTATCTTTGTGTTCTCCCTCATGAGCCATGCGTTTTTCACAAGGTGGGATTTCCCTCATTCTGGGGTCTCTCCTGAGCGCTGGCCCCATCTTACTAGCAACTGCTTTCTCCCCTTGGTGTTCCTCTTTTCCATCCTTGGCATCCTTCCTGTTCAGTGTCCAATCCTTTTACCACTACTGATGCTTAAAAATTCATTGAAGTGATATTTTTGCTCTTGAACAGGTTAAAAAAAGTCTAATATAGAATGAACAGTGAATTTACACATATTATTTTGGCAATGATATCTGTAAATTTGTGGCAACTGTGTAGGCACTTATTAATGGCGTTCTTTGAATCTACGTAATAGAAACATTAACCATAAACCTGCACGCTTCCTTTTTCTTCTTTACTCCTTATATTCCTCTGCTCTTTCTTTTGCGTGATCCTTTCAGTTGATATGACTTGTAGTGTTTCTTTTCATTGCTTTGCATGATTTGCCATTGAAAATCTTTACTGAGGTGAAGATAAGTACCATACTTGCCTTTCTGTTCCATTTAGAGTATCACAGTCCCCAGCCAGGCAGCAGACTTCTCTGCCATCAAGGAACTGGACTCTCTCAGCAACGAAATAGTCGACCTGCAGAGGTAACCTGGTACAAATATTTTCCGGGGGAGTGCACTGAAAATGCAGCACAGTTAGGGTGATGTACGTAAAAAGGAATTTAAGGGTTGTGCAGGTGTGATTAATCCCCCCAGAAAGAAGTTTAAACCTTCTGTTGTAATTAAAATGAATCATTTCAGTATTTTTGTTGTCTATTGAATGCTATCTTTCATTTTAAACTTCTAGCCGTTATGAAATGTACATATTCATTGTATAAATTATAGCCTTTAACAAGGTGTGTTTTATCGCACTGAGCAGTTTTTTGCAGTTTTCTATTCTGTGAGTAGAGACCTGCCTTGGTGAACTACAGGGAAGATGCTACTTTGCTGTTTTTTCCCCACATTACAGCTTCTCCTTAATTTAACCTCTGTTCTTCTCTGCTTGCTATTTTTATAACCGGGGACATAGACCTGACCAAGAAACTGTCATATGTGTGCACAGCTGCCATGCTGGCAGGGGTAATTTCAATACTAGAAACACTGTTGTCCCACCCAAGCTGATGTAACCTTTATTGCAGCTTGGGAGTGAATTATTAATGAACAAACCCTTTTGAATGGATCCAGAGGTGTAGGTGGAATAAAGTATATGTCGTACAAGCAGCTGAGGCGAGAGCTCAGCCTATAGGGGCCATTAATCTTACTGTGCACAAAAATATCGGGGAGGAGCCAACCAGCGTGACGCAAAAGGCAGGAAAATAGGCAGCCGGTTAGCAAGGCATCCCTGGGGACTGGCTCTCCACGTGACAAGAGGAGCTACCTCAACTCTGGGACTGAGGGAGGGATGGGGGAGGTGACAAGGCTGGTCAGGAAGCTCACTAACACAGACACATCCCATTATTTCCCCCATTCTCACATTGTCAAGATTAATCTCCCTAGAACTTCCAAATTTGCTTAATAAAGTGTGCAATGCTGTAGAGAAGGAGCAAAATTTTCCTCCATGTTCTGAGTTTCTCCTTGCTCTGAGGGAGGAGACCAGAACGAGAGGGTGAGAGAATCAGGGTGGGTGTGCAGCACTCTGCTTGAGTCTCTCATCCATAGCTGTGGGAGAAACGAGACAGACAGAGAGATATGCAGAGTTAGGATGGGGGATTGCCTGCTGCAAAAATGATGCGCGTTGTGCGGGATTGCTTAAAATCACCACGGCAACGGGCAGCCTCTGGTGAGAGGTAAGCAGCTACTCTTCTTTTCCACAGCTGGTTTAGAGGCCTTGGTTAGCAGAGGGTACGTGCAGAATATTTTACAGGACTTCTGCAAATTAAATAATTTAATTTGATTGTGTCACTAATGCAGTGTTTTTTTTTTTGTTTGTTTTTTTTTTTTGCCAGTTGTATGCTTGCTGTCAATATTTACGTAATGTTAATTGCCAAAGTTGCTGAATACATCTTGCTGTTCAGGACGAGGTCGTCGTTGGTTTTCCAACTCTTACTCCTTACCTTTGCCTTCACTTTTGGTTTCCTTTGAGTAAAAGGCCAGTGAAACTACTGCTATGTAAAATATTTGTGCATTTTCTCCTGTATCTGACAGTTGATTGTGTTTCTGTGTATTTTTGCAAATCAGAGGAATCGTGTATTTTCCAACGTGAAATGATGCTCTAGTCCACACTTTAGTTTAAGTACGATGTAGGCAAGATTTAGGGTTAGGAAAGCCCTGTTTGATTTGCAAGGTAAAGATTAAGAAGTAAAGATGGAGCTGCTGTTTACTACTAAACTGGTTTTTTGTGAATTTGATGTACACTGTTTTGAAAATAGTGTTACAGTAATATGAAGTAGTATAGTAAAGCTCTTGTAAATCAAGACATTTTAAGAGCTGTGGAAGTTGCATTTTCAGAATGATTCCTGGTGAAGTTATCATCGTGTTTGTTTAAATAAAATAGAGTAGAGAATAGTAGGTTTTTTTTGTGCTTGCTTTATGTAAACTTTTGCATGTTTTGATTTTCTTTTGAAGCAAATAACATTTGTTTGTGGTTCTCAGTCTATGTATGCGCAGCCTGATGCAAAAAGATTTGAATAACTTTCTTAAATTTATTATTCTAAGTTATGGAGGCAGAGGTGCAAACAATTTTCAAGTGTCAAGATCTGGGAAACAAATTAAAACTACCTAGAAATTGGTTTAGACTACAGTACATGTTCATACTGTGTTCATATGATGCTTAGCTACTGAGTAATAAATTTAGCGTTCAGGTGTTTTGGAATAAGGCAGTATAGTAGAAATGTAAATCAAATGTAAAATTTTTTTTGGATCCTGAGTGTCTTTCTAGTTTTAAATGGGGGAGGGGGGGTAAATAAATACTTTGCTCCCGGCCCATTGAAAAAGGCCTTTATAACTATGAACCCATGATTTCAGCCTGATAAAACACTGTAAACGCCAGTTGTCTAATTAGAAAGCACTTAATGTTGTCATTAATTTGCATGTTTATAATGCGTGGTACATTTCACATGTTAGTGTCCCCCCAGTGTCACTGTGTTACCCACAGGAGATGAGGGTGCATGTGCAGTGTTTGCAGGTTTGCAGCGAGAGTTCAGTGTTGAGGTGTTGAATGAAGACATGTCTCAAAGTAACCCTCCACATACACCTCTTTGTTTGATACAACAAGCTGCATTTAAATGGATAAACATTTAAATTTATTTAAAACATGAAATGGGTAGTCAACAGGAGGTGGTGCGAATGTGTCTACACAAAGCAAAGCTAATGAGAACAGCTGCCACCAGCTTTGGATAAATTGCAGTTTATTACAAGACAAACAACTTTTTTTTTATTACAGTACACTGTAAAGTAGTCCACCATATTTATTTGTTGCAAAAGTTTATTTTCAGTAACCAATATATAGGTATTATTTTTCAAGAGCCACTACAGAGAGAATTTATTTTTAGAGAGTTAAGATACCGAGGAACTGCTGTTTTTATACTTTATATGTGTGCTTGGTGATCATGCTCCAAGGTCTTAAGGTATTCAGATCAAATAGGTTTCGAAGATAAAACTTACTTTGGAAGCAAAGTATCCACCAAATAGTTTCTAATAATCAAAAGTTGCACGTGTAACTTTCAACTATCTTTCAAATTGAAAAGCCATTCAAAGATCAAAAGTGGAACTAGTTGTTGGATTTCAACTTTGTGCTTTTTTTCGAGCAAACATTTGACAAACCGTAGGAATTGTTTGCCAGTAATTAGTCTTTTTGAAGTCAGTGTTTCAAAAACTACTATTAGTAGTGATAAGCTTACTAAGTTACTGAGAAGTCGGATAAATTCTATGGCCACACACATTCTGACAAGATTCAGATTGCACGCTGCACTCCTGACTGGTTTTTGCTCCCCTTCATTAAATACAATATTTTTGCTGTAGAAATAAGTCACCCAGCTCAGTTAGCAAGGTTCCCCTCCCACCAATATTAGAAGAGCGTTTTAAAAGGTTTGGGTAAGCAGGTAGCTTGGTGTTTAGTTTCCCACCTTGCATTCAGAGGATGTAGGTTTGAAGGTTCAGTCCCATGTTCAGAAAGCTGCTGCTGAATTTCCTCAGTTACAGGTGTGATAAAATCATGGACTTTAATTTACTCTGCTGAAGTAATTAAATCTTCTTTTGGCCCATCTGCAATGTCACCTTTTTTCCTTTTTTTATATATATTTTATTAATATTACCATAGTATAATTACACACTTCTCTCTCATTTCTCCTTCATTGTAGCCATTGTAGTTCAGTAATTTAAAGAATCATAGAAAGTTTACATTTGGTTTTCCAATTTTTTTTTTAAAACATAAAGTAGATTATTTTTGGTTTTGAATGATGCCCTAGAAGCTAAATTGTATGACAGCCTTAGGTAGGTTTTCTGGTTTGTAGAAACTCATATGACTGCTTTCCTTGGTCCTTGTGCTACTTGTTTTTTGTTAGATTTCCCCAGGAAATATATGAAGCATAGCGGTCTCGAAGGTGGCAGGAATAAGACTGGGGTGGGGGCACAGTAAGGGATACTTGGTTGGGTCTGAGCTGACAGAAGACACAGTAAAGGGCATCTCGGAGTACTGCGTTTTGGGGGATCTCTGTGCCTGTCCTTTGTTCAACTAGAGGACGAGGAGTGGATAAACACACAGATTTTATAAAACCTGTGCTCCTTGGTGTAGGAATTTTCAGGGGGGAAAGTGAAAAACACGAACACTATGGACCTCTGTAGCACCCTCCTTCCATTTCTTATTTGATGCAATCATCCGCACATGTGCAGTGCTTTCTTCACTCTCTCATCCTCTGTCAGACTCGGAGGGGCTCCTCTCGCAGACATACCACACGCTGGTCTTGCAGCAGCCATCAGGGTTGTCTGCCAGCTTGCAGAGATGGTTCTGGAGGGTGAGGAGCTGACTTCTGAGGCTCCTGGCAGTGGAGGAGAAGGCTGGCTTGCGCTATCCTCCTTCTCCTCAGCCATTAAATACTCCTGTCTTTTCTGTTGGTCTTCAAGGGAGAAGACGTCTGTGGAACAAGAAATAAAGGAAAAGGAGGATAGCATCCGCCAGCGCAGCAGTGAAGTCCAGGTAAAGATTTTGTGTGAGCGTGTGTGTGTGTTGTTACAATACAATTTATCACTAAACGCTTATGTGAGTTTATGTTTCATTTGTATATTATTCCTGTTCTGGTTTCTTTTTTGTTTGTCATTAGGTAATATTACATTGCATTGCTGGCTTATAGAGCAAAATAAGTTTTGTATCTCGGGTGAGTAGAAAAGATATCCCAAGAATTGATGTAGGCTTAACATTTGTTTTCGGATTTAATTAGAAAAAATCTAATCTTTTGAGTCTGACTTTTGTTCAGATGCATGTTTTGGCAAATATTGCTGTTGTGTGCAAAGGAGAAAAAAGCATTCAGCTTTAACCAGAGACAAATAACCATGTGTAATGTGAGGGTCCCCCCTGGCTTCCACCTGCGGCATTACTACTGCTCCTTTGGTGTGCTAATGGTTTTGGAAGGTTTCAGTTAGCCACGCTCCCTACACACCAGTTTCTTTTGGCAATGGCAAATTTGACTGAGTACTGTGGAATTGTTTATGTTTGCCTGTGTATGTTTGCAGTTTGTCTGCCTCATTTTGTTACTTTAATCTTGATGCTTTAACTTTAACTCAAAGCTCACTATTTATTTCAAGTTTGTTTTGTGCTTTGTGCTTCCAGAGCAAATGCAAACACAGGGAGAACAGTCAAGAATTGTTTATTGTCAAACCCCCTTAAACAGAAGGTATTCAAGAAAGTACAGAATGAAATTCCTTGGGTCTGTGATGATATTGTGAGGTCTCCTGATGCACTTGTTGTAGGTGGTCTGGATGGTGGGTTGTGGGGTCTTAATGATGGACTGGGCAGTCTTCTGGGGACTATGAGGTCACAGTGCTGCCTGCTTAATAAAAAGAAAAATGCTCATTCATTTTCATGATCTTAATCAAAATTCATAGTACAGTCACCTTGAACTTAAATTATAGATTTACAATGAGAAAATTCAGAATTTACCCATGATGTGTTGTATTTTGTAGTATTAAGATGCATAGAATTATTTTTAACATTATGTAAAATTCATTTTAAAATGTCAACTGGAACCTGGTGACATTTGAGTACAAGTGTTAAATGACACTTGTACTCAGGACAGAGTGATTATAAGTGGGAAGAAAGTTCTTCTATTTAGCTTTGTTTCTGGCCACAGTATAGTATTTTATCCAAATTACTCTTAAATAATGCAGTGTTTTATTCTTTTACCAAACTTTCTTTTAAAACGTACAGTATTTTCATAACGTTTTTGTAAATACTTCAGTATTCTGTGCAGTATGACAGTAAGATGTAGTAAGCATAAGCAATGTGATCTCTTGCTACTGTTCCATCGGTAAGCCCACCAAAGTCAGTGGTGTGGCTGGTGCGGGGGAAGAGTCAGAGGTGGCGCTAATGGGGGATATGGTGGCAGTCATGGAAGGATGTTTACTGCTCACGAGTGTCATGTCACAAAGGGTTTTTAAAGAAGGAAAAACGTGTTCCGAATTAACTCACTGCTTCTGCATCTTTGTGTGGTATTAAGTAGCACTTTGTTGCATGGGCTTTTAATCGCGGGCACAAAGAGGGGAGGGCCCACATTGTAGCAGGCATGAGAAAATGGTTGCTGGCTATGATTGGGCAGGGCAGGTGTGTAGTACTGTCACATATGGCGTTCACCTTACACAGTTGTTACACCGATGTCACACATGCATACTCTTTTTGTCTATAGTGTAAACTGTAAGCACTCATTTGCATCACAGTACTGTCTATGTTCGTGTGGCTGTTGGCTGATGTTGGTGTTGCGCTATAAGTTCATATGTGTACTGTACATTGTACTGTACATTACCAGATGTTTACATATACATGTTTTATTTAGCTATAAGATGTTCATTCACTTACCAGAATTCTGGAAATATTTTTTAATACAGTTTTTTCCCATCTATTTTTATGAACCACTTATCCTGAGTAGGTTTGCAGCAGTCTGGATCATGTAACCAAAGGGGGTTAAGCAACTAATCACCCCCCCCTTCTGTTTACATAGATCTACAGGTCATATCAGTAATATTTAACCTTGAATTTTTCCAAAGGTTTTGCTCATGGCTGTAAACTATATGATCATAAAACAGAATGTTTGTGTTCTATAGAAACCCCAAGTAGGTGTGACCTTGTATTGGCCATGTACTTTTTTTTTTTTTTTTTTCCTTCCAAAATCATTGAAGTAAAACTGCAGATTTGAAATGGGTTGATGATGAATTGTTTAAACTCCACTGAGTGATTTGTATTTCCTTCTGCACTTTTATTGTGATGGTATCTAGTTATGTATTTGTGCGTCCTGACTGTATGTGACATCTCACATGTTCAAAGGGGGTTACTCTGAAGTGTTCTGTACTGTGTCAAGTTTGCCTTTTTTTGTTTTGCAGGCACTTTTCAACATAACATACAATTCATAGTAAACAAATGTGCATTTTACCAGCAGACAGAGAGCTACAGATAAAAAAATTGATTCTCAAAGTACAGTCACTTAGTCTACTACCATTATTTTTGCTGGTGTATGTTACACAAGTAGCGGCCTACCGATTTGATAACAATTCTTTTGTATTTAATGCAAGACAGGAGATCAAGTGAGAAGTATATCTGAAAAAGACCCGTATTAAATATCAGAAAGGATTCAGCAGTCAAAGAGGGAGCTCAGTCCGCCATACTGCAGCCAGAAATGTGAACCTCAGGGTTTTTAATTTGGACTTCCTGTACATGGGACCACCAGCACCCAAGAGTGGAGCCAAGCTTTACTTGTCTCTAGCTACCTCTCGTGTTTTTTGTTTCTCACTGGTCAACCATAAAATGACCCCAAATTATTGCGAGCAATAATCAACACGCTGTTGAAACCAACTATGTATGATGTTTAAATGATGTACCTGGATGTCTTTACACAGTAATGACTGGCCCATTATTCCAACAAAGAACAGTGACTCAATAAATTGTTACTAAATAGTTAATTGTTTATTCCTGAGTAGTATTGGGCTTTGCCACTCTTGCCTGAGCAGTAATGAATAATTAAATATGTTAAAAGTGAGACAGAGCCTTTCTGAAAGCACTTGCAGCCCTGTTCAGGTCTAACATATGAATTGTTTCTATTTTAGTACCTCTACAGTGAGCAGAAAGATTGTCTGGCACAGCTTTTTTATGGAAGGCAGTTTTAGCTCTTGCTAAATGCATATGTGTTATACATAAAGATGTCTAATAGTTATGTCTTTGTCTAACTCTGCAGCCTCAACTTTATTACATTGTCTTAGCAACTTTGAAGAGACTAATTAATATCTCCTACTGAAGGCTGGCAATGGCCTTTATCTCAGGTCACTGCTGGTTCTCATTGGAGAAAATATTTCCCTGCTGGGTCGCGGTGAGAGCCTATTGTATCTGTTTGTTTAGTTGCAGCATGGTCTCTTTAGTTCACCTTGGATAAAAATATATGGAGTAATAAAATTCAAATCAGTTTGACTGACTTTTAAAGACACGTATTTAGAAGTAATAGGTGCTACTGTACGTAATAATGTAAATTAAGTTTAGTTAATGAATTTGTTGATGAAATTCATTTGTTAATGAAGTTTAGTTTTTAATCAGATTCAAGCCAAATGATGTATAGTGATGATGATGATGATGATGATGATGATGATATTTTATAGGTGTGTTAGATGATCCAGTCTGATTCGTGTTCCCTGTATCTCTCGCCCAGGAACTGCAGGATGAGGTGCAGCGGGAGAGCAACGAATTGCAGCGGCTGCAGTCCCAGCGACAGGACACCCAGGATGCACTGGACAAGCTGGACAGGCAGAAGGCTGCTCTGGAGGAGCAGCTGGGTCAGATCCGGCAGCTGTGCAGTGACGAGAATGACCTTGTGAGTTGGCTTGACACCTTCAGCCTTCACTGGGGGCACAAATACAGCACGAATACAAAACAGTATTTGTTATAGTCAGGGACAGATGCAAATGGATTTAACTTAGGTAGACTTCAGAAGAATAGGAAACAACCAGGAACAGATGCTCTTTGACACTGAAGGCTGGCTGTATCTCAGCATTCTTTTTTTTTTTCCTGTATCATAAATTCTTGGTTTTAAATTAGATCTCCTAGACTGTTTGCTCTTCCTTGTCTGTAGATCATATCCTTGCAGGCACAACAGGCTGAACAGGAAGAGAAGATTGCTGAGTACCAAGCGGAGCTGGCACAGGCACAGGAAGAGCTCCACCGGCTGCAGGAGGAGGCTGCATACCTGGAGGAGAAGGTGAAGTTGGCACACGCTCAACTCAGCCCACTGCAGGACTCCATCAAGGATTCTTATTCTGAGGTGTCGCAGGTCAGTTTCTCTAGCTGCATTTCTGCATTAGTTTCCCCTGTTCCGTTTAAAACGGTGATACTGCCCTCAACAATTCAATTTATGTTTATAAAGCTTCTCACACAGTGACTCAGTGCTGAATGATAGATTAGGATAATGGGAACAATCATGACTGATAGACATATTATGAAATGCGAGTTTACATAGTGAGTAATAAGCATCCAGATGGGGAGTCTGGCTATTTCTTGTAATTCAGTGTTAAGTACAATTGTTTACTGTGAGTTTGATGTAGGCCACTGATTGTTTTTGTGTATTATTCTGTTCTATGATTTTTTTAAAATTTATTCTTAGGCATATTCTTAAGGTTTTTCATTAAAAAAAATTTCATAAATGAAATCAATTTTTTTTTTTTTAAATGAGAGACTAAGCATTAATTGTTTACACTAGAACAGTACAGTGTCTTGGTGGTAAAGTGTTAGTGGTCAGTATGTTTCACTGTAGATTAACAAAAACGGATTAGCAATGCTATTTAGATAATGCTTTCCTGATGATTAAGGTTTGTAACAGAACATTATTCTTTATTACTTCTGTTACAGATGCAGCAAAAGCTCAGCAAACTCCAGATTCAGGAGAAAAATGTTGTGGCCCAGCAAAGCTGGAAGAACCACATCCAAGGGGAGCCAGTAATGGTGAACGGGGCATTTGAGGAGGAGCAGCACAATCATCAGCAACAACCACTAAGCAAGGAGGAACCGCAGGGGATACATGAGATAGAAGAACAGGAACAAGAAGTGAGGCCCAGAAGCCCTGAGGAACAGGGACCCACACTCAGTAACCCAGAAAGCTTCTACAGTGTTCCCATGCCCACCTGGCAGAAAGACAGCACCGTGAGGAAACAAAAACAAATTCTTTTTTTTTTTTTTTTTTTTTTTTTTT
>UFQX01000603.1:44264-84213 GCA_900497675.1 Arapaima gigas | reverse complement strand
AAAAAAAAAAAAAAAAAAAAAAAATATTTTTTTTTTTTTTTTTTTTTTTTTTTGGATAATTTTCTTATTTTTATATTCAACAGGATATGCATCTTCTTATTCAGTGCTTGGTCTGAATTTTCTGCCTTTCATTTGTCCTTTTTTTCAGGAAACTTACAATTCTGTTTCTTTAATTGAGGTGGCTTCTGATGTAAAAGAGGAAGAAGAATCATCCAAAGATAGCACTCCCAAGGTAACCACTGAGTAATGCCGAGCTGTTTACCAACACTGTTAGCTCTGAAATAATGTCTGTTACTCCCGAAGATACAAACCCCAAAAAATCTGGGAACCTACCCTCTGCTGTCAGGTGGAATCACCAGAGCTAGAGATGAGTCTGGAATCTTCCCAGCAGGCAATGCAGCTTGTAATTCAAGAAAGCAGTCCTCCCACAGCTACTGCACTGGACTTCTTCCAGGCAGACCCTTTCTCTGACAGTAAGTACAGCCATACTGTGCAGCTTTTCCCTCTGTTGTTTAGTGTAAAGCTGGTTTAGTGCCATGTAGGTAGATTCCTTGTGTTTTGTTACAGATGATCCTTTCAAGGATGACCCGTTTTCAAGAGTTGATGTTTCAGGTTAGTTCTTTTTCAGCCTGTGTTATTTTTAAACTGAGTTTTTTGTAAGATCATTCTGGTTAACAGTGTTAGCTTGGTACACTAATATATTTGTACGTGCTTCTCGGCTATGTACTTTGATGTCGTGTATTTCAAACACATTTGTAACTGGCACTGATATTAAAATTTCTTATCAGATCCTTTTGGTGGCGACCCCTTCAAGGGCACTGACCCCTTTGCTGCTGACTCATTCTTCAAGCAGCCATCCTCTGACCCCTTCGCATCTGACGACCCTTTCAGCAGTGCTCACAGTTCACTGGAGCCAGGGTTTTTTGCTAGCCACATCGACACCACACCTTCTTCTGACCCCTTCAGCTCCACAGTGAACAACCCACCTGGGGCCGACCCCTTCAGCTCCAAAGCGAGTAATGTCACGGACCCTGACCCTTTTGGTTCTCAAGTCATGCCAGCTGGTCCGGACCCGTTTACTTCCTCCCTGCCCTGCACCGAGCCTCCCACGGTCAGTCATCCTGGTTGAACAAAGGGTCTGAGTGCTAAACTGCGACAAGTAGCTCCATTGTCAGTCACATCATTGCAAAGAATCTAAAGTGCAGTAACATTTCAGGAAGTACAGCCAGTTTTTGGTAATTGGTATAAATATTCCTTGGATAGAATTATAGATATGCTGTTTAAATGACTAAAGTTTTGTCTGCTTTCCATCTTGGTGTATCACTGTTGTCACCACTGTTTCCAAAGAGAGAGCTGTGCTGGTTTGCTATTGTGCTATTTGTTTCTCTCAGAAGGATGTGACTCCTGTGGTGAATGATCCTTTTGCTCCAGGTGGGACTGCAGTGAAAGCAGGGAATGATCCAGGTAAAGGCATAGCTCAAACAGCCCATCTCAATCAAGGTTGTTCAGTAGAAAGACCAGCGCATTGAGAACGTTTCATATTTCACACTGTATTCTCCACTCTCTGATAGACCCCTTTGCTACTGTGTTTGGGAATGAGACATTCACAGGGGGTTTCGCAGACTTCAGCTCCCTCTCAAAGGTAGTACAGGTTTGTCAGGGAATGGGATTCACCTGTTTCTTGGTCAACGACTTTAGTTGACATCTGAATTGATAGTTCATGTCTTGCTCTAACCTGGAAGTAATGCAATAACAGTGTGCCCTAAAGGAGGGACTGTTAATATTATTTTACTTCGTATAAAATGTACTTCATAAATTAATTGCCTGAATGCCACAAATAAAATTAATTCTCAATGTATGTTACTGAAATTAAATGATATTGAACTGTTACTTTTTTCTTTTCTTTTCTTTTTTTTTTAACAGTCAAGCAGTGATGATCCCTTCAGTTCTTCTAACCCTTCAAGTAACAAAAATTTGTTCAAGGAAGCCAGTCAGCCGGACAGTCCTGACATGCCACCGGCCCTGCCCCCAAAAACAGGCACCCCAACAAGACCACCTCCACCTCCTCCATGTGAGTGATAATGGTTTTACATTGTGAGTAATAAATGTCCTTAATAAAGAGGCAGATTAGTAATAATTGCCAAGTTAAAAAAAAAACAAAAAAAAACCTAATTTTAAACCTTAAGAATTTTGCAGTGCCTGAGACGAGCACCCCTTGGGTCAGAGAACTGTGTGTTTTTTTTCTCCTGCAAGCCGTAGTCTAATAATAATTGATTAGACTAAGATTGTCCGGAGTTTGACATGCAAGAAAAATTAAATTTCCCGTTTGTCTTTAGACATTTTTGTGTCGTCTTTTTGTCCGTTTGTCAAAGATAAATTTTCCTGATGTTTATAACTTCACCTGACTTCCAAGGGCTATGTAGTAGAACCCCTTATCTTCAAAGCTGAATGCTGCATTATGTCTGCAAACAGGTAAGCGATCATCCATCACTAGATCAGAGTCGTCTGACTCATTCCATCGGAGGGCGCCCTTCTTCCCTCAGGGCTCTGCGGACTTCTCCTCGCTACCAACTAAGACCACGCAGGACCCCTTTACCGAGTCTTCACCAGGCCAGCCTCCACAGGACCCCGACAGATTTGCCAGCTTTGACAAAGTGAGCTCTTCCCCTGCTCCATCTCCATCCCCTACAAAAACCCAGTGATAATGACCCTGACTCTGACCCCCCCCAGCCCTCTCTGACCCCCAAATCCCCCACCCCTGTCAACCAACAGCAGCTGGGTGCACCTTCAGCTGTAGCCAAGCTCAAAACATTGAGTCATGCTAATCTTTCTTACTGTAAGTCTTACTGTAAATTTGACCAAGTGTATTTATATTGCCTTGGTCGTCATTTAATCTAATCAAGCCTTGGGGGGAAAACACACACACACACACACACACACACACACACACACAGACTTTTCTTGTAAATTATACTTTTATGTAATTTGTACTGATTATTTTTTTTTTCATGCCACCTGAACTAATATGACCAGTTCCGCAGCTGAAGATGCCTTTGGTGTCACTCTACATAATACCTAAGAGGTAGTGGATAATTTACGATGTTCACCGCATTTATAGTAGCTTCACTTTGCACAAAAAAGTGATAATTGATGCTTACCATGGTAATGTGAACAATTTTTTGAAGCTTTATCTCTTTATAATCATTGACCTGAACACCTCTCATTGGAATAGTTCGACTGTTTGTTGGTTTAAGACAATTGTCTGAACTGTCCATTGCCTTCAAAAGACAGTACAGTAGACCTTTGCTCCTTTTATCTTGCATGGTTTTCTCACCCCAACCCCTCATCAAAGTCCTGCATCATCTTTGTCTATGTTTGATTTACACCGTCTTCCGTGTTGAGTGCAAATCTCCTCAGTGCCTTTGCCCCCCCCCCCCCCCTTGGAATCACTCCTGCTGCATCAATCCCTGAGGCCCTCAGCCTTGCTCTACCCAAAATGACTGCACTGTTCAAATTTGTATGTCCTTTAATTTCAAATAATAAAGGGCAAACTAGGACAACACCCTCTTTGTCACTGTAGATTATTCTATGTATCAGTATATTGCATGCGTATTCTTTTTGTATGTACTCGTCTGAGCATGGATACATATATATTCCATATATACATATATTTATGCATATATTAATATATAATGTATATGTATATCTGTATGTGTATGTAAGCTTGCATATGACTTGCAAACAGTGTTTCTTCTGCAGTTTGCTTTTGTCAGTTCTGTTACAGTTGTAGTTTAAAGTATGCTGGAAGTAAATCAAAACTCAAACCCCACCCAGGCTCATATTGTAAATTGTTATATTTCTTGATGTGGCACTAATACCACAGTAACTGCAAGGTTTCGGTATTGGGTGGAGTAGCAGTTTGATTTAATCTGGCGCTTAGTTTGAAGATTTTCTTTTTTATTCACCTACCCCCCCCCCCAACCTAATCATACTTTCGGCCATTTCTAACTAAATGTGATTAACTACGTGTTCCGCAGGGCTGGCACTGACAAGGGATGAACAGCCTGTGACATCAGATAAAGGCAGCAGTGTTGGCTTTTCATCCCCAGTTGAAACTGATGCGGTTCATTAGCTAAAATTGCCAAAAAAAAAACCTTTCTGATGTATAGTGATACAGAGCTGTTCAGAAGAATAATAAGCCAGAGAGGGTCTGTGAAGTTGGTTTGAAGGCCTGTTTGAGGCTCTGGATTCCTCTTTCCACCCTCTTCTGAATCCAGCAGGTGGTTTTGTTGTTTGCGACGCGTACAGTTTGCAGTAACTCTGTAGCCTCTGACTTCATTAGTCTGTGCCAGCCCTACCCATCTACCATGTGCTTGTTCTCGAAGTCCTGCCTCCTCAGAATGAGCCTCGCTGCAACTGCTGCTGTGATCCTTCTGCCATGCAACACTAACTCTGACTCCATACAAACCCCTGACAGATCTTTGTCAAATACCCCCTGCTGGTCTGCTTAAATTCCAGCTGGATGATATATAGCAACAGTGCTTTCCTGTTATGTGAAGTGAGTTTAGAAATATATATTTAGAGTTTTGTGGAATACATTTCATACAAATCAGGCTCATTTCATGAAAAAAGGTTGGAACCTCATGGTTAATATCACACTGATTTCTGCATGTGTGCATTGCCACCTTGTCTTACCATAAAGTATTTTCTCATGCTGACTGACCATTCACTCCAAGATTCACTTTATCTGACCAGGTTTGAATCCCTGCTCTAGCTGTAGCACCTTTGAATAAACTGCCATAAAAAAAACCCTGGTGTGTAAATGGGCAAATAACTACAAATAGCTTTGTATGTAGACCTAATGTTTTCAGTGTCTTTGGAGAAAACCACTAGCAGAATGAATAGATGTAAAAAAGTTCTTTTATACACTCCACTCTATTTAATTTTAAAATATGAAATGCAGGTTTTAATATACAGAACAACTGAGTAACTGATGGAACCTGCTTGTTGAATCCAGTAATGGTCATTAACAGAAAAGTGACTTTTGGCCATGGTCGTTTTTATTTATTTTATTTATTTATCTTTTTTAAACACTTATACCCTGGTATCCGATTGTACCCAGTTCCTAGAAACTGGCTAGAATACAGCTAACTGATACTGGGAAGCAATTTCCATAGTTCCTTATGAGGAACACGAATGATTCTAAGTTCATTTGAGAAACCCAATTAATTTCCCCAAAATATCCCAACACGTGTCCATTTCATCACGATAAAGAACACTTAAAGCAGCAGTTACCTAATTACCGATTAATAAGGTAATTAATATTCATTTATGTGCTTGTATGCAGTTACTTTCAGTATCATACATTACATTTGGTTCCTTATTACAAGCAGTAATGCCAGCGAATGTTTAATAGTCAAATTTACTCAAAAACAAAGAAATAACAAATGAAAATGTACCTACTGTAACAAGCTGTTGCTGGAATCATCTGTTACCAGGGTATTTACTGACTGATGTGAACAAAATTGAAAATAAGGCAATTAATATACAGTTGTTTTTATTTGGCATCATCTGTTACATTTTATTGTTTATTATATATAATTTTAGTATTTAATAGTCAAATTTATTTAGAAAAAGAAGAAATGAAAACCAAAAAATTTACCTCCTTTATTTCCCTGTCATTATAGTGGCTTGGCGACTGAACAGAAGTGAACGAAAGTGGAGAAATCCTTGCACTCCAGGCCTTGTCTGAAGTGCAAGGATTTCTCCACTTGTATATTGAGATGGATATTAATGTATACCACTTGTAATATTGGGAACTGGATGCTCAAATACTAGAGTACAAGTGCAGTTTGCTTCTGTGTTAAAGGCATAGTGTAGCCCTACTCAAAATAAGTAAGAATTACCTCATGAACAAACTTGTCTTTAATTTATATATGTTTATGCCAAATATATTTATGAATTTGTTTTCTAGAAGTGAACTGAAAACACCATATCATTCTGTTTTGTAGGTGTTTATTTGGTTTTGACAGTACTGAAAAGGTGCCATGGTGGAAATGGGAGGTGGATGGCCTGTTATTGTGGGAAAGGTGCAAGTTTGTATAATAGTTACGAAAAAAAAAAAAACTTATTGCTGTCCTGAGCTGGTGGAAGTAGGGGAGTAGTGATCAAGTGGGAGAGCCCTTTTTTTGTTACAGCTGGCTGGTCAGCGATTGCATGTGACGTGTGTGTCAGCAGAGTTCTGACATGGTTGTGGTGTGTGTGTGTGTGTGTGTGTGTGTGTGTGTGCGTGCATATATGGAGCAGTACCCTACAGAGGAAGACATGATTGAGTGGGCAAAGCGCGAGAGCGAGCGGGAGGAGAAGGAGCGCCTGGCTCGCCTCACACAACAGGAGCAGGAGGACCTGGAGCTGGCCATAGCCCTCAGCAAGTCGGAGCTCTCCTGAGGTAACACAGGCCTCCCCTTTGTACGTTTACCGGAGGAAGAGGAAGAGGAATGTGGTGCAGCTGAACTGAAGGGCCAACATGGAGGAAGATGGACAACTGCTTTCCCCACCAACCATTATCTTACTCCCCAGTCCACCAAAGTCTATCCTTCAACGCTAATTCTACCATTTCCCCTTGTATGCCATTTTTAGGGGAAGCATTATTATTACTTTTAGAAACTAATTCCTTAAGGTTTACCTCAACCCACTTGCAGAAATGTGGGCAAGCCATCCAGTTTGCCCTTGTAAATGATCATCGAGTGATTTCACGATCACGTTGACTCCTCACACTAGTTTTGGCTTCCTAGCTAAAATTACACCAGAAAATTGTCCTTTCATGTCCATTTCCAAGCTCTTAATATGCCATTTTTTACTACACTATCCTTACTTATATTTACTACAATGTTATTTGTGCTTTTGGTGAGGCAGCTAATTGCCAGATTTTCTTTAAATTCAAAACCTGAGGAAAAGGTGAGACCCCCCCCCCCCCATTAACTACTACCAGAAACTGTTTCTTTCCATCTTCACTGGTCCAAGTATAGAACCTTTGAAGGACAGGTTTAGGATTATTTACTTGTTATATTGACACCTCTATTATGTGCTGACCCTTCTGCGGTCTGCTGTAAATACCTGTACTCCATGATTTAATGCTTTAGATATATACAAATGTGCATGATCAAAGGGAAGGAAAGAAGTAGTTGTGAGCATTGAACAAGACCAGTGAGATATGATCATTACTCTTGTTGAGACTTTTGAAGCCCTCCGTTTATCTAGGGAACAGTCAGGCTTTACATTTTTAATGTGTCCATTTAATTTTGCCAATGTATAGAGACACAGGCGCAATGTAACTGAGTCAAACAAGTGATTTGTGTGTTTCTGACATACTCTACGTTTACAGTGAAGAATGTCAAATTTAAAGAATGTAAGGTGATGAAAAGACTTAAACATCATCTCCTACTAGGTGAAGACCAGAAGCCCCAAGATTTGCCTTGTAAAAGTGAGACTTAATGTGACTAATAGCAGACACAGCAGACGGTGCGGTTGGTTGTGTTCTTTGTGTACCAGATTATTTAGTGGAGCTTAATTCTCATTTCAAGTCAACTGAACAAATAATTTCTGACATAATCAGTCTGGGGCTCAGAACTTAGTGTCTTGCTTGTTAGCGTTTCCTCCTTTCACTTTCTCTTTATTTTAGCAGCAACCACCTTTCACCCCTTTGTCAAAACCTCGGCCTTTTCCAAATTCTTCTGTGCTAATCTTCATTGATGTGTAATATGGCATGCAACCATGTAAGAGATCCTGAGAGGGATTAATGAATTTTTTTCCCGTGTTTTTACTTTGTAATGACATTAATTTAAAATTTCAAAGAATTGTGCTTTTGATTCCATGGTGCTGCAGGACCTAAAGACGCTCTGACTGAAGATCTCCTTACTGAGGTTGGGCCTGGCGATANTGTAATGACATTAATTTAAAATTTCAAAGAATTGTGCTTTTGATTCCATGGTGCTGCAGGACCTAAAGACGCTCTGACTGAAGATCTCCTTACTGAGGTTGGGCCTGCATTTCCCTCCCTGCGTTTGATTTGCACCCACATGTGTTGGCAACTCCTCTGTTTCTGCTGTACTTCTCAGTCGCATTGTGTGGCATTTAATACATAATCTAGCCTTTCTCTGAAATTAACATGTAATTTTAGAAGAAATCCTTCCTTTTGTAAGCAGCACTACTTTCTTGGTAACGAATATGGGCTGTGTTGCTGTTGCTCTTCCAGAAGGTCTGGTTATCTGTGTTTCTAAATATAGTAAACTGATGCAAATCTCTTTAAAAAAGTTACTGGTGACTGGGGGGGTACCATGTGAGGCCTTGTTTTCTTGGTGCTTGTTAGCATAGATAGTGAAATTTTCTGAATGTGATGGATCTGTCTACATCACTGGGGTGATTCTGTGCTCCGTATCGTTTTGTCTTTGAGCTTTGCAGTGTTACGAAATATGTCTTGTACAAAGACTACTGGTGGTTGTCAACATTTTGGTTTAGGATTTTTCCCTTTGCCTTCTGGTGGTTGTTGTAGTGGTAACTGCTTGCAGTTACCTGGAAAGAGAAAATAATTTAAGCCTTTTTGGTTTGTGTTTGAAATGAGGACAGATGTTAGACCAGCCCTGTTGCTCACTAAACAGGACACTACTGAGGAAGTTGTATTGTCATCTGTGAAGCTTTGGAAGGGAAATAACAACTAAGCATGTAACCCCCTAACCTGAACATGGGCAGATGTTGTCTTTTACACATGCAGTAAAAATGTAGACCTCTGAGGTTTATTGTCTAAGCATTATAATGATGCCCAGCCCAAGGTCGGGTCCTTGAAGATCTTACTTTTTGTATCCAAAGACACATTTTCTGTGTAAATACAGATGAGTTCTAGTTTCTCTATTGAGAAACAACTCTTCCTTGCCTTTCTTGTCTCATTTATTCTGGTATTTAAAGCATCTCTGCTATTGTTGCTCGTGTAACTTGTATAGACCTCTTTTATTAAATCAAAAACCACTGATGTATGTAAGCTATCTATATAGACTTTTTAAAACAGGCTAATTTTATTTTTATTTTTTAACCTCAAATATGGTCCCCTTAGTGGGGATAAATTGTTTAAATATGCTGCATATAACATGTAATTAAAAACAAATGATAATAAATGTAAACGTCTAAAAAAAATTTGGGATTTGTCTGTCACTGAGAAGTGAAATTGTCATTGAAAGGATGTTTATTCTAGTGGCTCTTCAAATCTAAATGCAATTTGATGCCGACTGCACCTTTCTTACATGGACAGTGATCCAGATTCATTAACTTTCATTATTCTTCATGTTTTTGTTTCATTTGTTATTCCATCAATTAAAATGTCAAAGAAATGTGGTTTTGAAGCCCTGGCATGTTTGTAAAGGTAATGCTTTAACTTTTGAGTTGTAGTTTTGCCACAGTCCTGTTAAATCTGTAACACCTGTAGTACTGTTTTACTAGTTGTTACATGTTTTATTATTGCCCAAAGATTGGCAGCTCTCACAATTGCGATTTCCTGAAAAGCCCAATAAGTATATACTACAGTATATCATATAAACAATGCGAGTCAAAAATCCGCAAAGAAATGGAAAAGGTGACCCTTGTAACGTTAAAAATTTCAAAAGACATTCAGTGGTGAAGCCTTTTTTTTTTTTTTTTTTTTTTTTGTTGTCTTGGTTATTAAAGCAAGTTTGACAGTTTAACAGCCTTGTTTTTCAGAATTGCAGGGACAACAGTGATGTCACTGGTAAAGGACTATAGGAGTGATGTTCTGCACGCAGCTGGATGCATCCATCTGCTGTCGGCCCCCAGAAAACGTGCCCGTGGCTCAGGGTTAAGGTTAGGCGCTGAAGTCTTGCTGTGGTTTCCCAGCCACTTTGTCCAATATTGGGCATCTTGAAAATATGTAGGTGGTTCTAGACTTTTGACTCGCCTTATATTTTCTGGTAACAGCTTCAAGTACGGAAGTCTCCTAAAAAACAGTTGTTTTGTCTGTTGCTTGCAGACGGCGATAAGATAATCAGCTGTTAAATTGAAATCAATCTGAAATTGAATCTGATAATTCCCGTGCTTAAATGCCTATTTGCTTTTTTCCACTCACCAGTCTTTTTTGATTTATAACAAGCCTGTATGGCTTGTGGAGGTGAAATGAGCGAGTGCCGTGAGAAAGAAACCGTATTAATTCTGTGGCAGTTCCATTCAGGGAAAAATGAAACAAACAAGACGGGCAGGATTTTTCCATAGCGGCTCTCCTGACTCGGCTGCCTGCTACCCTGTTGGCTGCTGACTGTCCTCTTTTCTCAGGATTTCTCACAAATCTGTGAAGGCGGGAGGTGTTGCTGTGCCCAGCAAGAGACTCCTGTGGGGAGGAAAAAGTAAGTCCAACCATAGAAACAATGCAAATACATCTATAAATATCTGCAACTTAGTCTCTCTGGGTACAACCAAAGCGACTTTGGACAGAATTAAAATGAAGAAACTGCTCATTGCTATGACCAATTCCAGAAGTTTGATTTCTGTATTTTCTTGTTTTAATTCATGTTGGTAATACTTTCTCCAGTGATCTCACGGAGACTTGGGAACAAGACTTTGACGTGTCTTTCAGTGATTGTGAATGGTCAGCTATAAGTGCCAAAGGTTTCCCTCCCTGAACCTCCTTATGTATCCAGGAGCAAAACTTCAAGCTCTTTTGCTTTTCCCCACTGCATCTTCACAGGATGTTTCCAGGCCCTTTGCAGCTGCTTTTTAAGTGTAAATCTGTTCCTGGCACTTTGATACACCTATTCTGGGACTGTGACAGGATGCAAACTTGCTGGTAGTGAGTTCACTTTTAATATAAAGCTTATTTTTTCCACATCTATTTTGCCATTAAATCACAAGCTAGATTCTCTTTTTGATGAAGTTATGGGACAAAGGTTGTTTACACTGATATATTTGGCAAGGAAATATATTTTAATCCTTTGGTCAATGCCTGAAGTTCCCACTGCAGGGATGCAGGTGTCTGAAGTGTTAACTTTGCCACTGAAAAATTCATAATTTCAGAACCTTTCAGATGAGGCTGTATGATCATAGCTGTGATGCACTGTTACCAGCTGACCTTCCTAGGCCCCTGCTCTGTGTAAGTGGACATGTGACCTCCCAGTGCACTGTTCCTACCTTTGTGTTTGCTGAGACTGAATGCTGCTCACAGCTCTAAATCAAACAAAGTTTATTTCAGGCTCTGTTAATATCCAGGTCACTATTCTTTGTGTTTTAAAATTGTCAGCAGCCCTGGATTGGCAGTAAAAAGCATTATTTAAAAACTTATAGTATTCTGTTATATATATATAAAATATAAAAAATGTGCACTGTATTGAGCTTTTCCTTCATAAAATACTTTTTGATAATGGAATGAATTCTATTTCAGATGAATTTGAGAGCATTTAAGCATATCAAACCACCAGGAATCAGGATCCTCTTTCAGGGGCACGAAACGGAGGGCTGTACATGATATCGCAGGCACTAGGTCACACAATAATAACTTGTTTGTAATAAAGTTAAATTAATAATACAACAGCTGACACCCATCTACAAGTTTAACTTCTGTTTACTTCTTTGAAGTTGACTGTAGACTAGCACATTACTCCACATGTGCAGATTACAATTATGGTATTTAATTTTGTTTTTGTGACTGACATGAAACTGAAATCCAATAAATTTCCCGTTCATTCTGTTTATGGGTTTAGATGACTGCTTTGAGGCAGTTTCTCTGAGCATTTACTTTCTTTAAGTTGAATTTCATTTGTCTATGACCACTTGTTTTGAACGGTTCAGCCTTTTTAATCTGTCCTCATCCTGTCCCAAATATGAGCCACCTACCTAAAAAGTCACTTGATTTACTTCCTTTTGCCACACAAAGCATCCAGCAGCATCGCTGTGACCTGTTACAGGTCCCTGAAAGAATAAGAAAGAGTTAAAAATTCATACGCTGTCTGTGATCTACGTAGGATTGGTTAGAACTTTATTAATCACAGCAGGGAAATCCACCTGTACAACAGCGGACACATAACAAGAACCACAATAAATAAATAGCAGAAGACAGTTAAATTGTGGACATGTCCCTGAGTGGCGTTATGGAGGCAGATGGCTATTGGTAAGAAGGATCCTCAGGAGTACTTCTTAGCACATGATGGCTAAAAGAGCTCCTGGTGATCATTTCATAAACGGGATGTGAACTACTGCCCATGATGCACTGTACGTTGTGTTTGCCTTTAACTTGGGACCGAAATGGCGATGCACTTCCGCTGATGCAGTGCCTTGTTTTTCCCCACCGGTTGGTTGGATTCCTGGAGAGCAGCGCCTGCAGCCCAGTTGGTGCATTGACCTGTGAGAAAGAGGACTGCACTGTGCAGCCTGAGCAAGATTATGGAAGCAGGAGGGAGTGGCTGGTGAGGGGAGCAGGGGAGGGCTGTGGGTGTGTGTGTGTTCGAGTGCTTGAGCGAGCTGATGGAAAGAGAGGAGGGAAACAGAACAGATGTTAGTTTCTCCAGTATATGAAAGTCATCCCAATCTTATTAGGACATTGTTCCTCCTCCTTCTCCTCGTCCTCCTCTGTCTTACCTTCTGCTGCTGTTGTTGCTGCTGCTGCTGCTGCTGCTGCTGCTGCTGCTGTGTGGATCTTGGTCAGCTCTACCGGAAGGGGTCTGCACCGGCCAGGCAGTTTGGCGTGTTCTCTCCCCCTCCCAGCCAGGAGCCTTCCGTTAAATAAAGATGTCTGAAGAAGACGGACCTCTGCCAGATGGGTAAGGGAAGCCTCCTCTGTGCGTGTCCTCTGTTTGCAGTTGGGGTCTGACACGCTGTCCCTTATCTACAGATATGACACAGGAGAAGAGATCTGATCTGACTTCTGTATTTGCTGTTCTTAAATAACGGTTATAATGAATTGTGTTTTACTGCAGTGCTTCTGTGGCATTCCTTCTAGAAGAAACTTTGGAAAAAAAACTGCTCATTTAGCAGTGTGCTCCTCCAGAGGAGATGCTGTGCTGGATTGTTGTACCTCTGTGTCTCATACTGCCTCAGCAAATGATCTGGAAAAATCCACACTTTAGAGCCACTCTTTTTGAGTATAAATATATTTAGAAAATGTTTTGATATATAATTTGCACAACACTAAGGCAAACCATGCAGAACACAGTGGGACCTGCAGCAGTGTTGTCAGTGTTGACTTATTTCTAGCAGTGTTTTTATCTTGCCAGTGGCATAGTTGTTACTGTGTGAGGTTAATTTAACAGGCCAGCAGTCTAAAATGAAAGAATTTAAGTGAAAAGCAAATGGTCTTTTTCTGCTGTTTTTCTGTATTGTCACTTTCTATCAGACCAGCCATCTGACTTTATCTCCAGTTCACTAATGTCTAAGGTAATAATGCTGAGGTTGTCTGTGAGTCATCAACCTGTATGAAATCATTCACTGTCAGTAACCACTCGTCTTGATCAGGGTCATGGCAGTCCAGAGCCTTTCCCAGAACCATTTGGTGCTAGACTACGAGAGTTACATCCCGGACAAAACGCCAAGACATTGCAGGGTAGCCACACAAACGTTCAAACACTGCCTCCAGTTAACCTGAAACATATCTTTGGACTGTTGGAGTAAAGCCACTCATGGGGAGAACACGCAAACTCCAGTCATAGCCAGATTGAAACCTACACCCAAACAGTCCAGGCATTCTGAAGGAAACCGCATTATCTGCTGCACCACTGTGCCACCGGCTGTATGAGTTTCAAAATGTATTTGTCCTTTTTCTAGGAACACACACAAATACATGTACAAAAACATATTGGTAAAGGACAAAAGGCGCAATTAACGTATTACTGTGGGCGTAATAATTAAACCTTAAGCACCTTAAAGATGACATTTAAATAATTATCATTAATAATGACACTTATGAAGGCTTTAAGAGTAAAGAAGAATATTATGAATTTTGGTCATTTTGACTATAACACCTGCATTTTTTTTTCCAGACAACCTCATCAGCTGTGAGGGGGGAATCTTAACATTTGCACGACTTGAGAAGGCCTTTTTCTGTACTGGGAGTCAGAGTAGAAAGGGCAGTGGACTGTGTAAGGTTGTCTTCCAGATACACACTGAAACATTATCACACTTCTGGCATCAGCCAGTGAATTAGACAAAAATGGCGCCACAAGGAATTTTCATGTCCTTGACCAGTGAAACTGAAGAATACAAACTATGTCCAGTTTTGCAAGTAAAAGCATTTTTATACTCCAGCCCCCCCGCCATATATCCGCTGTACATAAAGACTGCCTCTGTGTTGTGGATGTTTTGGACAGTAAAGCAGTTGCTGTAGCTCAGCATTCAGGATTGGTGTGAGAGCCTCTGCATTGTTGGATTTTTACAATACTCCCATTTAGATGATAAAGAATTTTCCTCTGTTTTTATATGTATGTATGTGTGTGTATACATGTGTAAATATATCTGTGTGTGGGTAAGCATTGACAAAATCCTTCTTGTCCGTCTAAATGGGATCTATGTACATTTGATATAGTGTGTGTGTGTGTGTGTGTGTGTGTGTACACACACACACACACAATGGTTTAAATTATGTCGTGCAATGTACAAAAAACATTGTCACTATTCTTTTCTCAGTTTTTGTCCTACTCAAATGATGACAACTAAAAATAAAATGTAGTCAACTGACAGCTTACAAGTGTTAAAATGTGATGAAAATACATGTTTATGTAATTTGCAGTTAAATTTGGTTAAAATGCTCGTGGTTTTCCTGCATGCCTGGTGTTCCACGCATTATCTTTAGCGAATGAATACAGTCACACTGTTGATCTGCGCATGACAGGATGTTCAAACTTGCTAACGTGAACATTTTCAGTTCTTCTTTTCAGTTTCCTGGATTTTAATAAATCTCATTCAGTAGTCAGGACATGTCAGAACTCTATCGTTTGGTTCTCAAAGTCTGTGTTGACACTGTGTCTGGTAAGGTTATGAGAGCTGTATGTATTTGTGTGTCCAAATTATTCTTTCTAAGGTGTTGTTCCATAACAGAAATGACAGTTATCTTATATTGTCTAAACTAGTAATGAAGCACAAAAGATCTTGTGCTGCAGCTTTTTACAAACTGAACAAGGAAATCATTGCTGGTGGGAATATTGACCGGAAGGTCTGCTTGGAGTGGGTGGCTGTGTGAGACATCAGCAGCCAGATACTCCTTACCCTGAATATTTGAAGGACATTTTATTTTGCCGTCATCCAAAACACAGAACTATCTGGGGAGATGCTTCAGCAAAATGCTGTTCTCAGCGTCTGTTTTGTGTATTATGTAGTTCCCCCCCCCCCCCAAACCTGAGACAAGGGCTATTTTAGGTATGAGTGATGTAACAGCAAATGCTCCCATTTTTCGTATGATGGACCTTACAAAAGGCTTTTGCATCATCAGCCCTTTCACGTCACCCAGATAAGTGCACTGCCATTTACAGCTGTCTAGATACCAAATGCAACGCAGCATGACGACACCAACTAACCCCCTTCTGGTGACCTAATCGTTTCGTGCTCGAACACTCGCCACCTTTCACTAAGGAGGCCATCGGTAATAGCTTGGTAAATTCCTGTATTGCTCTTTACAGCAAAAGACAAATCCAGACTGGCTTACCATAATACAGTTGTAGGGTAGGTCAGGGCTTGATCTGCAAGTGTGTTTTGGTCTTTGTTCTGCACGTGCCTTGAATGAACTGGGTTAAGTATTTAAACAGTAATTATTTTCATTTTCTATTCATGGTGTCTATTCAATAATTCACTAGGAACTCTAAATCTGCTGTTGCCTTTAATACAGGAACAGGGGGGGAAGAGGATGAATTTTATTTCCCTGTCACCTCTGAGTTCTCCATCTCTCTATGTGGAACTCAGGTCCCAGAAATCAGAGCTGTCCATAGCCCTTGATGACTGCATGGCAGCTCTAGACCTGTTCCTGCAGAATGACTTTGAAGAGGCGCTTTCTCGACTGCGTTGCAGGCGAGTACCAGCGGGTAGGGGGTCCCAGCACCTGATATTCATATCTTCTCTTTTGAATCTTTATGTAAGACTGTACACTATATAACCCTGTCTGTAAGTCTACCCACATGTCCCAGTTTCTCTTTTCTTCCTCTTTGCTCATTTTGTGTTTGAATATTTTCCCTCTCATAAGTAAATGTTTGTTGTAAATCCACTTTGGATCCCATTCTCTGTGACCAGTCTAACTGGCACATAATGCCACATGGTTTAAAAGGAGTATTTATAGTGTGGGCTAATCTCTACAAAATCTGTTACCATGGGGGGGGGGGGGTCTCATTTAGATATAATTCAAACCCAAGCTATTACATTAAATAAGAGGAGAGAGATCAGCAGTTGTGGTGAGTTCAGCGAAACAGGCCCCCTGACCTGGAGTCCACCTCTGCTTTATCCATTGTTTGTGCTTTAATATCCTATCAGTGAGAAGCTGTGATCTTCATGGCTCCTGAGATTAACCTGATGTCTTGGTGGTTTGGATACAAGCCTTTTTGGTCTCCACCTGCTGTTGTCTCATTGACATCCAGGGTGATGTTAGAATCAACTTGAAGGGAGACCTTATCACCCAGAGGCAGTGTAGCAAGCTGGGTATATGGGGGGGCAAAAAATATTGTGTGTGTAACTACTGCTGCAGCCAACATTGTTATAAATTCAAATATTATAGAAGATACCCATATTTGCATACTCTATGGCAGACGTATCTGAATATGTCTGTGTGTGATGTTTGACTTGTCACGATCACAATATGTTGGTTTAATTGAACTCACTGAATTTTTTTTTTTTTTTTTTTTTTAAACCCATGATTTAAAAATGTATACATGAATTCTCTGTTCTTTCTGGGTATTCATTTAGCAGAATTGTTCAAATGATGTTACAGTCCATTTCAGCTCTGTCCTCTGCAGCTGTGTGTCAGTACAGAATATTTTTAAATATCGAATGGCGAACGTACACATTAATGATGTCACATTGCGAAAACACACACATTCTCAATTTACACGATACTCAGCGTATGACTCACATTTACATTTTTAATGATTTCCAGAAATTGTGGTCAGCCAATAAACATATTATAGCCGATTAAACCATGTATACATGAATGTAATGTACAATGTATAGTACATGTACGATGTTGTAATGTAAGAATAATGTCTGCCGACAGCTGTACAAACACAAACGCCTATAACTGTAGGTGAAATATATGTAGTGAAAATGCATTAAAACATTGCATGTGTACCTGCACAGTATACATGTGTGACATCACAGCGTAATTATTGTGCAAGTTAAACGTCATATGACACTATGTGCTATGACACAATGGCAGCACCCACACATAACCAGGAACACATCTCACATCTTAAGTGTTAGTTGATCTCACAACTGGTAAACATCCGCCTGCAATGACCACTTTATCTCCCATAGCACCACCTCTGCCCCTGCACCAGTTACACCGATGACCAGCCATCAATGAGCTCTAAGGGCTTACAGACGGAAGTCACGAGATCATGTTGCATGCGCTCGCTGCATCTTACTATATCATATGGCTCAGAAGACTGACGCATTTAACACAATATGAATGTATGTACTTTTTCAAAAAAAACTTTTCTTTAAAGAATACAGTACTGATTTATTAATGGTAGAGATCATATACTATGCTGTGTCTGGACAGAAAACAAAACAAGTGAAAAGCATCAAATTTTTGAAAAGAAGTTACCGCGTGGCAGACTACACGTGTAGAAATAATCTCTCTCTCTCACGAGCACGATCCGACTTACAACCTATGGACTTACGACTTGGCCGTCGGTCCCTAGCCCTGACCTTAAGCTGAGGACGGTCTGCATGGTGCTTCTCCCCAGTCTAATATGTGACCCTTTGCTCAGACGTGATTAAAAATAAAGCTAATTTTTGCCATTTATTTCTTGTAGAATTGCAGACAGCATGTACCATGCCCTCACATATGCCACTATCCTCGAGATGCAGGCGATGATGACTTTTGATCCCACGGACATCTTGGCTGCTGGGAACACCATGAGGGATGCCCAAGCAGTGTGCCAGCGGTACGTCTGTGCCCTTGACATGGACGACACTTTGACCTTTGTGCTGAATTGACAATGATCGGAGAATGTGTTTTCCTCACTGTATCAAATATGCCGAGTCATCAGAGGGCACTGAGACATTATCCGCCACCCAAGTCTCCTGTGGTAGCATCTCATGAGACATATGATAGTACTCTGTGTGAGCAACACACACGTTGACTTTTCCTTTTCACTCCGTCAGAGCCCCTGGCACCTGTTAACACCAGAGGAGTGTCCCTCTACCCCGGACCTCTCACACTATCCACTCCTATCCAGATCTGTTAGGCATCAGTTGCTTCATATTCCACCCGTGGAATGTGGCGGTATCCACGTCATTAACTGTAGGATATTTATTGCTGCAGAAAACGATTTTATCACTGTATTTGCATTTGAAGAAACGGAGCACTGTTACTGACACCTTATGTAAATGGTACATTGGTATATTTTGAGAGATTGGTTATTTGTCTTTATTCTTTGGGCTTCATTGTACGGTGTCACTGTTTGGAAACATTGTATGGATGTCATGCGATCAGGAGGGTATAAGACTGTTTGGAAATCTGTGTTTTTCTTTGTAAAATTCTGCTTTTTTTTTGTTCTTGAGAGGATTTGATTTTGTAATATTTTTAGGTAACGTATCCTTTTAAAATTTGTGATGGGATTTTATTGAGAACGATCATTCCCTTCAAATTATTGTTTATTTTTGAATAAACATTAGAAAAAATGAGTAATTCTGCTTTGAAATTCTGTCGTTATTTTTTGTGACGGGTTTTGTAGTCGGAGGCATCTTTTTGTTCGTTAATTTTATGACTGAATAGTAAGTGAGTCTTCAGCAGCACGACTGAAATCTGCTGATGCCATGAATCTTTTGAATAATTCCATTTGCATTTTCTTTTTGGGAGAAGTGAGAATTCTATGTATGTTTAACTGATTTGAAATTTTTTTTCCCTGTATTTTGCAGAACAGTGTTTTTTTGCACAACCAATTATGAAGATGCTGCTCTCAACAGTAATGTTCTACGTACATGTTTTAGGTTCCGTAAGAAGTCGTGTTTCAACAGCATGGTCAGCAGAAGCTTTACTGAAGGTCAGTGTATCTGGAGCACCACTGCTACACCAAACACTCTATTGTGTGAAATAACCATGTACCAGTTTTTATAGGTTGTTTTATTTCCATCATATACCTGTATGCTCAATTATTACTGCACAGTGTGGCCCTTGTTTGCGGGCTGGTGGAGCCATAGGCATTAAAAAGAAAGGTGGGAAATTGTGTGTCCCTAACGTGCCCCCCTAAACTGTACGTATAATTCGACTGAATTCTACTGATATTTTTTTTCTCACATCTAACAAATTATGCCCCAACAATTATTGTGCAGCTTCCACCTGATGTGATTTCAGAGTGATCAGAGATGATTTTGCTGTGATTTTCACCTCAGAGGAACTCCATGCTGAAGTGTGCTATGCAGAATGTCTCCTACAGAGGGCAGCACTGACCTTCCTTCAGGTAAAACACCGTGGAATTGAATCATACTTTCCATGTCTGTTTTATTCCTCTCTTCAACACACACCTGTCACAAATGAATTCATTGTTCTTTTGTCTCATCAGTACAAGCAACCTTAATGCCCACATTTATGCTGTTTGACAGGATGAAACCATGATAAGCTTCATTAAAGGAGGAATTAAAGTGAGGAACAGCTACCAGATATACAAGTGAGAAATTCTGCTTTTATTCCACGTGATGAGCAGCCAGTTCCATCAACTGTTACTCTCGTAGGGTCCGTTCAACATTACACGGTTGTCTTGGGCTGTTTGTAGGGAGCTGCATACAGTCCTTCTGTCATCTGCCTGTGTCCATGGGGACAGTCACTGTCATTTTGAAGGAGGGGTGAAGCTTGGAATAGGAGCCTTCAACCTGGTCAGTGTTCTTGTGTTGTCAGAACACACTTGTACAGAATGACAATGAAATCGGATCTCCTGGACCTTTAGTTGTCCTACTGTTCCTAGATGCTGTCTATGTTGCCCACAAGAATCCTCAAGCTGCTGGAGTTTGTTGGGTTTTCTGGAAACAAGGTGAATTCTTCAGCTACGTGGACGTGTCCCGAAGAGGAGGCCAGGAGGTGGTGTGGTTTGGTCCTGGGTGATGGACGTATTGGAAGCTCACTCTGTCTGTCATGCCACTCTAGGAGTTTGGGCTGCAACAGCTGCAAGGGGCCTCCTCAGGCCACACATTTCGGGCCTTTCTGTGCAACATGCTACTGCTGTGCTACCACACCTTCATGAGTTTCATCCTGGGTGAGAAACAGGCAACTGCTGCCGAAATGCTTCATTTCTATGAAATGGTTGTTTGAATTATATAAGCCAAAGCTTTGGGAGTTGTCATTTGGGTAACAGTTATCAGTTAACTGCCTTTAAAAACACTTTTCAAATGCTAAAAGCTGTTTTTACACGGTCAATGTTTTCACACACTAAACACTACTAAATGACTGTTCTTTCAAAATATTCTTAAGGAGAATGATACTCTTGTATTCCCCACATACAGCTGGAATTCTGCAATTTTACCAAAGCTGCTTTTTTTGATTGTTAAGCACCCCATCATAATACATTGTCAGTTTCTTTATTAAATATTATGTTTAATATTACATTAAAGTTAATATTGCAGAATTAGAGCTGAACCTAATTAAAATACAAATTTTGCACACCAGACACCCTTACGCAAGCATGTTGTCGTTGCACACTTATACATGAGCACTGACTCGTACCGTGGAATACCTCCTTTGTGCATGCAGGCACAGGTGAAGGGGATGTGGAGGATGCAGAGAAGCTGTTACAGCCCTACCTTACGCGGTATCCTAAGGTAAGATGGCCGAAGCCTTGAAATGGTGGCTTACGAACTATGTGCACACGTACGCCCAATTGAAAAGTAGACACAGTGACAGTGTGTTAATTTAAGCACATATATATATATATCCTTAGGGAGCCATCTTCTTATTTTTTGCTGGCCGAATCGAAGAAATCAAAGGAAACCTCGATGTTGTGAGTGCACTCATACGTTGCAGAAGAGCACACATTTCATAAATGCTGCATGCTTTAGAATTATTTAAATGGTGTAATCTTCATCCAGTTACTTTAATGCAAAATATTCTCTGTGTGTGTGTGTGTGTGTGTGTGTGTGTGTGTGTGTGTGTCAGGCCATTGGTCGCTTTGAGGAGTGCTGTGAGGCCCAGCAGCAGTGGAAGCAGTTCCATCACATGTGCTACTGGGAGCTGATGTGGTGTTTCACCTACCAGAGGCGCTGGAAGATGGCCTACTTCTACGCAGATCTGCTCAGCAAGGAGAATACCTGGTCCAAAGTTAGCAGCTGCAAACATGCTGCTTTGTGTTTGTGTCTGCTCTTTTATCACTTATGGCAATGGCATTTACCTATTGTGAAAGACACAAGTTTAGCAGGGCAGTTGTAAAAAAAAAAAAAAAAGGAAAAAAAAAATTAAATATGCTTATGAGCATTCAGATTTGTTCCAGACTCTTTGCAGGTTGGCTCCTTTGTGCTTTTTCATTATCAAACCAAAAATTAAACCTTAATTCTGGGCGTTTTTATATTTCATTCATCCTTTTTTTAACAGAGTACAGTTCACTGTTGCTGATGCTCAAGGAATTAATATTTATGTGGTAGAAGTTAACTGGGAGGCTGCTTGCCATTAAAAGTATGGTGTCAATGAAGTGAGAAGTCAGGCTGCTTGGCGTCATGTGACACACACTGTTCTACCTTAGGCCACATACATGTATATGAAAGGAGCCTACCTGAGCATGCTGACCAAAGAGGAACGTCAGCCATTTGGGGAGTGTGAAGTGGCCCTGTTCAGGTAAAGCTTTAAATGTAGATCTCCAGCAAGAAAAAGTTTCACCAGTTCAACAGACATATACCTAACTGTGCGCTACGTCAAAAATACGTGTACAGTGCCTTTAAAAAGTATTCTGCCCCTTGGACTTTTTCCACACCATTGAATCATAGTGGATTTACTTAGGCTTTTTTGGCACTGATCATCAGAAAATGACTTAAATGTCGAAGTGAAAACAAATCTCTACAATTTGATTATTGAGTACTGTAGTATAAATATGCCTGTATCTGGAAGGTCCAGTTAAATCCACTATGATTCAATGGTGTAAAACAATAAAGCATGAAAAAGTCCAAGGTGGGTGAGTACTTTTTATAGGCACTCTTAATGAAATATTGCTTTCACTTGATTGCTTTCGTTCTTGCTCCAGACAGGTACCTGGGCTGAAACAGAAGATAGCAGGGAAGTCGCTGCCTACAGAGAAATTTGCCATTCGAAAAGCCCGTCGGTACCTGGCTGAGAAACCCCAGCCTCTTCCTGCACCTCCACTGGTGGGTTCCTTCTGGACCAGGGGTTTGTTGGATTCTGTCTACAAGCGCTGCTGAGTGGCAAAAAGCAAGCATTGTGTTAAATGTCTAAGGGTCAACACTTTTCAGAACAGCTTCCTATTTCTCTCTCCCCCCCAGTTTACTTTAACTTCCATACACATATACTGGAAGCAAAGGTTTTGTTCAGTTTATGAGCTAAGTTGCCATCAGTGATGCGCTGTGTGTTATATGTGGTGCACTGCAGGAGATGATGTACATCTGGAATGGGTACACAGTCATTGGAAAGCATAAGGTCCTGACTGAAGGGATGCTGAAGACCCTGGATGATGCCCAAAAAATCCTGGACCAGCACTCAAGTAATGACATGTACTCAGCGTGGGAGAAGGGCTAACATGAAAATTATTTTTAAAAATTTAACTAAAAAATTAACTATCATTTAAAAAAAAACTGCAGTATCAAAAGGATCTATTTGCAGATGAACAGAGGAAGCATGGAGGCCACATAAGTGTAATCAGGATGATCACAAGAATTTTGTCTATTGGCTCTAATATTTATGTTCATTTTTAGAGAAAAACAATAACTGTGGTTCAGTTGACAGCTGAGTGTTGTCACGGGTGTAGTTCTCACCAGCCGGTGCCCCTCTTGGCCTCCTACTCCCAGAGACAGAGTTTTCGATGGACGACCAGTGTGTGCTGAGCCTCCTGAAAGGCCTGTGTCTGAAGCACCAGGGGCGCCTGGAGGAGGCGGAACACTACTTCACCCTCGTCCTCTGCAAGTGAGTGCAAAGTCACACCTGCATGGCACAGGCCACCTGGGTGCAACAGGCCTGTTTACTGCAACACAGGAAACTGCAGCAAAGAGACAGATCAAATGAAACCTTTACAGTTACAAGCAGCTGCTGCTCCTTGTCTCCAGAATGGCTACAGGTCCAGTTTCTGTGACTAGTTTGGTTATATTGTGGACCGTTGTCTAAAACTGTGTGAGACTGATACTGGCATTTAATGTGCATCGTGTTGGTGCTGCTCCTGAGTTTGGAGATTTGTGCAAAATTAATCATCTAACAGTTAAAGCCTCACGAAATTTAGGTCAGGAGCCTAAAAAGAAAGAAGGAACTCTTCTCAACAGACAGTAGGTTCTCCTAAACACCTGCAGATTTCAACTGTCGTGTGGCCGTAACATGTCAAGAAGCACATGTCTCACCGATAATTCCTGCTGCACAAGTTTATGTCCTTTTGTTAAATAGAGGCTGTAACCAGTTAGATGACTTTACCCTGCATCCATTTAATGACCACTTTATTGTTTCCACCTGCTCTGTGTGTCGGCAGTAAAGTTGAGAGCAATAATGGAGGCATTGTTGTGTTATTGCTCGCTACAGCTTCCTTTTTTTCCATTTCCATGCACTAAACAAATGTCTGCCTCTGTTCATCGTTGCCAGTGAAAGCCAGATCCGGCTGGACCACTACCTGGTGCCCAATGCTCTGCTGGAACATGGCCTGCTGTGTCTGGAGCAGGGCAGAAAGGAAGAGGCCATGAAGCTATTAGAAGCAGCCAAGTAAGTGTCATCACCCAGAGGAGAAGCCAGAGAATTAACTTTGTGTAGCTACTAGTCTAGAAGTTCTGTCCTTTCTACTGCCCAAAAACCTGTGTGGTGTCAGAGTGAGGTGACTCTAATCCTACATATGTGCAACGTGACCCTAAAGAAACTGAACCTTCTGGTGCAGGACGAAATCCCTTTGACAACAACATACACACTGATAAAGCTGCAGTATGAAGTCTGGGGCAGTGAAGTCACATTGGTTATTACTCATGAAATGTGTGTTTCAGATCAAAAGGTAAATATGAGGCCAAAGTACAGTGTTTCAGCTTTGAGGTCTGCTTTGTTTAGAATGTGTAAGTTTGGTTGGACCCGTGGGAGGTGAGCTTTTGAGGTAAAAGCTATCAGCCAAATTGAAAAAAGGAGAAATGAATATGTAGGAAAAGAAAATAATTTTGAAAAGGAGATTTGGTCAAATATCAGCTCAAACTGTTCAGATTGGGTGTCACAAAATTGACGGTGTGAAATATTTAGTAAAAAAATATATAGAAGTATAGAAGTCCCAAAGAGAACTTGTAAAATAAAAGCCAAAAAAAAACAGTCAATGTGCAGGAGGGGAAACTATCACTGTCCACCATTCAGAGAGGAGCAGTACAGAAGCTACTCTGCAAAAAGCAAACTTTTCAACAACACCAAGAACAGAAAATTCAAACTGGAACTTGTAATAAAGTTGGGAAGATGAGACAGTAGAGTCCTGGAACAAAGTTTCACGGACAAATTAAGGTGAAAATAAACCTTCATCACAGTGATGGAATGAAAAATATAAAGAAAGCAGGAGTGCAAATGAACTGAAGTGCACAAAGTCATATGCGATTCATGGTGTTTCAGCTTGGGTGTATACAGCTGCTCCTGAAACCGGCTCACTGATGTAGAAGCAAAGAAGAATTTTGTGAGAAGAGACGTACTGTCTCTCCATGTCCTAAACATACTTCCAACCTCACGTAGCAGATGTTCACGTTCCAGCAAGACAGTGACCCAAAACTGCTATTCTGCACCTGACCAACGTGTTCATGAGAAAGAAAGAAAAAGCAGAAAGTTTTTTTTTTTTTTTTAACTGGTTGAGCCAGCGTCCTGATTTAAATCCGATTAAGGGTGCATTTCACTCGCTGAAGAGGAATGTGAAGCCAGAAAACCCCAAAACAAAGAACAACTGAACAAGGCTGCTATTGAGCCCACCTTTACACAGCTGTAATTCATTTTAAATTTATCACAATGTTTACGCTCAGCTGAACTAGGAGGGACTATTCACAAAAAATGACGTTTTCCATCGTGGTTTATCATGCATGAAAAACATTAGCTAGAAGTAAAAGCTGCCATGCTGTACTTAAGCCTAATGTTAAATCTGTGATCTGAAATACAAGCGTAACAATCAGGAAACACCAAAAACTAGTTTTACATCACTGTCCCAATATTTTTGCTTCTCATTAATTCTGAATTTTCATGTCAAAAGTGGGGGGGGGAGTCACATTTGCTTTAATATTGAATTATGATTAAGGAGAGAAATAAAAATTGTTTGTAGTGTTTGCAGTAGAACTGTTCGGGAAAAAAAAAATCCAAAAATACTTTAAAAATTTTGATTTTATGTGTCTTCTCAGGCAGAATTATAAACACTACTCTATGGAATCTCGGACACATTTCCGGATCCAGGCTGCTTTGCACAAGGCCAGAGCTGCCCTGGATAGTGGAATGCATCCCGTGATATCCAGCCCCTGACTGGCTGTGGATGAGATACAAACCCTGCTGTGCTGGGATGGAAAACCCCGCCAACCTCCCAGGAAGCTGAGCGGAGGAACTGACGTCAGAAACGTGCATACGCATTCCACACAAACACGCAGATGCGTGTTATTCACATGTGCATATTCAATACATAAACATATACTCACAAATCCACATATATGCACTTACCATGTATGCAAGCAGCACAGCCACTGTTTTTCTCTACATCATACACACGTGCAGAATTGCTAACATTTATACTGAAAATGGAAAGAGGACTGGCCTTGTGTGCAGTTGTATAGCAGAATATTCTTATTTTTAAATGATTATTTCTTTTTTTGTCAGTGATCAAATATGTGAATAATTGTTCCCATTTACATGATTCTTGCTAAACTCAGAAGACTAAAATGTAAACAGTGCAATAAAATGCAAATGATTACATATCAAAGTTAAGTATATTTTAGATCAAAGTAATTTCGGTACTTTTTATTTGACGTATCCATGTAAGCTTTGGGATATTTGACTGCACTAAGATCAGGTATGAATTCTTTTTCAAGAATGTGTATTTCACTTCACTGTGTAACTTTTTTTATAATGTAGGAAAGGTCAGAATCGACTTTACCTCGTGCATTTATAATTTAGGCTAACAACAGTCACCCAATTGGCATTGCATTTAAATTTGATTTCCTCAAAAAATCAACCAAATAAAATAAATAGGGTGCAAAAAAGAGCAAAATCACCCATAAAAAATGTTTTAAAAAATCCTGTTGGAAATGGGTGATTCTCCAATAAAAGTTTAAAATCTCTTATGGGTGATTAAACCTGAACAAAATTTTGTTCCCTCTGTACTGTTGTTCCAGCTACAGCGTTAAATCCACAACAAGTGTGAAGCACATTGTTCACTGGCATTTTAAAGAAATCGCTCTTGTAAAAAGTCTACTGGTTGTGTCGCATGGACATTCTCAAAAGACAGAACATGATCTCAGGCTTTAGAGTGACTCCTATTTATGTGTCACTTCAGTCCCCGCGAAGTGCTGAATGTGAGCCAGTCTGTATGCATGTTTTAATCTTTGTCTTCATCCATTTGCCCATATATTTTGGTGAATGGATGGATTTGTGATGGATAACAGACAGATATTACACCTCAGTTGACACCACACTTGGCAGAAGTTGCCTGAAGCTCTACTATAAATGCAGAGTTGTCATTTAAGACTGAACTATATGCTCATGTTTATTTATTTCAACAAAGTGAACTCAGAGACGATACAAAGGTTAGAAAATACAAAATATATACTGAAATGTCTTTGCAATGTCTTTGTTTGCAAGAATGTTTTCCTTTGCAGTCTGTGATTCCCTTCTTGTATATTAATCTACTTAGACATAATTGTAGAAACTTTTGTTTGTGTTTGTCTTCACAAACAGGATTGACATATACATGCATAATAATGTTAATTTTATAATAAAATATTTTTGATGGTAAATTGGTGACTTGGCCTTAGTGGAAATAAAAATTCTCCCAGTATGGGGGGAAAAAAAAAAAAACCAAACCATCATGCATTGTAACCTTTACTGTTTCACATTTTCCTGTCACTGCAATTTATAAATATAGCAGTACTTTGCTATATTGAAAAAGGGCACAAGGTTAAAAAAAAAAAGAAATGCTGTGAAAGGCTATGTCAATAGAAATGCTGTGACAGCATGAGTGAATGTAGTAAGACTGGGAATTGAGATCTGAAACAAAAGGATGTGATGTCACCATCCCTCAGCACGTGTCCTCAGATGGTGACATCGTTCACAGGCAAACATCTGTCCCTTTTCAAAGTGCAGTACAGGATGGGTGTTCAAATGGACAGTAAAATTTTTTTAGTAGTATTTCTTCTCTTTTCTGAGATTGACATATTTAACTTTGAAACCATTAGCATCCTGTATGTGATGATGATGTTTCTCCTTTTAATCCTTTTTTGTATCTACCTTTTGGAGTTTTAAACATGTCGATGTTTCGTAGAAAGACTTTAATCTTAAACGTGGATGTCACTTAAATAGCTTTTAATGACTGGTTAGCCAGCTAGACATAGGACATTAATCTAGAGCCAAGGTGTATGGATTATGGAGACATCGGATAGTGTAGTGTAGTGATCCCTGCTCCCTTACATAAGTTTTACTCTCTAATCGGAATTAAAGTACTAATTTTTGATTACTCTTTGTAAATTACCTAATTGAATAAACTGGTAAATACTTAAAAGTATCTTAGCAATACTATTCACTTGAACAAGAGTCAGGTAAACAGTGGCATTTTCAATTCGTATTTTGATCAATCGACATACTTTTGCAAACTGTTTCGAACAATTTGATCTTCAGTACCAGAGAAACATTTTGAAATAATACTTAGCCTAGTCTATTTACATAATATTATTTAAATGAAATTACTTTTTTAAAGCATTTAAATTTTAACCAATCTATAAAATTTAACTTAACATTGAGCTCTATTAACATGTTGGGAACATGTATAATGCCATTTTTGTCAGCATAGTTTGTATGCTTAATAAAATCAGGCCAAATAAAGTTCAAGAACAACTTAAACTCAGTTTTTATAGTAAAACTTATTTTTTAAACTACTTTAATGTACTCAGACTTTTTTTTTTTTGCAAAATTCTGTCAGTAGTTCTTTAACTTGTGAATGAACTGGGTTGGTAGTCAAGACAGGACAAAAATCAGCGCTCAACTCTGATTGGTCAAAAGTGTGATTCCACAGCCTTGGAACAGTCGGTAATGTCAGGTTAGAGACGATGGGTTCGAGTCTCTCCAGGTACTGTGGCTTTTACCTTTGAGCGATTCGCCCTGAACTGCTCCAGTACTGTGCTGTGTACCTGGACACACTGCTGAATGTCACTTTGGAAGTAGGCGATGGCTAAATGGCAAGTTATTGATTTAACTGTTTTTTTTTTTTCCATAGATATAAACTGAAAATGAAGCTGTTGATTTCCACCCCAAGCTGAGCTGCTCAGTAACTCCTCCATGGTTTCCAAATAAAGGAAAACTGCCCACAATGGGCAATGAAACCATCAGACTTTCCTCCTAACTGTGTTGCTCTGTACAGTGTCACGGCGATCTGGAGAATATCCCTGAAGCAATGGGCGCAAGGCCACGAAAACTGCCCCTGGCTGCCAGTCTGTCGCAGGGTGTATCAGACTTCAGCTCCCTATTAAAAATGTTCAAAGTTAAGTCTTTCAGCAAACATTATACATGAAAAAACATGTCGGAGTAGCAGAGTTTCCAGTAACACACTCCGCAGCCCCTCAGGTGTGGTGTGTTGACTCCGCCATTAGTCATCTGTGTGAAATACTTTCTTCTCAGGGAAAGGTGGTCCATTTTCACTATCGCTTTCGTTCACTTTTACAGTGTCCCCTTTGGATCACCTAAAGCAAAGCTAACTTTTTAATCTATTCCGCGGTTAGTATTAGATTACTTATTAATATTGCTCTTACGTCATAAGTTGCGGTTGTGACACTTTAGTGCAGAGCAGGTGTGTCACGCAGTGGTGAATCTGTATTTAAAGCGATGAGATTTCCTTACTAGCTTATAAAAATAAAATGCGTGTTCGCGGCAGCGCAGCCGACGCCGTCGTGCGGCGTGTGTCGACCTCCCGGCCAAAGTAGCGCGGCGCTCGCGCAGTGACGTAGTGCTCAGACGCCCCGCCGCCGAGGAGACTGAGCGACAGCGTCGGAAAACGGGAGACGCGGTTCTACAGCCGCCGTTTGTTTTCGCGGGCGGTGCGAATGAGTGTCTGCAGAAGGGCTGCTGCTGTGTTCAGGGTGGCGCTGTTTGTTTGTTCGTTCTCCTTCTCAGCTCAACTCTGCTCTTTGTGTCGCGATGGTTTGTTTGTGTTGAGCAGAGCGGCTCTCAGCTCGAGGTCTTCCGCGATGTTCCGGCGACTCGCTTCCTCTGGAATTGAACTGTGAAGCTCTCCGCCGACTGAGTGTGAAAGGGGGGAGAGAAGTGCTGTGGCTGAAGACCGACTGAGAAGAAGAAGCGTTAACGGAGGGAGTTGGCGGAGGGGATGGGAAACTGTCTGAAATCCCCCACGTCCGATGACATTTCCCTGCTGCACGAATCCCAGTCGGACAGAGCGAGCTTCGGCGACGGGCCGGACCCGGACCAGGAGCCGCCGCCGCCATATCAGGTACACGGCCCTCCGTCCGGAGCGACGCTGTCCCGGGAGCCCATTGTGTGTAACAGCGGAGGCAGCCGCTCGCCGTCTCCGTCTGTCCGTTTTGCAGCGTTTCTCCCCGCAAGCGGAAGAATTAAAAACGGATTTGACACTTCAGACGCCCGTGCGGAGCAGCTCGGTGTGTTTTATCTGACGAGGAAGTTGTTGGTGACGCGGTGTTATGTGAGGGTGCAGTGGAGGCCGCGGAACCTTCGCCAAACACACACACACACACACACACATACACTGGGTGCTCTATCTGTCCGTGGTCGTCGGCTGTAGGAAAGCCTCCCTGGAACGGTGTGAGCAGCTTCTGTACTGTAGAGTACTGTAATGTAGGTTGCTATAGGGTAGGGTACTGTAGAGTACTGTAGTATAGGTTGCTATGGGAGTAGGGTACTGTAGAGTACTGTAGGTTACTATAGGGTAGAGTACTGTAGAGTACTGTAGGTTGCTATAGGAGTAGGGTACTGTAGGTTACTATAGGGTAGGGTACTGCAGGGTACTGTAGAGTACTGTAGGTTACTATAGGGTAGGGTACTGTAGGGTACTGTAGGTTGCTATAGGAGTAGGGTACTGTAGGTTGCTATAGGAGTAGGGTACTGTAGGTTACTATGGGAGTAGGGTACTGTAGAGTACTGTAGGTTACTATAGGGTAGAGTACTGTAGAGTACTGTAGGTTGCTATAGGAGTAGGGTACTGTAGGTTACTATAGGGTAGGGTACTGTAGGGTACTGTAGGTTGCTATAGGAGTAGGGTACTGTAGGTTGCTATAGGAGTAGGGTACTGTAGAGTACTGTAGGTTACTATAGGGTAGGGTACTGTAGAGTACTGTAGGTTGCTATAGGAGTAGGGTACTGTAGTATAGGTTACTTTAGGGTACTGTGGTATGTTGTATGTTGTGTACTGTATGGTACAGTAGTCTAGTGTAGTGTACTTTGGACTAGAGTACTATATGCAATGTACTGTAGTGTAGTCAGAAGGTCACAGGTTCAAATACCCCCTCCTTCTGTAGTGCCCTTGGTCTAGCTTCATACCCTCAAATGATAGGTAGGAATACCCTGCTATACAACCTGGTAAATGGCTGTCTTTGGAAGAAGGGTCAGCTAAAGCAGTAAAACTGTTCCATATTGACACACATCAAACATGGCAAATGGTGTCAATAAAGGATCAGTTTAAACATCTTTGTTTGTGTATTTAAAAGTAGGGACAAGTGTTGACTTGGCTTTCTGTTAGGGTTAGAGATGGCATGACGTTTTTTCCCTGTTCCTGTACTTTTTCATGACATGATGCTGAACCCAGACAGTTGTCTACATTTCCGCCAGATGTCTTACAGGGAGTGAGACTGCAGCAATACTGCACAGCTGGTTCTTTCACCTCTGGAGGGAGACAATACCTCAGCATAAAAATGGCATTAGGAATTGTCTCCCTATAAAACAGAACATCTGTATACTTTGCTGTATGTTGGGTAAAATAAAGGAGCAATGGGCTAATTTTTCTTAGAAACTGTATTCCTCTAATTTAAACATTATTATTTAAACAATATTATCTTGAGATAATATAAGTGAGCATGGTGTGTTTCTGCATATATAAACATATTTTTGAGTAAATTTCACCTTCAGATGTTAGGTGATTTAAGATGAAATGAATTAAATAGGTGCATGTCCTCAAGTATTAAAAAGTGTACTAAATGATACTGGAAGGATTGGTTCACATTTTGGCTTTCAGCTTCTGGAGCAGACAGGAGGTTGAGAAAGATGTAACCAAAAGAAATTGTCAGATAAAAGTAGAATTATAATCTGGTTCTTAAGCAGCAAGTTTAAAGTTTGCTGAGTTTATAACTCGCCGTTATGCAGCTTACACAAAGATGTGCTTTGCATACAACTCTGTGTAGTTTTGGCGTCGTTCTGGTTCAGCGGGTGTCTTGTGACAGTGACTTTCCCTTCTGAAAACCTTGGCACATCCTGGAGGGTTTGCAGGACATGAAATACTCTCAACTGGTGTGTTTACACAGAGGGAATGCGGTTGTTCGGTTGTGAGCTAGAGGAAAGTCCTTAAACTGTGTACATGTAGGACATGCTTCTAGAGAACCTGTATTTATTACTTTATGGTCTTCAGTGCTCTACATTATTCCCCCTTGTCTATTTATTCAGCTGTGTACTTAAAAAATCCATTTGAATTCAGATCTTGTTCGAGGATGTAGCTGCAGGCCTGGTTTTCTGCTGTTTAAGATCTTCAACCTTTCGGTCAGTGTTTCAGTTTAACTGCTTTGTCAGGGTTTTTTTAAACATTTTACAGCTTTGGTTTTCTTTGTGTTTTGAGTGTGTGTGTTATTGTGATGTTATATTGGTGTCATTATTGACTTGCTTTACAGTTTAAAAAGAACAGTTCTCTTTAGGGAGTCAGATTTATTTTCTGAAATTCCTTGTAACAGGTAGATTTCCCGTACAACCGACCTTGCAAGTGTGTCTGCTGTGTATGGGCTGGCAGCTCTGCAGTCCAACCTATCGCGTTTCCTACAGACCCATTAAATTGCTGTGTTATATAAAGACGGTTTACGTGCAGGGCATCGCTACCGCTTACGTATCACTTTTGTTTGTTTTATTCTTCAAGCTGTTGTTTGTGAAATAAACCTTCATGGGGTTACACTAAAGTTAATGAACGGCATTATTACTCCACGCCTATGTTTATTTTTACAACCTCCTTGTGAACTAACTTATGGCAAATAGTATGAATGCCATTAGTAATCTAATACTGAGTCCTTTTACATAGAACAGAGAATTCTGTGATTAAAAAGGGATTTTATAGTTAGAGAGCAATTTGAAAGACCAGATTAAATGGACTCTAAATTTACAGTGTAGGACATTTAAAGTCACCGGTTAGCCATTGTTTGTATGTAATATGACAGTAAGAGAACATGAGCCCAGACCAACACAGTTCTCTGGGAGCGAGATACAACCAGTATTTTTAATTATTATGGTGTATTTTTAACATTAGCTGAGCATATTCTCCAGTGTCCTAACAAACCAACCGAAGAAGACGTGAACAGCAGCGTGGGTGTGTGTCCAAGCTACAGCAACCCGTATGCCAGTTGCCAACATACTACTTTGGAATTGCTTTGGTTTTATTTCCTTTAATGTCCTTTAAAATACAGGTGCACGTGCCACTGTAAAACCGAGAGCAATGGAGGCCCAGTCTGAGGCCCGTGTGCTGCTTGTCCTTGTTTAACAGGTTAGAGCAGAACCCTTGGGCGAGGAAGGCCTTTTTGCTTTCACATCTGACTGCAAAATTTAGGAACAAAATGCAGAAGAAAACACAATGTTAAATGTTTTGTCATACAATCTGTAGTATCAAACTTCAGCTTTATCTATGCTGTACATAAATTTTTGAAAATTGTATATATGGTTGCTAGATTTACTTACCTACAGCTTTCTAAACCAAGTCATTGGCCGTCATGTTGTTTTTCTCTAGGAAATATCATACATCAGACTTGAAGAATTAAACTTGGGTATTTGTTTTGACGATAGATGTCTTCTACTTAATTCAGTTTAGTTTCTTTCTTCTTCCACTTCAGTGCCATCTGCCTTATCTAGTGGGTGTCGTTTCCAATCGGCCCCTGTGTCCTCGCAAGGTGGTACCTGGGCACTGGTGCCTTGCTTCACTAGGGGGCCTGCAGAAGAAGCGCAAATTTGACAAATTTTTAAATAACATGTGGAAGTAGTACGTAAACATATCGTAGCGAGGAGACTTATCTCCCATTGAATTTTTCTCGGTTTACTTAGCCACATTAATTTTTCTTCATTGTTCATTAAAGCTGTTCTCACTGAAAAATGAAGGTAGGGGTGTCTATGCCTTTTTCCTGTTGCCTACAGAATAATTACCCGAATATAACAAAGACACTGAAACTGATCCTAAAGACCCCGAGATTTACTTAATTCACAACGTTCCACGTTGCTTTCATTTAGACTCTTGTTGGTGTCTCTCAAAAGTAGGGTTTTGGATCTTAGTATTTGAGGAATGGCTACCAGTAAAATTCCAGTTTTCACTGATAGTACTTAAACAGGGAGACAGTACATTTACACTCCCTGGCCACTTAATTAGGTACAGAGAGGTTGCGCTCTCTTTTGCCCCCAGTACAGCATGAATGCAGCAACATTTTTTGCTCCATGTTGGACTTTCTGCTGATTTTTGATTTTTTTTTTTTTTTTTTTTTTTTTGGACCGTCTCATTCAGTCTGCTAACATCCCAACTTCATCTTGAAGATGATCTATTGCTTTGAGATGTGGGGACTGTGCAGTAAAGCCCTGTCTTGTTTTTTTTTTTTTTTTTTTTTTTTTTGGGGGGGGGGGGGGGGGGGACCATACTGAGACGTGTGTTATGTGACGTGTCATATTGTCCTACTGGAAATATCAGTCTGCAAAAACCTAGACTGGCCATGAAGGGATAGATGCACTTGGTCAGTATCAGTGATACATTTTTGTGTGAAAATGTGAAATGATGCTAAAGTGAGGCTCTGATGGCCCTAAAAATCCAAAAACACTAAACCATTGCCCACCTCATTACAAATCCACCATCATCTGGTACTGGTCAGCTGCACCTAATAAAATGGCCAGTATTTGTATATTGGAGTACTGTAGAACAACCGTAGCAGATTTATGGGGTGTTTTTAGTTATTTCTGATAAAACCTAGATGTCACAGATACTAACTATGACGAAATTGTCAGTTTGATGGACAACTTGACGGTGACATTGTTTCACTATATTTTATCAGTGTAGCACGTGAAACCTACGGCCTGCCTTTGGGCAGGTTCCAGTCCTGCATAGTTCACATAGTTCCCCAGTCAGGCCTCCCCTGCTGTTCAAACTGCGATTATAAACACACTCTGCTGGTGCACATGAATAAATTCTTTCTTTGCTTCAGCTAGTTAGTAGGTTTGAGGACACAAGATATGCATCAGAGCAGCAGTGTTCGAAAAGCAGCCAGATACTCTATATGCTCTTACCACAGGTAGAGAGGCCGAGTGCTGGAAAATGACTAAATTCCTGGAGACACTGAGGCACGTTCTCCCAATAACAGGTTCCACTCTCATGACATAATTATATTCTAAAAAAAAAATGTCTGTCTTGTGGAAAGTTGACCTGTTGAGTGAAATGATGAATGTTACTGGTTACTTGCAGTAATCCGTTGCTCAGCATACCAGGTGAATGCAAATTGGTCATTGTAGCACTCTGAGGTTTTTAACAGGCAAAGATGGAACTCTCAAGATCTATGAAACAAACTCTTCCAGCATTGCCATGGTGACTATCACACTGTGATGGTGTGCAGTCCTTTCTCAGCATTCCACGGGACTGAAAACAACAGCCTTTCTTATGACATCGACTTGGGCAAATAAAGATGGGGAAAAATGTCTCTAGAAAAAGTGGTGTAAAAGTCCTGGTTGGATTCTATGAAAGAAAGCAGCAAATTTCATAGATGAAGGCATTTAACTTTTGAGGGTTGGCTAAATCATGTGTGATGCTGGAAAAAAGAAATTACTTCCCTTTTTTACAGTATAAACTGTAAAGGAAAAGTGCTTTGAATAACTTTTCAGTTCTTGTTTGCTTGCTGTGTTGTCGATATAGGAGTCAGTAGGCTTCTTAGAGCTGGTCTGCAGCACCTTCTGTTTAACAATGACATGTTGTTCTTCCCAGCTACTCTGTAGCTCTGCCAGCTGGGTGGTGGAGAAGGAAACTGTTATTACTCTGCTATGCATTGGATGTCACAGTGAAAGGAGCTGACAGAGCTGCAAACTCATGTCCACGCTGATGATTTCAGGGACATAAGGCCAGACTTTCCAGCTGTGTGGCCTGGAGCATAATGTTTTTTTTCTCAGTTTTATGGGCTACTTTCAGTGTACTTTTGAGGACCTATTTTGTTGAAGAGCTAAGTTTGTTGGTTTTGTCTTTGAAAGTAGAGCCACAACTGATGACTAACTCAGTTATGGTCCTGGGTTGAAAGAAGCCACACATGAAGTTAATGGAAGGAGACCTAAAAACTAACCAAATTGTGAAAATGGTAAACAAAGTAATGATATTGACACCTTTTATAGGCTGGAAACTGTCTGAACTTTGGGTTATGTTTAAAGGTACGTTGGTGTACGGGGACAGAGTATTAAGCTCGTGCATAAGTACGTTTTGCAGAGCTGTATGTGCGCAACTTTTCAGAAGGCAGGAGTTCTTCTCAGAGACATGAGGGTAACCTTTTTTCCCCATGCCATTTCATGGCTATAGCCATGGGTGCGTCTCAGTGTTGCCTGGCGCCCTAATCTTGTTAGTTTCTGAATTTTTTTTTTTTATAGATGACATGCAGAGATTTATTTTGCCACAACCTGCTCGTGCTTCCAGATTTAGCGAATTAACTGAAAAAATATTCCTCAAAGATGACCTATTGTAAGTGCAACCTGAGTTTATCCACATTTTATTTATATTACACTGTATCAGATGGGGGGGTTTAAGTCGGATTTCCGGTGTCTGTAACAGTAAATTATCCTTAATTGAATGAATAGGTCAGGCATAGTCTTACAGGGGGATGTTGTGTAAGGTAACCTGCGATTAAGGAGATGCTGGTGAAAGTTTGGCCCTTTATCGCTGCTTTGGAGAAAGTGTCATTGACCAAAAAAGCTTTTGCTGTACGTGAAAATATTAACAGAGGAAAAAAAGGTGAAGTTTTGTTAAAGTCAACATGCACAAAACAGTGTTTGTAGCTGTGTTTCTGAATCTGAAGAGCCTGATGGGAGGATAATCTTTCACAGCTGAATTAATCTGTTATAAGTTACTGTATCAGTTGAAATATGGAAAATGCTGACATGACAAATGTTTCTGGCCATTAATAACCAGCAGTTGGAATGTATTCAACAAAGTACAAGCAGCATTAATGAAAATGTACACACACGTTGCCCCTATGTAGCCAAACAAGTTTGCCAAGCTTTGCTGACCCTGTTTCTGAATTTATTTCATCAGTGTGTGTGTTTACACGTTGGGGTTGCTGGTAGAAATAAAACATTTTCATAACTTATCACACAGCTAGTACAGCAGTGGGCTGCCTGGTGGTCAGTGGCATTTTGTGAAGTGGCCAACTCAACTAACTATTATTATAATGATGATAATATCTGGAAATTTTAGAAGTGTACGTCACTAAGATTATTTACGCACCATGTTCAAAAAAAAACATTTTTTGCCGATAGAAACCTCTGATAGAAGTGCCTCCAGATGACTTGGTGTGCGAACACTGAAGTTGGCACACTCCAGTCAAGAGCTTCTCAGTTGCTTGACTTTTTTTTTTAAATTTAAAGTATGAGATCTAAAATTTTAGTGCAACTGCTTTTCAAAATGCTGCAGCGGCTGTAGGCCTGACCACAAACTTCCTGTATACATTCCTGTTCGCCTTAATAGCGATGTTTCAATTATGTACACAGTATAGAACTAAAACGACTGCGTTCACCCTTGAAGCTGTGTGCTGAGGGTTTTCTTCTTCACAGATTCCTGCTCTTTGGCGCATAAAGTGGGTGAGATTCACCCGCGCCCCAGTAAGACCTAAGGTGGTCAGCTAACCAGACTCCTGTCCTCCCTCCCCCTTATACAGGTTGTGTGTTTCACCCCTCCATGCTAATGGTCTGAATGGGGTTTGGGAAGCAGGAACTGCTCGTCTATGTCCAAGAAACCCAAAACACCGAGTCATTCTTCACAGTCACGTTTCTGATGTCAGTACGGAGCCAGCAGAGATGCAGCAAAAGAAAAGTCTCATCATTTGTGTTTAAAATATCCCAGTAGCACCAAATCAGACCACGTGTAGGTTTGGGAGAGGAAACCATTGGAGAGACACACACACACACGCACACACACACTCTGACGTAGGCCTGCAAGTCTGCGCCAGGCTCTTTGTCTCTCAGGAATTGCCACATAGCTGACACATACCAAAGCTACTCATAGTTTGAGTTAGAGGAACCGTGCTGAGAAAAAACTGCTCTCCAGCCTCACGACGGCAGAGGTGTGTTTTAGAAAAGAGGGAGTGTATCTGAGGGAGGAGAGATACTCCAACCCCCACCATGTCACTGTATAGTTTCTGAGAGCACTACCGCCACCCAGAGGCCTAAGGCCGGACCTCAGGCTTTGAGCGATTCTGGGAGAGTGACTAAGCAGTTGTCTGTTTACACTTCTGACCCTATCTGGTGTTGCTGCTGACTGCTGTTTCAGAGCAGAGCGTTTTCTCCAAACTCGCTTTTCCATTTAATACGAAGAAAGCTTGGTGTGGTGTGAATCTGACGCCCTGCTAGTTACTACTCTTAACCAGCTTAGATGGAGCATCTCAGTATTAAGTAAACTACTTGTTCAGTTGATCTTAGGTGCGTTTAACTTCTTTCTGAAGGCGTCTCTGTGAGCAGTGGGGTGATTTGCTTTGATGATGAAGACATTGCAAAACAGCATATCTGCTCCTCTTGCTAATATTTTTCTAACTGTTGGTTTGTGACATTAGTACTGGAATTATGTAGTTCAGCAACAGTGCTGGGAGTGATGGACAAAAATCTGTATCATTTACCTCTAGTATATTTGAAAATAAGCAAAATTGTGAAATTTTGTTTTTTTTATGGTAATTTTTAAAAATCTTTACCGTGCCTTTCTGTCCTCATTCACACCAGAATGTGAGCAATGGGACAGATGGAGGGATTCCCACCCCCCCCCCCGTTAGTAACTGGAAAAATTAGCAATTGTTTGTTTTTGTCACCTAGCCCCTTTCCTGCAGCTTTCACACCACAGCAATGATACACAGAATGCACTTGTGGCAACACAGCATTCCCTGCTTTACACAGAAATGGCAACAGCAATGCGAGCCGTGCGGACCGTGGTCAGGACCGTGTCACATGTCCCCTCCTGCACCGGATCGGCCTTCCACTTTTAAAGTGGCACCAACCACATCAGTCATATTGTTACCGCTGGAGCCCGGCAAGATGTTAGCAGCATAGCATAGGCTGAAGTTGCGATAATTCACGTGAGCATCGTGACGATCAGTTTTAAAGCATTTCTGTGATTTGTTCTTAATGTGTTAGCTAAAAAAATATATTTTGAGTTGTTGGCTTTTGCACACTCTGCTCTAAGATCTGCGGCTCAGCTAGTAGCTGAGAGGGCTAGTTGGTGGCTGTGGTTGAGGAGAGCTCAACTAGAGTGGGGGAAAGTGGGGTAGGTGGGATAAGGCAGCAGTATAGTTACTGGGGGCTACATGCACCTTTGACCTAGTAGGCTTGGAGGGGGGTGGGTCTGGGATGCCAGGCCTCACTGCTGAGTCATCCGGAGGTGTCGTGGGCCTAAGTCAGCGAAACACCGATGAAGGATGGTGCCTACCTGATGACCCCGGTGAAGAGCTTACAAGGTGGCGTGTTAGGGTTGGAGGGGAGTAGGTGGGTAGGTTGTTAGGTGGGTAGGGTAGGGCTCTATGCTTCATCCCAAGTGGGTAAACGCAGGATATCTGTCAACTTATCCTGTATATTCGTAATTACTACACAAAGTCAATACTGTGTGTAGCGACGTAGCTGGAAGGTATGAGAGAGACAAGAGCCTCACATCTGATTCTTGTGCTGTTAAGAGCACAGCAGCCAGGCCTTGACCTGTGTCTGTGGGACTTCATAAGTGCAGACGTTCCGCCCGTACACTGTCCAGCTCAAGCAGGTTTGGATGAGCACAGAGAGGGGCGCTATGACTCACACTCACGCACTCTCGCACACACAGCCGACATTTGTTTTACAGCCCGTTTCTGCTGTCAGGTTTGCGAGTGGTTTAGATGGTAGGTGGTTTTTGTACTAATGTGGCACCTGCTTGTTGTGGAGGTGTCTTGACGAAAGCTGGACTCTGGAGGAGGTGCTGGGGGGGGGGGGGGG